>CAWUFW010012447.1:0-542224 GCA_963921515.1 Calotriton arnoldi
CTTTATTTTTCCGCACCAGAAAGCGCAGATCCGGTTAGAGCACGTACCCTAGTCACTTTTGACTATCTCTTTTGAGACTTTTGTCTCCTTTTTTCCAGTTGGTTTCCTGGTGCACGTAGGGATGCCTGGATTTAAGTCTTGTGGGGCCTGCCGTCGCAACATGTCGGTGGCGGACCCCCACGATATCTGCCTCTACTGCCTGGAGACTGACCACGAGACTCGGTCTTGTCCGGATTGTCGGGCCATGGCCCCGAAGGCCTTGCGGGAGCGGCGTCGGAAACTGCTGGAGGTCCGGCACTCGTCCCCGCACCGTTTCCGGTCCAGAGGCCGTTCCAGGGCACGCTCGCGGGGCCACAGACCGGGTAAGAGACGACACAAAAAAAAGTCGAAGAAGCGTGTTCGCTCTCCGACGTCCCCCCGCCGCTCCTCGGATGCGGCTGAGGGGGACAGGGGCCTTGCCCCTGCGGCTCCTTTGGAGCTCGAGAGTCCCGCGGCCTACCCGCCTTACCCAGGTCCGTCGGCGACTCCCGCACAGGTGCAAGAATTTCTTGCTACCATGGACCGCCTTTTTAGGCCTCGGGCTGCCGCCGGCGCGCCCTCGGGCCCCGCGGTCCCGTGTCTGGATCCTGTTGGACCGCCGGCGGATCCAGCTTCGGCGCCACAGGATCCTGCGCCGCTGGCTCCGGCGCCACAAGGTCCAACGCTGCCGGCTCCGGCCCCAGCGCTGCCCTTGGCTCCGCCTCCGGCGCCGCAGTTGGTGCCTTTCGTCCCACCGTTACCCAGGTTCCAGGACCATTTTGTTCCTACCTGGGCTCCGCATTGGGACGCGGCGCCGGTTCAGCCCCGACCGGCGTCGTTTCCGACGCCGTCCCCGATGCCGTATGTTCCCTCTCCGGCTCCTGCCCCGCCGCCGCGGTCGGTACCACCGGCGGAGGAGGTGGAGGACGACTGGGAGGGGTCCGAGGACCCTCTCGCCCGTCAGTGTGACTCCGAGCAGGACTGGGCGAACGACTTGGAGGACGCCGGCGACCTCGATGTCTCTTCTGACCCGGGGTTTGCCTCTCCCCCGCCTACTATGGAGGAGGGCACCTCCTACACGATGGTGCTCCGTCGGGCAGCTGAGGTCCTCAACCTTGATCTTCCTATGGTGGCCCTCAAAACTAACCTCCTTACTGAGGGGCTCCAGATGGCGACCACCTCGTCGGAGCCCCAGCTCCCGTTTAACGACGCCCTTACCAACGTCTTGCTGGGCACTTGGTCGCGGCCATCCACTGGGGCCCCTGTGGATAAGAATGTTGCCAGGCATCATCGCCCGGCGCCGGGTGACCCCGCTTTTTTGACCACTCATCCTACGCCTGAGAGTCTGGTCATCCAAGCTCGAGGTCGCAGAGTGCCTTTCCCACGGCTCCGCCGGATAAGGACTCTAAGAAGCTGGAACAGTTCGGTAAACGTTTGTTCTCTTCGGCCAGCTTGGGGCTGCGGTCAGTGAATACCGCCTGCCTATTGGGCCGCTATTCCCACGCGGTGTGGGACACAGTTGCGCAGGTGTTACCTCAGTGTCCTGAGGAGACCCAAGCTGTATTGTCCCAAGCCATTGCAGAAGGTAAAGATGCGGCTAAGTTCGCAATTCGGTGTGGTTTAGACACCGCGGACTCCTTAGGTAGAGCGATTTCTACGACTGTGGCGCTTCGTCGCCACGCCTGGCTCAGATCTACCGGGTTCTCGCCAGATGTCCAAAACTCACTCCTGGACATGCCCTTTGATGGCACTCGCCTGTTTGGCGATAAGGCCGACAGTGCGCTGGAGCGTTTTAAGGACTCGCGAGCCACGGCTAAGTCCTTAGGTCTTTCCACGAAAAGCCCGGCCACTCCTGGGTTTCGTTCCTTTCGTGGCAACGGGAGGGGCGCCCAGGCACGTTCTTTCAACAAGCCTGTGCAGAACCAGCCTCCGCGCGGCCGCGGTTTCCGCAGGGGCGGATCTGGGAATCAGCGTGGGGGTCCGTCCACCTCCGCCCCCTCCGCTTCGGCCTCCAAACCTTCCTAATCCGAGCCTTGTGGGGCATTCCACGCCAGTGGGTGGCAGGGTCCGACTTCATCTCTCCCACTGGCACGCTATCACTTCGGACAAGTGGGTGTTGCAGATTATCCGCAAGGGTTACTCCCTTCCCTTTCAGTCTGCCCCTCCAGCCATGCCACCTCGGTTCCACCGCATGTCGGGGGACCACTTGGCACTTCTCCTGCAGGAAGTCACGGCCCTCTTGGCTAAGGGGGCCATCGAAAGTGTTCCTGGGCCATAAGTAGGGAGTGTTTGTTATTCCCACTACTTTCTGGTCCCCAAGAAGGACAAGGGGGGGCTTGCGCCCCGTCCTGGACCTCAGGAACGTCAAACGCTTCCTTAGGAAGGAGAAGTTCAAGATGTTGACTCTGGCTCAGGCTGCCCTTGACCCTGGAGACTGGATGGTAGCGTTGGACTTGCAGGACGCATATTTTCACATCCCCATCCTGCAGGCCCACCGGCGTTACCTGCGGTTCACGGTAGGCCAGGAGCATTTTCAGTTTGCAGTGCTCCCCTTCGGCCTTACCAGCGCCCCTCGGGTGTTCACGAAGGTGATGACGGTGGTCGCAGCTCATCTGCGCCGGTCAGGGGTGTCAGTCTTCCCCTACCTCGATGACTGGTTGTTGAAGGCGGGCTCGCCCCAGACAGTCGCCACCACACCTTCAGACTACGGCCGACCTCCTGCATTTGCTGGGGTTCTCCATCAACGTGCCGAAGTCGCACCTGTGTCCCTCTCAGCAGCTCCCTTCATCGGAGCAGTTCTGGATTCGACGCTGTTTCGGGTTTATCCTCCCGAGCAGCGAGTCCGGGATATTCAGGCTATGATTCCGATCTTTCAGCCTCTATCCCGGGTTTCAGTCAGGATGACCCTCCGGCTCCTGGGCCTGATGGCCTCCTGCATCCTGCTGGTGCAACATGCCAGATGGCACATGCGGGCTCTGCAGTGGGACCTGAAGTTCCAGTGGGCACAGCATCAGGGCAACCTGTCCGATCATGTCCAGATCTCGGAGGGCGCTGCACGACAATTGCAGTGATGGCTCACGAATCGCGATTGGGTCAATGGCAGGTCCCTCTCCCTTCCCCAACCGGAGCACACAGTGGTGACGGATGCGTCCCTCCTGGGATGGGGCGGCCGCTTGGGAGAGGCGGAGATCAGAGGCCTCTGGTCTCTGGCGGAGTCCCGGCTCCATATCAACCTTTTGGAGCTTCGGGCGATCCGACTTGCACTGAAGGCCTTCCTTCCCTCTGTCCGGGGAAGTGTAGTGCAGGTGTTCACGGACAACACCACCGCCATGTGGTATTGCAACAAACAGGGCGGGGTGGGGTCGTGGACCCTATGTCAGGAGGCTCTGCGCCTCTGGACATGGCTGGAACATCAAGGCGTTACCTTGGTGGTTCAACACCTGGCAGGTTCTCTGAACGCCAGGGCGGACAAACTCAGCCGCCGGTGCTTGATGGATCACGAATGGCGTCTGAACTCGGACGTGGCGCAAGGTCTCTTTCTGCAGTGGGGAGAGCCTTGGTTAGATCTTATTCGCCACCGAAGAGAACGCGCAATGTCATCAGTTCTGCGCGTTGGAATTTCCAGGCGGCACTCGCTCGGCGACGCTTTTCGTCGCGAGTGGAGCTGCGGTCTGTTGTACGCCTTTCCGCCTATACCACTTCTGCCCAGAGTGCTGAAGAAGATTCGGCGCGACCGGGCCCAAGTCATCCTTGTGGCTCCGGATTGGGCGCGAAGATACTGGTATCCCGAGCTACTCAACATGGCGATCGATCCCCCGATCCGACTGCCTCTTCGGGAGGATCTTCTGTCGCAGCAGCAGGGGACTGTCCTCCACCCGAACCTGTCCAGCCTCCACCTCCATGCGTGGAGATTGAGCGGCGGCAGTTGACAGCTTTCGATCTTCCTCCCGAAGTCTGTGATGTCATTCTGGTAGCCAGGCGTCCCTCCACTAAAACGGTATACACCTGCAGGTGGAACAAGTTTGTGGCATGGTGCGCAGCTAAGGCTGTGGATCCCCTTTCTGCCCCTCTTTCCGAGGTCCTTCTGTTCCTTCTTTCTTTGGCCCAGCAGGGCTCTGCTCTGGGCACTATCAAAGGTTATCTTTCGGCCATCTCCGCCTTTCTCCGGCTTCCAGATCAGCCTTCTCTTTTTAAGTCCCCGGTTGTTATCCGTTTCCTGAAAGGCATTACGCACACGTTTCCTCCCGTGCCGTTCATTATGCCTCAATGGGACTTAAACCTTGTCTTGACATATCTGATGTGCGCTCCCTTCGAGCCCCTTCATACCTGTCCTTTGCGTCTTCTCACTCTCAAGATGGTTTTCCTGGTAGCTATCACCTCTGCCAGAAGAGTGAGTGAGCTCCAGGCTCTTTCTTCTAATCCTCCTTTCCTTTCTGTTCATCCGGACAAGGTGGCTTTAAGGACCCGTCCTTCTTTCTTGCCAAAGGTTGTCACGCCCTACCACATCGGGCAGACCATCACTTTGCCCACCTTCTTTCCGCCTCCGCATCCTTCAAAAGAGGAAGAGAGGCTCCACCGTCTGGACCCAAAACGTGCGCTCTCGTTCTATCTGAAGCGCACACAACAGTTCCGGGTGGATGACCAGCTCTTTGTTGGCTACGTGGGCGCCAAAAAAGGTCGAGCCGTGCACAAACGTCGTTTTGTGCATCAAAGCGTGTTACTCGTTGGCTAAGAAGGAGCCTCCTGTGGGGCTGCGTGCCCATTCTACCAGGGCGACGGCAGCCACTACTGCCTTGGGACGAGGCGTTCCCTTGCAGGATATTTGTCAGGCAGCTACGTGGGCCTCGCTGCACACATTTACCAAGCATTACTGCCTTGACAGTCCAGTCCGGAGAGACAGCTTCTTTGGCCGTTCTGTTCTCCGTGACTTTCTGGTGTAATCTATTCGCAGACCCACCACTGGGGTTGGTATTGCTGGGGTATCTATTCTAAGGTAAGGAATCTATCACTAACGTGTCTCTTTCAGATGCACAAGTTACTACTTGTGTAACGATATATCTGTAAGAGACATTAGTTAGTTATAGATTCCTTACCGCCCACCCATCCTCCCGTTCTGCGAACTGATTCTAGGGTTAAGGTCATCCCTTTCAGGGCCCTAGTTTCATGGCACCAGTGGTCAGTTTCTTGCATGGCTCTGCGTTCCTGGCGCGGAAAGTCGTGTACTTAACTGACCTCAGCGCGCATGGGTGGCGCCTAAGTAGTCTCCGTAACGTCATCTCGGCGCTTACGACGCCAGCGACGGACGCGGAGCCGCACGACGTCACCTACCGACGCGCAGGGGTACTGCTGACGAAAAACTTTCCGGATCCAGTCTGACGCCTGGGGATATTCTAAGGTAAGGAATCTATCACTAACTAATGTCTCTTACAGATATATCGTTACACAAGTAGTAACTTGTGCATTAGTGCATAAAACTTCAGAGAAAGTTCACAACCATGAAATCAGGGTACCAGTTGATATCATATAAAGCACCAGTATGTCTACTCTGCTCATTTGACACTACAGTCACTCACCAGCTTTACAAACATTTCATTTTATAAAACACTAATACCCATGAACAAGTACTTTTATGTTTTTAAAAGGATCATTTCAAAAGCTAAACAAGGAGAAGGTGCTGGCACAACACCCCCGGCATGAAAACGTTGGCACTGGGGCTAGCTGGTAAAGCGAAGGATAAGCTTTCAAAAAGGTCTAAAAGTCTTCTGTGGACTTTTTGTAAGGTTCACCCTGTTGATTATTCCATAACGACAATTGAAGAAGAAAAGCTCAGTCACAGAGCTACAAGTCTTTTAAAATCCATAAGAACAAGCATTTGCCATGCAACAGGTGTCGCATTTACGCGAGTTTGAGCTATTGGCATTGTAAATGACAATGCCTTTTATTTATGTTTTAGTTTTTGAAACATAAACAAAAGCATTGTCATTTACAATGCCAATAGCTTAAACTCACATAAATGCGAGACCTATTGCATTGCAAATGCTTGTTAATTCTGTGGTTCCGGGCTTTCTTGCCTGTCACGGTTAGATCTTCTGCTTGCAGGCGTTCCTTCATCTGCCTTGACATTCTTTTCGTATGTCGTTTTGCCTCGGGAGAGGGCATAGTCTTCCGTGTGCGGGACTGCTTCTCAGTGTCCTGCTCTGCTCTTTTCCTTCAATTCATCTGGTGCAGGTTTTCTGTCGTCTGCCTTGGCATTCTTTCATATGTTGTGTTGCCTCAGGGAAGGGCATTGTCTTCGCTTTGCGGGGCTCCTGCTCAGAGCGTTGCTCTGCTCTTTCCTTTCAATGGCTTTCAGGATACAGTGCTTGTCACTGTCGTTTCTGAAGATGTTTCTCACCATTAGGTTCTTTTTGTCTCACTGATTTTCATCTTTTTCACACACTGTTCCCATACTCTCACAGTTTTTTGGTGGTGGCTCCGCGTTGTGGCGCGGAAAAGTTTCTCCGAAGAAAACTGACAGCGCGCCGAGAGGGGTCCTATGTAGCTCTGCTGACGTCATGTCTGTGGACGACGTCAGGGCGGAGCCAGGCGGCGCCACCCCCCGGCGTGCAGAGGTGCTGCTGTAAAAAGTTTTCCGGATCCAGTCTGATGCCTGGGGATATTCTAAGTTAAGGAATGTGCGGCTAGACCGTGTCTCTACCAGATACATCGTTACCGAAGGTAAGTAACTCGTACTTTTTGTTCTTTTATGAAAATGCCTATAGAAACCCATTAAAAAAATATTAGTTATAAGAATGCTTAACTTAATCATTTCAGTTAATGAGAACACACCATTCGGTAAAAGACTGTTTTTTGATTATTGGTATGAAAATGCCACTACTGCCTGGACAGTCCGGTCCGTCGGGGCAGTCACTTAGCTCGTTCGGTCGTGCAGGACGTTCTGGTGCCAATCAGTTTTGCAGACCCACCTCCGGGGAGGTATTGCTTGGGTATCTATTTTAAGGTAAGGAATCTGCAGCTAGAAGTCTCTGTCAGAGGAACAAGTTATTTACTTTCAGTAACGCCTGTCTGGTAGAGACTCTGTCTAGCTACAGATTCCTTACCGACCCACCCATGCTCCCCACTCTGCAAACAGATTTCTAGCGACATGGTCTTCCCCTTTCAGGGCCCTAATTTTCAACACCTTTGGTCAGTGTTCTTCATGTCTCCACGCCCCTGGTGTGGAAAGTCACGAAAAGAAACTGAGGTGCATATATAGGCACTACACATGTGACTTCCGGTGCGGAGGACGCCGACAAATCCATGCGGAGCAGAACAATGCCACCTACCAGCGCTCTGGGGTTCTGCTCATGAAAAGTTTCCAGATCCAGTCTGACGCCTGGGGATAATTCTACTGTAAGGAATCTGCAGCTAGATGGTCTCTTCTACCAGATAAGGCGTTATCAAAATAACTTGTTCTTTTTGTTGTTTTCTGAAAATACCAATAGAAACCTGCAAAAAAAAAAATCTTTTTGAAAGAAGTTTAACTTAATCGATTATTTAGGTTAATGAGAATGCACCGCCTCTATTTGACAAGAAGAGCTGTTTTTGATTATTGTTATGAAGATGCTGTGATGCTCTTTTAAGTCAAATAAGAGATAACCATTTAGAAAGCCAAATACATTTTTGACTGAGTTTATAGAGCATGTCCCAATTTTAAGTAAGGGAAGCTGGTACATCTAAATTGGGGATATCATTAACCAAACATTCCATGATGAATTGTCTTTGTTGTAGCAATGTGCAGTGAACTTATCAGAAGGTCATTGAATATCAGATTGGTCATTTCCATAATCCCTGCGGAGAGGACTACCGAAATATCCCCTCTACCGAGCAGAAGACTATCCCTGTTTGAGGCATGTGTGGCTGTAGATACACATGCTTTGCATACTTCGGCCATGTAGAGTTGGGTCCGGATGTTTGCAGTTTGTTTTCTTCGAAAAAGTGTTTTGAGTCACTAGATAGACAAACTCCTCATCTTGATAATACTGCGCATGGGCATCGACTCCATGTTAGATTGTTTTCTTTCTGCAGTCGGGTTTGGTCGTATGCTCCATCGCTCAAGCTCAACACCACTTCAGACTCCTTTCGGTTCATAATTCTCACCCATAGCCTTGTCTGTATTGTTCTCGAACACATTGCCACCCTCTGCATTACAAAAGAAGAAAATTATCGCCCGTCGAGCTGACGCAGTTCGATCACGGCCCGCTGGGCCTCGCCCTTTGGGCCTTTGCTTCTCTCCATTCGGCTTTATTGACAATGCCCTGCTGATGAAATGGACTCCCTTCTTTTTCTGCCGAAGGTGCCATTCCAACGGACTGACCAACATCAGTTCTGCAAGCTCTGCCTAACCCCCGACCACCGGGAAGAAGACTGTGAGGCCTGAAAATCCTTTCGGTCAAAGAAAACTCTTCAGGATCGAAGAGCACACCGCAGAGAAATGCAGCGACGGAACTTCCATGAGGCACCCAATATCTTTCCACAAGATGTCGAACAGGAAGAAGAGGAACTCCTCCACTGTAGAAGAAGAGGCATTGAGCGAGGACTTCGATTCAGATATCAACACCGATCTGACTCCTGGTCAGGGTACCATGAGTACGGGCAACCCTGTCTTTTCACCTAAAGAACATTCAAGTCTGATCGAGTGTAAAGCTCCCGGGCCAACAGACCATGGTCAGCACCAAAAATCTGATTTGGACGCCCCGCCCTCCTGCTCGGCTCCGAAACACTTGTGGAAACCCTCCACTTCTGCACTGAGCCGACCGGCTCCACCTTTAGTACCGACCACTTTGGTACCAAAACATATCTCGGCACCCAAAACTCCAAAAGCGGCGCATAAAGACTCTACTTCCTCTGTAGAGCCAATCCCCCATAGGATGAACGAAAAGCTTGACGCCAAGCAAAAGCAGATATATATTGACCCTACTGGGTGTATCCTGGTTAAAGCAGTAGTTCCAGCACCAGGTCCACCGCCAACCAAGCGACAACTCTCCTTTAGAGAAGTAATTGATCAGCTTGTGCCACCTAAGAAAAAAAGATTGATAAAGCAACCAGCCCTTTACTTCCTCCTTTTCCTCCACCTCCTAAAACTCTCTCTAGCCCCCCTCCTCTACCATCATCACCCTCTCCTCCGCACCCACAGGGTGACCCACTTGGTATAACCCCTCAGGGGTGCCTACAGGGGGAGCAGGACACAGAAGACTACATCTTCGACGCATCACAAACACCAGATCCTTGGTCAGCATATGACGTGGACCCTCCAGGGGACACGGATCATGATCTATAGCTGGCCAGGCCACCACTACCTGATGACATCACCTCCTATCAGGAGCTTATCAGGGCCGCTACTTACCATCAGGTACCCTTACATAAGGAACCCTTAACAGAGGATTGCCTCTTTGAGACCCTCTCCACCACCCATAGGGCAGCCCAGTATCTCTATGCTCAAGGGTATGCTTCGTCATATCGATGAAATTTCTAAAGACCCTGCGTGAGCACGCATCATCACTCCCAGGGTTGATGAGAAATATAAGGCATCTCCCTCAGACCAAATTTACACTAGAGGGCAAATTCAACTAGATTCCTTAGTGGTCTCCAATGTAAAGAAAAGGGCCAACTCACAAGCACCAAGTGACTGGCCCCCTCCTGATAAGAAAAGTAAGCTTATCGACGCGTCAGGCAAAAGAGTGGCTGCACTGTCTGCCAACAACTGACGCATTGCTAATACACAGGGACTCCTCGCAGGATATGATCGTGCCCACTGGGCCGAGATGGAGGAGCTCCTCCTGCACCTCCCGAGGGAGTAGAAAAAGAGGGCAACAGATAGTGACTGAGGGCAAGCTCATCTCTAACACTTCAATTCGATGCGCCCTTGATTCCGCAGATACTGCTGCCCGGGGGGATTAATATCAGTGTCCTATTGTGCCACCACGTTTGGCTGCGCATATTTGGCTTTAAGACAGAAGTCCAGCAAAACCTTCTTAGTGTCCCGTTTGACAAAGAAAATCTCTTTGGCCCACAGGTTAATGAGGCATTAGAGAAAATGAAAAAAGATATAGAGGTCGCCAAATCCACAGGTACACTTCAGACCCCAATCCCTGTGGCTTCTTTCGCCGCTCTCCCTATAGAGCTGGCACGAAAACAACAGCATCTGAAGCCTCTTCCTCGTACCTCCCCAGCCACAGTCACGACTCCTCTCCGCAAGGATACTAGAGGCACATACAGGGGAAATAATGCAAAGGGTAGAGGCAGAGGTGCTGCCTCTCATGGCACAAACCCCACCACAAAACAGTAACTCCTTTCTCGGTGAGGTGTAGTCGGGGGGGGGGGGGGATTACAAAGCTTTCTTCAAAATTGTCAGTCCATAACATCGGATCAGTTGGCGTTGGACATTATCCGATATGGCTATTGCCTGAAGCTCATCACCCCACCTCCAAACATTCCACCTCGCACTCACAAACCCTCTCTGGAACACCAAACATTGCTCACACTGGAAGTCCAAGCCCTCCTCCTCAAAGGAGCAATAGTTTCTGTCCCTTAACAGCACCAAGGCTCAGGACTATACTCCCTCTACTTCCTAATCCCCCAAAAGGACGGATCTCTATGGCCTGTATTAGTTCCAAGGCCCATGAACTATTACATCCTTTCAGAGCATTTCCATATGGTCCCCCTACAAGACGTGATCCCTCATCTACAATAAGGTGACTTTCTCTCATCCCCAGACTAGAAAGACACCACCTTCCATATTCCAATACATCCTGCTCATCACGAATATCTAAGATTTGTCATAGCAGGCAAGCGTTACAAATTCAACGTCCTTCCATTTGGAGTGACTACAGCACTTTGAGTATTCAAGTGCCTAGCAGTGGTAGCAGTGCACGTACGAAGACAAAGTATCCATGTCTTCCCATGGACGACTGGCTTATCAAAGCCAGTACTTTGTCTATGTGCCTACAGCACAATCACAACTATAGACCTGCTCCATCCACTGGGCTTCACCATCAATTTCCCAAAATGTATTCTTCAGTTTTTACAAATTCAACCATATCTAGGAGCTATCCTGAACACACAGCAGAGACTAGCTTATCCCAATGCAGCCAGGATCGAGAGCTTCTAAACTCTGCTACCACGTTTCCAACCCAATCAACAATTGACAGTCAGAACTGTAATGCGCTTCCTTGGGATGATTTCATCATGCATCACCATGGTGCCATATGCACGCCTGCACATGTGTTAACTACAGGAATGTTGAGCATGACAATCATCTCAGTCACATGGCCAATTGAAAAATCTAATGTTGGTAGACAGCCGCACTCATCACTATCTGCAGTGGTGGAACACAAACAACCTGACAAAAGGGCGGCCTGTCCTCTACCCTGTTCCCCAGATCATCCTGACAACGGCTGCATCACTCACAGGTTGGGGTGCGCACTTAGACAATCTCACAGTTTAGGGTCTCTGGTACACCAAACACCAGGGTCTCCATATCAGCTACCTAGAGCTTCAAGCTGTTCACTTAGCATTGAAAGCGTTCCTACCTCACCTGTTCAGCAAAGTTGTCCTAGTCTGGATGGACAATATGACAACCGTGTATCTGAAAGAAACACGTTAGTGACAGATTCCTTACCTTAGAATATCCCCAGGCGTCAGGCTGGATCCGGAAAGTTTTTGCGTAGCAGTACCCTTGCGCGTCGGTAGGCGGCGTCGTGCGGCTCCGCGTCCGTCGTCGGCGTCGTGATCGCCGGGATGACGTCGCGGGCAGTACTTAGACGCCGCCCCTGCGCGCTGACGTCAGTTCTTCTTTTTCCGCGCTAGTAAGCGCAGATCCGGGAAGAGCAGTGCCCTAGTCAATTTTTGACTAACTTTTTTGTGAATTTTTTCACTGTTTCTTTTTCGAGTCTTCACGACTCCTAGGTGTCGTAGGGATGCCCGGCTTCAAGCCCTGCGGCGCCTGTGGTCGCATGATGTCGATCACGGACCCGCATCTGGAGTGTCTCTTCTGTCTCGGCCGAGACCACGACACAAAGTCGTGCCCTGACTGCCGGAAACTTCACCCGAAGGCTTTGCGAGAGAGGTCTCGAAAGCTACTCGAGGTCCGGCAGTCGGCTCCGCGCCGCACTAGCCCCGGTCCCGGGAGGTCGAGGGGCCGGTCGCGGAGTCCCCGCCGGTCGTCGGAGTCCAAGTCTTCGCGCTCCTCGGGTAAGTAGAAGCACAAAAGTCTAAGAAGCGTCATCGCTCTAAGACTTCGCCTGCCGGTCTCGCGACTCGGCTGAGGCCCCAGTCGGACACCGTCCCCGCGGCCCCGGACATGCCTATAGAGCCGCCCCCGCATTAACGTCCTTTCCGGGTTCGGGGACGACTCCGGCCGAAATACAGGAATTCCTGTCGGCCATGGCCCGCCTCTTCGGGCCTCCGGTGCGCCTTCGGGCCCCGCGGGCCCTGATGGGGTTGCCCCGGCGTCGCCGTCGACTCCGGTCCCGGCGCCGCCTGTCCCACCAGCCTTCGTCCCGGCCTCGGCTCCGGCCTCGGCCTCGATCCCGGCTCCGGTGGTACCGCAACCCCCATCGATGCCGGTTGACCTAACCACGCCTCCGCCGACGCCCCCAGTGCCGTTCCTGACGCCGTCCGGGGGCTCCGGACGGGCGTCGGTCCCCGGCTCTCTCCGGCCCGGGACATGGAGCCGGACCGAGCGGCTCGCTCGGCGCCGGCTCCGGCGCCGATGAGACCTTGGATCCCAAATGTCCCTCCTCCTCCATATTTTGAACCTGAGGAGGACCTAGAGAGCTGGGAGGGGTCTGAGGACCCTCTCACACAACAGTGTGAGTATGATCCGGTCTGGGCTGAGGAACTTGGGGATGCCAGTGGTCTAGACACCTCCCCTGACACTGGCATGCTGTCTCCTCCCGTGGCTACGGAGGAGGGAGCTAATCTTGCAACGGTGTTGCGTAGGAGCAGCTGGAGCCTTACATCTCCAATTGCTCTACTGTGGCCGTCAGGACTAACCTCCTGACAGAAGTGCTTCAGCCGGCGGCTTCCTCCTCGGAGACTGTGCTGCCGTTTAATGATGCACTCACTGACGTTCTTTTGGGTGCCTGGTCCAAACCCACCACAGGGGCTCCTGTGGATAGGAACGTGGCGCCGACGCCATCGCCCTGCTCCGGGCGACCCCTTGTTTCTCTCCCAACATCCCACCCCCGAGAGCTTGGTTGTCCAAGCCTCTGCCTCCCAAACCGCCTTCCCTACCGCCCCTCCGGATAGGGAATCCAAACGCCTGGACCAATTTGGGAAGAAGGCTTTTTCTTCCTCCAGTGCTGGCTTGCGGTCCGTCAACACTGCTTGCCTTTTGGGCCGATATACCCACTCCCTGTGGGATCGGTGGCGGCTGTTTTGCCGCAGTGTTCTGAGGAGGTCCAGACACTGCTTACCCGCGCCATTGCGGAAGGGCGAGATGCGGCTAAATACACCATACGTTGTGGCCTTGATACCGCCGACTCGCTGGGCAGATCGCTTGCGACGACGGTGGCGCTACGTCGCCCGCCTCGGCTGAGAACAACTGGTTTCTCGGGTGATGTCCAGAATACACTCATGGACATGCCCTTTGATGGAGTCGGTCTTTTTGGTTCGAAGGCAGACCATGCGCTGGAGCGTTTAAGGATTCACGGGCTACTGCCAAGTCCCTGGGCCTTTCTGTTGTACGCCCTCCGCTAACCTCTGCTTTTCGCCCCTTTCGTGGCCACGGAAGGGGCGCCCAGTCACGTCAGCTGCCCAGCCACAGGCCCGCACAGCAAGCGTCTTCGCGTGGCCGAGGACGTGGATACCGCCGTGGCGGTTCGGGCAACCAGCGTGCGGGTCAGGCCACCACCTCCAACACGTCCACGGCCTCCAAGCCCTCCTAGTCCCTCCTTTCCGGTGCACAGCACGCCAGTAGGGGCAGGGTCCGCCATCACCTTCACCACTGGCGTCCCATCACCTCGGACAGGTGGGTCTTGGACATTGTCCGAAGGGGCTACTCCCTCCCCTTCGAGACCACCCCCCAGCCATGCCACCTCAATTCCACCCCATGTCAGGGGATCACTTGGTGCTTCTGCAGAAGGAAGTCACGCCCTCTTGGCCAAGAGGGCCATCGAGCATGTTCCGACCCCAGAAGTAGGACGTGGTTGCTACTCCCACTACTTCCTGGTGCCCAAAAGGACAAGGAGGACATGCGTCCTATCTTGGACCTCCGGAACGTCAATCGCTTCCTCCGGAAGGAGAAGTTCAAGATGCTCACCCTAGCTCAGGTCTTGACTGCCCTCGACCCTGGAGACTGGTTGGTAGCGTTGGACTTGCAGGACGCTTATTTTCACATCCCCGTCCTGCCGGCCCACCGGCGTTACCTGCGGTTCACGGTAGGCCTCGAGCATTTTCAGTTCACCGTGCTCCGCTTTGGCCTTACAAGTGCCCCTCGGGTGTTCACGAAAGTGATGGCGGTGGTCGCAGCTCATCTGCGCCGGGCAGGGGTTCCAGTCTTCCCCTACCTCGACGACTGGCTGCTGAAGGCGGGCTCGTCCCAGGCAGTCGTCTCCCACCTCCAGACTACGGCCGAACTCCTGCACTCGCTGGGGTTCTCCATCAATGTGCCAAAGTCGCATCTGATTCCTTCTCCACAGCTCCTTTTCATCGGAGCAGTTCTGGACACGACGCAGTTTCGGGCCTATCCTCCCGAACGGCGAGTCCGGGATATTCAGGCTATGATTCCAATCTTTCAGCCTTTATCCTGGGTTTCGATGCACGGATGACCCTGAGGCTGCTGGGCCTCATGGCCTCCTGCATCCTGCTGGTCAATCATGCCAGATGGCATATGCGGGCTCTGCAGTGGGACCTGAAGTTCCAGTGGGCGCAGCACCAGGGCAACCTGTCCGATCACGTCCAGATCTCGGAGGGGACTGCAACCCAGTTGCAGTGGTGGCTCTCGAACCGGCAATGTGTCATGGGCAGATCCCTCTCCCTTCCCCAGCCAGAGCAGACAGTTGTGAAGGACGCGTCCCTTCTGGGATGGGGCTGTCACATGGGAGAGGCGGAGATCAGAGGCCTCTGGTCTCCGGCGGAGTCCCGGCTCTATATCAACCTTCTGGAGCTCCGGGCGATCCGACTTGCACTCAAGGCATTCCTTCCCTCTGTCAAAGAGAAGGTAGTGCAGGTGTTCACAGACAACACCACCGCCATGTGGTATTGCAACAAACAAGGCGGGGTGGGGTCGTGGACCCTTTGTCAGGAGGCTCTGCGCCTCTGGACATGGCTGGAACATCAGGGCATGTTCCTGATGGTTCAACACCTGGCAGGTTCCCTGAACGCCAGGGTGGGACGAACTCAGCCGCAGGTGCATGATGGATCACGAATGGCGTCTTCACTCGGAAGTGGCGCAAGGACTCTTTCTACAGTGGGGAGAGCCTTGGTTAGATCTATTCGCCACCGAAGAGAACGCGCAATGTCATCAGTTCTGCGCGTTGGAATTTCCAAGGCGGCACTCGCTCGGCGACGCTTTTCGTCGCGAGTGGAGTTGCGGTCTGTTGTACGCCTTTCCGCCTATACCACTTCTACCCAGAGTGTTGAAGAAGATTCGGCACGACCAGGCCCAAGTCATTCTTGTGGCTCCGGACTGGGCTCGAAGAGTTTGGTATCCCGAGCTACTCAGTATGAGCGTAGATCCCCGATTCGTCTGCCTCTTCGGGAGGATCTTCTGTCGCAGCAGCAGGGGACGGTCCTTCACCCGAACCTGTCCAGCCTCCACCTGCTTGCGTGGAGATTGAGCGGCGGCAGTTGATTCCTTTCGACTTGCCTCCCGAAGTTTGTGATGTGATTCTGGCAGCCAGGCGTCCCTCCACTAAGGTGGTATACGCCTGCAGGTGGAACAAGTTTGTGGCATGGTGCACAGCAAAGGCTGTGAATCCCCTTTCTGCCCCTCTTTCTGAGGTTCTTCTGTTCCTTCTTTCCCTGGCCCAACAGGGTTCTGCCCTGGGTACCATCAAGGGCTATCTTTGTGCCATCTCAGCCTTTCTCAGGCTTCCTGATCAGCCCTCCTTTTCAAGTCCCCTGTTGTTAACAGGTTTCTAAAAGGCATTACACACCTCTTCCCTCCTGTTCCGTTTGTAATGCCTCAGTGGGACTTGAACTTGGTTCTTACCTTTCTTATGTGCGCTCCCTTTGAGCCGCTACATAACTGTCCTCTTCGTCTTCTCACTCTGAAGACAGCCTTTCTGGTGGCCATCACCTCCGCTCGGCGGGTGAGTGAGCTCCAGGCTCTTTCATGCAAACCTCCCTTTCTGTCTGTCCATCCTGACAAGGTTGTTCTTAGGACACGTCCGTCCTTCTTGCCAAAGGTGGTTACTGCCTTCCACATTGGGCAGACCATCACTTTGCCCACCTTCTTCCCGCCTCCGCATCCTTCCAGAGAGGAAGAGAGGCTCCACCGTCTGGACCCAAAACGTGCGCTTTCTTTTTATATCAACCGCACACAACACTTCCGGGTGGATGACCAGCTCTTTGTTGACTACGTGGGTGCCAAAAAAGGTCGGGCGGTGCACAAGAGAACCATCTCCCGCTGGGTAACCTTGTGTATCAAAGCCTGCTATTCTTTGGCTAAGAAGGAGCCTCCTGTTGGGCTGCGTGCCCATTGCACCAGGGCAACGGCTGCTACCACGGCTTTAGGCCGCGGTGTTCCGCTGCAGGATATCTGTCTGGCAGCTACGTGGGCCTCGCTGCACACATTTACAAAGCTTTACTGCCTTGACAGTCAGGTCCGGAGGGACGGCTTCTTTGGCCGTTCTGTCCTCCGGGACTTCCTTGTCTGATCTTTGTTCGCAGACCCACCACCGGGGTTGGTATTGCTGGGGTATCTATTCTAAGGTAAGGAATCTGTCACTAACGTGTCTCTTTCAGATGCACAAGTTACTAACTTGTGTAACGATATATCTGCAAGAGACAGTAGTTAGTGACAGATTCCTACCGCCCCACCCATCCTCCCCGTTCTGCGAACTGATTTCTAGGGTTAAGGACATCCCTTTCAGGGCCCTAGTATTTTTCAGACACCTATGTCAGCTTCCTGCATGGCTCTGCGTTCCTGGCGCGGAAAGTCGTGTACAGAACTGACGTCAGCGCGCAGGGGCTGCGTCTAAGTACTGCCCGCGACGTCATCCCGGCGATCACGACGCCGACGACGGACGCGGAGCCGCACGACGCCGCCTACCGACGCGCAAGGGTACTGCTACGCAAAAACTTTCCGGATCCAGCCTGACGCCTGGGGATATTCTAAGGTAAGGAATCTGTCACTAACTACTGTCTCTTACAGATATATCGTTACACAAGTTAGTAACTTGTGCACTATGTACAAAAACACAGGGGACACTCTCTCCAGTTATCACGCCTATCTCAGACCTTTTGGTGCAGGGCTCTACATCACAACATTCATCTGTTAGCGGAACACCTTCTGGGAACAGACAACGACTTTGCCGACCTCCTCAGCAGGGTGCAGCAACAAGTCCACGAGTGGGAACTCCATCCCAAAGTCCTCCTCCCCTACTTTCACAAGTGGGAGTTTCCACACATAGATCTGTTTGCCACCACAAACAACACAAAATGCCCAAAATTCGAATTCAGATTCCCACAGCCACTCTCCAAGGGTAATGCTCTATGGATGAATTGGTCAGGGATATTTGCCTACGCTTTTCCACCTCTCCCTCTTCTTCCGTTTCTGGTTCGGAAGCTCAGGCAAACATCCCTCACACTAATACTAGTAGCCCCCACATGGGCAAGACAGCCATGGTTCACAACACTACTCGACCTATCAGTAGTTCCACACGAGAAGCTTCCTCTCAAGCAGGATCTTCTCACTCGGAACCATGGAGAAATCAGGCACCCAAATCCCAAGGAACTCAACCTAGCGATTTGGCTCCTGAGGTCATTGAGTTCAGTTACCTGAACCTTCCACCAGAATGTATGACCATCCTTAAAGAAGCCCACAGACCTACTACCAGGGCATGCTATGCAGCCGAATGGAAAAGGTTTATCTTTTACTGTTGTAATAACAGTATTGATCCGTTTGATGCTACTATTCAAAACATGGTTTGTTGCATTGCAAAACTGTGGTTTGGCTTTTACGTCCATAAGGCTACATTTAGCCACAGTCGCAGCTTATAAAATAGACAACATTTGTCCTAATTCAAGGTACCAGTCATCAAAGCCTTGATGGAGTACCTCAAAAGAGTAATTCCACCAGCACCAACGTGGAATTTAGATATTGTTTTAACAACTTATGGGCCCTCCATTTGAACCATTGAATAATTGTTCTCTACAATTTTGTCATGGAAAGTAGCTTTCCTTTCAGCCATCACTTCACTTAGGTGTGTTGATGAGCTCCAGAGATTAACTATAGAAGAACCGTCCTTCCAGTTACACAGAGATAGGGTTGTGCTTCGCACCAACCCTAAGTTCCTTTCTACGGTGGTTTCCCATTTCCACTTTATTCAGTCAGTTGAGCTACCAGTGTTTTTCCCTCACCCAGGCACAGTGGCAGAAAGAGTGCTCCATACACTAGATGTAAAGAGAGCACTTATGTATTACATTGACAGAACAAAAGACTTTCAGAGAAGAAAGCAACCTTTTGTTGCTTTTTGTCAATCTGCGATTCCTCGGGACTTGCTCGTCACCAGAATGTTCCACCTCCAGGCACCACCAAGTCTGAATGCCGTAATGACACAGACTATTGGAGTGGCCAGGCGAGGGAAAGGCTGTTTGGGAAGGAACTGGGGGAAGGGAGACCTGAAATGGAAAAATAGTAGATTGTGATTGCTTCTCCGTGACTTCCCTCTACACCATCTGTATTCCTATGTCTCTAATAGTTACCTGGGCCCTACAGCCTCCTAGATGAGTTGTGATGGAAGTATGCTATTCTCCTATGGACATAACAGTGTACACGTAATGAGTATCACATAGACAATAACCAGAAAACATAAGCGTCTTACATAGAAAGTACTTCAATGTATAATCTTTTTGTGTTTCAAAACCTACCAAGTCTAGCTCTTTAGATGACTTGAGTGGACCATGGAAGATATTCTGCAAGATAGGAACCAATATTGGTTAGGCTGATGGTATGTGTAGTTCAGCTTGTTGTTGATACCTCGCTACCAGGTTCGGCACATTTCCCACTAATCCATAGATTTAAGTCACAGGGTTCCTAACGTAATAGGCAGGACCTGCCTTGCAACAGAAGTACATTAATTGCCAATGTCGTTCCAAAAATTACGCTCCTGAGCGTGAGTACGATTGCGCAATGCACTCTTACCCTGAAATTGGACCAATCTTTAAACCTGACTGGTTCGCAAACCACAACTCCTCGAAGTGCCAGTTGCAGAGTAGTGCTGCTTCTATCATCCTGATCTGACCGTTGGGGTTTCTCTGATTTTGAGGATCGTCGGAGTGCAGGACACGCCCAAGAGAGTGGAGGAGCCGGATCAAGCCCGCACCGGCATCCGCTGCCAGACAAAGAAATAGCAAGCGCGCGGTCAAGGGCTGGGCTCGTTTTATACCCGAGCCCCTCCCAATGTGGCAGCCAAGGTGGGGGAATTCTGGTTCCCAGAGTTTGTAGCGCCGCATTTGCAAACACAAGGACATTTTGCTGATATCCATGCTGGGGTGTACCAGCAGCCATAATTATGACCTAACAGAGCATACTCATAAGGCATAACATCACAAAGACAAGAGGCAAGGAAATTTAAAAAGGCAAAGCCAAACATAAAACAGAAATACAAAACATAAAGAGCAGCCATTGCGTTGTACCAGGAAGGCATTTTATAAATGACAGAGGGCAATGCCACCAGTGCTTGGCCAAAGCCAATGGTCTATGAATTTTGCCACACTGTTTGCAGGGGCACAGTAGTTGAAAACATAAGGGATATCCAGAGGTAGAAACCATAGAGCCGCTGGCCAAGACTATGACACTTTTTCACTCCCACACAAAGGAAAACCCATATCCAGATCATGCATTGCCCGCTGAATAGTAAAATACATTCAGACATACTATGCTAAAGCCTAAAGGACTTTACCCATGCCCCCTAGAGCACATCCTACACGTTAAGATAGGGGCTTCGACGGGGGCGTGGTTTGAGAGCCGACCAAGATGGCAGCTCACTAGCAGAGCTCCGAGCTTCGTTCACCAAAATACCCCATTATCTGGACAAATCCCCATCCCTGCCAACATCTAAACACAGGCGCCATGCACGAAGATATGTGAGGCAGCAACAAGATCTGAAACAGCGACAAAAAGGTAAATCGGCAGATCTTTAGGGAAGAGGCCGTGACACACCGCCGTGACGCACCGGCTATTGCAGCGGCCTCCACGAAAAAGCAATGGGAACCCGAGACGGAGACAACAGACCTGCATCCCGAAAGACAGCGGTAAGCGGAGTGTGAGGCATTGTCCGCGACCTCCCTCTCCCACCCACTCTTCCCCGTACGATACCTTTTGGGGGGGAGGATCTCCGATGAGTGACTCGGAAGAGGCCAGTGCTAACTGGCTGTGACGGAGGCGCAACCGAAAGAAAGAGACGGACCTCTGGGAAGTGGCAAACGCTGGCCCGGAGAATGAGAGAGGCTGGCTTGACACACCAGTAAGTGAGGAGCCGTGCAAAGGGGAGTTCGGGCACGGTGAGTGGGAGCAGTCAAAGAGCCATGTGAAGGGGCGCCGATCCTCGGCCAGCGCAGCTACGCGAGTCCGCAGGAGCAGAGAGGCAACGCTTGCACGTAATGACAGAGGGGAAGTACTGCCTCATGAAGAAAGTTCGGCAGCAACCTACATAAAGGCCTACGAGGGGAAGGACAGGGTTAAGAAATCCACTGGCCGTTTCGCTGACGGGAAAACCGGGCCTACTCGATACGACAGCTGAGCCCTGAAAGTGATGTGTGGAGGGGGAAAAGCCTGAATTTGGACCCAAGATAGAGCAGTTATTAGGAGGTGAGACCTGGTATACATAGGAACTGCTGCGGGCTGGAGATAGGAGATTGGCCTGCACTCTGGTATCCTAGAGGCCAGTCGGAGGCATTAATAGAAGATCCACGTGGCCCCTGGAGTCGTGCTAGGAGTGACAAATGGCGCTCAGTAAACACTATGCTAGTGCAACAATCCCCAAGATAGAAGTGGACAAAGAGACCGTGACCACCTAACTATGTGTGGTACTAGCTCACTCCTTACTGTTCAACCAGCCCATCAAGAGAAGGCCGAAGTGGAGGATAGCGGCAGAGGGGGGGATATCTCTCGATCTTAAGACAAGGAAATGCAGAAACACATAGAGCTACTAGAGACACTCGCTACCTCTGGGAAGCATCGTTCTTGGATGAGGCCTAAGGGGTAAACGGGGGCGCAGGCTAACAAAATGTATAAGTATGCGGTCCCCAGACAGGCAATGGGGACCCCGGGACAGCAGACGGAGGAACCGTCAGAACCCTCTCTAAGTGCCATAATGGCAGCAATTACGGATTTAAAAGGGACAATTGAACCCAAACTAGATGCAGTGACTCTAGACGTGAATCTGCTGCGAGCAGACTTCCACCTAATCTCCGCCAAAGTTGCCGAAGCAGAGACTGAGGTGGCACAATTGCAGACTAACACGAAGCGCCTAGATGAGCAAGTACAGAACCTCAGAAAGCAACAAGAATCTATGGCGGCAAGGCTGGAGGACCAAGAAGGAAGAGCTTGCAGGAACAATATAAGAGTGGTAGGGGTCCCGGAGGGGGCGGAAGGACCGTGTGTGGACCTATTCCTAGAGGACTTGATTCTTAATCACCTTAAACCGAAGAAACTTTCCAACTACTTTACGATAGAATGTGCGCAAGGGGACCTTCAATACAAAAATACAGTATTAAGGTTCTTTCCGGACTTCACTCTACAGATTCAACGGTAGAGACGAACAAGAGAGAGCTGCGTAACAAGGAGATCTGAAAGAAACACGTAGTGATAGATTCCTTACCTTAGAATTACCCCCAGGCATCAGACTGGATCCGGAAAGTTTTCGTCAGCAGTACCCCTGCGCGTCGGAAGGTGGCGTCGTGCGGCTCCGCGTCCGTCGTTGGCGTCGTGGTCGCCGAGATGACGTCGCGGCAGCTACTTAGACGCCGCCCTCGCGCGCTGACGTCAGTTCTTTCTTTTTCCGCGCCAGCAAGCGCAGATCCGGAGAGAGCGGTACCCCCAGTCATTTTTTGACTGAGTTTTTGAGGCTTTTGTCTCTGTTTTTTCGAGTCGTTCGACTCCTAAGGTGCCGTAGGGATGCCCGGTTTCAAGTCGTGCGGGGACTGTCATCGTATGATGTCGGTGACGGACCCGCACCGCGTGTGTCTCTACTGCCTGGGGCGCGACCACGACCCAAAGTCGTGCCCCGACTGCCGGGCCATTGCGCCGAAGACTTTGCGGGAGCGGTCCCGAAAGTTGCTGGAAGTCCGGCAGTCGGCTCCGCGCTGCTCGAGGTCCCAGTCCCGTGGGAGGTCGAGGGACCGGTCGCGGAGCCATCACCATCATTCATCGTCGAAGTCTTCGCACTCGGGGTCAGGTAAGGCGAAGCACAAGAAGTCGAAGAAGCGCCATCGCTCTCCGACTTCCCCTCGCCCGTCGCGGCTGAGGGTGTGGGTGGTGCCACCCCCGCGGCTCCGGCGGAGCCTACGCAGTCGCCCCCGGCCTACCCGCCCTTCCCGGGTCCGGGGGCGACTCCGGCCCAGCTGCAGGACTTTCTGTCAGCCATGGCCCGCCTCTTTGGGCTGTCGGGCCCCGCCGGCGCGCCTTCGGGCCCTGTGGGCCCGACTGGAGGCCCTCGCCCTTCACTGTTGGCGGCACCGGCCCCGACATTGCCGTCGGCTCCGGCGCCGCAGGGTCCCCATGGATCCAGGCCTGGATCCCGGTGCGACGCTGGTTGACCTTGTAACACCTCCACCGACGTCGACCCCACCGGCACCACTTCCGACATCGCCCGTGGCACCGGACGACGTCATCCCCGGTTTCAGCCCTGATGTGGACACGGAGCCGGAACAGAGTCGCTCGACGCCGATTCCGACGCCGATGGGACTCTTCTTTCCCTATGTCCAGCCTCCGTATTTTCGGCCTGTACCACAGCCATTGGAGGAAGGGGAGGACTGGGAGGGGTCTGAGGACCCTCTCGCAGCTCAGTGCGAGTATGACCCGGACTGGGCAGAGGAGCTGGGGGATGCCAGTGGTCTTGACACCTCTCCTGACCTTGGCATGCTAACTCCTCCTACCGTGGCTACTGAGGAGGGTGCTAGTTACGCAGTGGTGTTGCGTAGGGCGGCCGAGGCTCTACACCTCCAACTCCCTACAGTGGCCGTCAGGACTAACCTCCTGACAGAAGTGCTTCAGCCGGCGGCTACCTCTGCGGAGCCACTGCTGCCCTTCAACGATGCACTTTCTGACGTTCTTTTGGGCACCTGGTCCAGGCCCAACACAGGGGCTCCTGTAGATAGGAACGTGGCCCGACGCCATCGCCCGGCCCCGGGCGACCCCCTTTTCCTCTCCCAACACCCCACCCCTGAGAGCTTGGTTGTCCAAACCTCCACGTCCCAAAGCGCATTCCCTACCGCACCCCCGGATAGAGACTGGAACAGTTTGGGAAGAAGATCTTTTCTTCTGCCAGTTCAGGGCTGCGGGCTGTGAACACCGCATGCCTCTTGGACCGTTATTCCCACTCTCTGTGGGATACGGTGGCGCAGGTGCTGCCTCAGTGTCCGGAGGAGGCCCGGACAGTGCTCTCTCAGGCAATTGCTGAAGGGAGAGATGCAGCCAAGTTCACAATCCGATGTGGCCTTGACACCGGCCGACTCGCTGGGCAGAGCGCTTTCTACGACAGTGGCGCTCCGTCGCCACGCCTGGCTGAGGACTACTGGCTTCTCTGGGGATGTCCAGAACACTCTCATGGACATGCCCTTTGATGGCATTCGCCTTTTTGGCAACAAGGCGGATAGTGCGCTTGAGCGTTTTAAGGACTCACGGGCTACGGCCAAGTCCTTGGGCCTTTCGACCTCTCGCCCTCCTCCGCCTTCTGCCTTTCGCTCCTTTCGTGGCCACGGAAGGGGCGCCCGACAAGTTCGCTACAGAGCCACAGGCCTGCGCAGCAACAGTCTCAGCGCGGCCGCTGATGTGGGACCCGCCGAGGTGGGTCAGGGGGCCAGCGGGCGGGTCAGTCCACCTCCACCACTGCCTCCAAACCCTCCTAGTCCGGTCTTTCAGGCCCATCAAACGCCAGTGGGAGGCAGGATTCGTCATCACCTCCCCCACTGGCGCAACATCACTTCGGACAGGTGGGTTTTACAAATAGTCTTAAGGGCTACTCCCCTAGGAGACTGCCCCTCCAGCCATGCCACCCCAGTACCACCGCATGTCGGGGGACCACTTGGAACTTCTCCAACAGGAAGTCGTGGCCCTCTTGGCCATCGAGCGCGTTCCTGCGCCAGAAGTAGGACGTGGTTGTTATTCCCACTACTTTCTGGTGCCCAAGAAAGACAAGGGCCTGCGTCCTATCTTGGACCTCAGGGACGTCAACCGCTTCCTCCGGAAGGAGAAGTTCAAGATGTTGACTCTGGCTCAGGTCTTGTCTGCCCTCGACCCAGGAGACTGGATGGTAGCGTTGGACTTGCAGCACGCATATTTCCACATCCACGTCCTGCCGTCCCACCGGCGTTACCTGCGGTTTACGGTAGGCCACGAGCACTTTCAGTTTACCGTGCTCCCCTTTGGCCTTACCAGCGCCCCTCGGGTGTTCACGAAAGTGATGGCGGTGGTCCCAGCTCATCTGCGCAGATCAGGGGTTCCAGTCTTCCCCTATCTCGACGACTGGCTGTTGAAGGCGGGCTCGCCCCAGGCTGTCTCCCACCTTCAGACTACGGCCGACCTCCTGCATTCGCTGGGGTTCTCCATCAACGTGCCGAAGTCGCACCTGATTCCCTCTCAGAAGCTCCTCTTCATCGGAGCGGTTCTGGACACGACGCTCTTTCGGGTCTATCCTCCCGAACGACGAGTCCAGGATATTCAGGCTATGATTCCGATCTTTCAGCCTCTATCCTGGGTTTCGGTCAGGATGACCCTGAGGCTGCTGGGCCTCATGGCCTCCTGCATCCTGCTGGTCGATCATGCCAGGTGGCATATGCGGGCTCTGCAGTGGGACCTGAAGTTCCAGTGGGCGCAGCATCAGGGGGACCTGTCCGAGTCCGTCCAGATCTCGGAGGGCACTGCAAGACAGTTGCAGTGGTGGCTCACAAACCGGCATTGGGTCAATGGCAGATGCCTCTCCCTTCCCCAACCGGAGCACACAGTGGTGACGGATGCGTCCCTCCTGGGATGGGGCGGCCACATGGGAGAGGCGGAGATCAGAGGCCTCTGGTCTCCGGCGGAGTCCAGGCTCCATATCAACCTTCTGGAGCTTCGGGCGATCCGACTTGCACTGAAGGTATTCCTTCCCTCTGTCAAGGGGAGAGTAGTGCAGGTGTTCACAGACAACACCACTGCCATGTGGTACTGCAACAAACAAGGCGGGGTGGGATCGTGGACCCTATGTCAGGAGGCCCTGCGCCTCTGGACATGGCTGGAACATCAGGGCATATCCCTGGTGGTTCAACACCTGGCAGGTTCACTGAACGCCAGGGCGAACAAACTCAGCCGCAGGTGCATGATGGATCACGAATGGCGTCTTCACTCGGACGTGGCGCAAGGTCTCTTTCAACAGTGGGGAGAGCCTTGGTTAGATCTATTCGCCACCTAAGAGAACGCGCAATGTCAGCAATTCTGCGCGTTGGAATTTCCAAGGCGGCACTCGCTCGGCAACGCTTTTCATCGCGAGTGGAGTTGTGGTCTGTTGTACGCCTTTCCGCCTATACCACTCCTGCCCAGAGTGCTGAAGAAGATTCGGCGCGACCGGGCCCAAGTCATTCTTGTGGCCCGGACTGGGCTCGAAGAGTTTGGTATCCCGAGCTACTCAGTATGAGCATCGATCCCCCGATCAGACTGCCTCTTCGGGATGATCTTCTGTCGCAGCAGCAGGGGACTGTCCTCCACCCGAACCTGTCCAGTCTCCACCTTCTTGCGTGGAGATTGAGCGGCGGCAGTTGATTCCTTTTGACTTGCCTCCTGAGGTTTGAAATGTCATTCTGGCAGCCAGGCGTCCCTCCACTAAGTTAGTATACGCCTGCAGGTGGAACAAATTTGTGGCATGGTGCACAGCAAAGGCTGTGGATCCCCTTTCTGCCCCTCTTTCAGAAGTCCTACTGTTCCTCCTTTATTTGGCCCAGCAGGGCTCTGCTCTGGGCACTATCAAGGGCTTCTTTTCTGCTATCTCAGCCTTTCTCAGGCTCCCTAATCAGCCCTCTCTTTTCAAGCCCCCTGTTGTAAATAGATTCCTCAAAGGCATTACTCACCTTTTCCCTCCTATTCCTTTTGTGATGCCACAGTGGGACTTGAATCTGGTTCTCACTTACTTAATGTGCGCTCCCTTTGAGCCTCTTCACAACTGTCCTCTACGTCTCTTAACTCTAAAGACTGCTTTCCTGGTTGCCATCACCTCCGCTAGGAGAGTGAGTGAGCTCCAGGCTCTTTCTTGTAAACCTCCTTTTCTGTCTGTCCATCCGGACAAGGTTGTGCTCAGAACCTGTCCATCCTTTCTGCCAAAAGTTGTAACTGCTTTTCACATCGGGCAAACCATCACTTTGCCCACCTTCTTTCCGCCTCCGCATCCTTCCAGAGAGGAAGAGAGGCTCCACCGTCTGGACCCAAAACGTGCGCTCTCATTCTACCTGAACCACACACAACAGTTCCGGGTGGATGACCAACGCTTTGTTGGCTACGTTGGCGCCAAGAAAGGTCGGGCCGTACACAAACGGACTATCTCCCGATGGGTCGTCTTGTGTATAAAAGCATGCTATTCTCTGGCTAAAAAGGAGCCTCCGTTGGGGCTGCGCGCCCATTCAACCAGGGCGACGGCGGCCACTACGGCATTGGGACGTGGTGTCCCCTTACAAGACATCTGTCAGGCAGCTACGTGGGCCTCGCTGCACACTTTTACTAAGCATTACTGCCTGGACAGCCAACTCCGGAGAGACGGCTTCTTTGGCCATTCTGTCTCCGAGACTTTCTGGTGTGATCTTGGTTCGCAGACCCACCACCGGGGTTGGTATTGCTGGGGTATGTATTCTAAGGTAAGGAATCTATCACTACGTGTTTCTTTCAGATGAACAAGTTACTTACCTTCGGTAACGATCTATCTGTAAGAAACAGTAGTGATAGATTCCTTACCTCCCCACCCATCCTCCCCTTTCTGCGAACTGATTTCTAGGGTTAAGGTCATCCCTTTCAGGGCCCTAGTTTCAAGGCACCAGTGGTCAGTATCTTGCATGGCTCTGCGTTCCTGGCGCGGAAAGTCGTGTACAGAACTGACGTCAGCGCGGCGTCTAAGTAGCTGCGACGTCATCTCGGCGACCACGACGCCAACGACGGACGCAGAGCCGCACGACGCCACCTCCCGACGTGCAGGGGTACTGCTGACGAAAACTTTCCGGATCCAGTCTGACGCCTGGGGGTAATTCTAAGGTAAGGAATCTATCACTACTAATGTTTCTTACAGATGTATCGTTACCGAAGGTAAGTAACTTGTTTATGAAATACATGGTTTTCCCCAGTAAAAATGAGTCATGGCAGAAGGGAAAACCTGGCGCTGCAACACACCGAAGGAGGTCTGGGCGTGGCTGGAGGGCTGGTGTACAGTGGGACGAACCCCAGCGAGACAGAAGACGGGGAACACCGAAGGACCGACAGGAGGAGACGACGGAAGGGATGGCGCACAACGCCGACTGAGAAGCGACCAACTGGGGGGGATCGGAACACAACGAAACTGTACATAACCGAGTCAAATACCAGTGAACAGTGTGATCGTAGGCTCTTCCGGGCAAAATTGCCGAAACCCAGCCTATATCCTTTTATGAACAATAGCGGGGGTAAGAGACTAGAAATTGATTGGCGCATATGGGGAGAGTAATCACTCAATGGATCTGACCGTTGTCGGCAGGAACAGTATCATGATTAACAGTCTGGGGGATGAACAGGTGAACAATGATGGTTCACTACACTAGTTGGCACTTGCTGACCCTGTTCTAGTTATCAAGGTTACAGGGGCGACAGGCTCTCTGCAAGTTGGAGAGGTGAGTGGTTTGTTAACCCGCTTAGCAGGGAGGGGGATGTTAAAAGTTGGGGATTACAGTATTACTCCTGATATTATGGGACTGTTTACAGTTTGTTAGAGAAATGTCAGGTTGCAGAACAATTGATGTGCAATACAAGGGGAGGGAGGCGTTAAAGGGGTGATCTCTCCGGAGGCCCAACGGATAATAGTGGCTGCAACAGATAAATGGCTATAAAGAGTGAGATTGACTCCCTAACAGATGTTATCAACCTAAGTACACAGAGTCAAGGGGGGCACAAGGGAAATAATAGCCTGAAAATCCTGTCTTGGAACGTAAATGGACTGGGTAACCGTATTAAGCACACAGTACTGCTACATAGCTACATAGACACACCCCTGAACTAGTGCTACTTCAAGAAACACATCTGAAGGGCAACAGGTATAAAGTGCTGGATAGATGCGGATACAAACTGATAGCACGTGCATGATATACAACAGGCTTGAGAGAGGTGGGGATACTAGCTAGGAACGCCCTCCCGCTGGAAGTGAGGAAAATTTGGCAGGACTCACTGGTGAGATACGTGGCACAAACTGGGTTGTGGGAGGGGTGGGTCCTAAACATAGGCTCGATCTATATACTGCCAACTCTGCAAACAGACACACTAGCGGCACTAGGTGCCCTACTGGTCGACCTCCCTCTGGGGATCCTAGTACTAGGAGGGGACATAAACACAACCATGGAACCAGAGAGAGACAGGGAATCAAAAGCAAATAAGGGAAGGGGGACGGAACCGTTGAAGGCATTTGTGGAGGCCATGGGGCTGATGGATCTTTGGTGCCTACATAATCCCTGGGTAAGGCAATACACCTACTACTCAGCGGTGCATGGCAGCTACTCCCACCTGGACCATATTTTGACAAGTGGAGAGCGCTGGGTTGTTCCGAAGCGCGGCGCTAAAAGCACTTGGTATATCTGAAAGAGACACGTTAGTGACAGATTCCTTACCTTAGAATATCCCCAGGCGTCAGGCTGGATCCGGAAAGTTTTTGCGTAGCAGTACCCTTGCGCGTCGGTAGGCGGCGTCGTGCGGCTCCGCGTCCGTCGTCGGCGTCGTGATCGCCGGGATGACGTCGCGGGCAGTACTTGGCGCCGCCCCTGCGCGCTGACGTCCAGTTCTTCTTTTCCGCGCCAGTAAGCGCAGATCCAGGAAGAGCAGTGCCCTAGTCACTTTTTGACTATCTTTTTTGGTGAATTTTTCACTGTTTCTTCAACGAGTCTTCACGACTCCTAAGGTGTCGTAGGGATGCCCGGCTTTAAGCCCTGCGAGGAATGTGGTCGCATGATGTCGATCACGGACCCGCACCTCGAGTGTCTCTTTTGTCTCGGCCGAGACCACGACACGAAGTCGTGTCCTGACTCGAAGTCCGGCATTCGGCTCCGCGCCGCACCAAGCCCCGGTCCCGGGAGAGGTCGAGGGGCCGGACGCGGAGTCCCCGCCGTTCGTCGGATTCAAAGTCTTCGCGCTCCTCCGGTAAGTCGAAGCACAAGAAGTCTAAGCGGCGTCATCGCTCTAAGACTTCCCCTCGCCGGTCTCGCGACTCGGCTGAGGTCCCTGTCGGCACCGTCCCCGCCCCCGCGGCCCCGTACGTGCCTGTCGAGTTACCCCCGCAGAACCCGCCCTACCCGGGCTCGGGTGCGACTCCGGCCAATATACAGGAATTCCTGTCGGCCATGGCCCGCCTCTTCGGGCCTCAAGGTCCCTCCGGTGCGCCTTCGGGCCCCGCGGGCCCTGATGGGGTTGCTCCGGCGTCGCTCGTCGACTCCGGTCCCGGCGTCGCCTGTCCCACCAGCCTTCGTCCCGGCCTCGGCTCCGGCCTCGACCCCGGCTCCGGTGGTGCCGCAACCCCATCGGCGCCGGTTGACCTAACCACGCCTCCGCCGACGCCGATGTCCCCGGTGCCGTTTCCGACGCCGTCCGGGGCTCCGGGCGGCGTCGTTCCCCGGTTCTCTCCGGGTCCGGACATGGAGTCGGACCGGCGTCGCCCGACGCCGTTTCCGGCGCCGATGAGACCTTGGGTCCCTGATGTCCCTCCTCCTCCATATTTTCAACCTGAGGAGGACCAGGAGAGCTGGGAGGGGTCTGAGGACCCTCTCACCCAACAGTGCGAGTTTGACCCGGACTGGGTTGAGGAACTTGGGGATGCCAGTGGTCTGGATACCTCCCCTGACTCTGGCATGCTGTCTCCTCCCGTGGCAACGGAGGAGGGGCTAATTTTGCAACGGTGTTGCGTAGAGCTGCTGGAGCCTTAAATCTCCAGTTGCCTACAGTGGTCGTCAGGTCTAACATCCTGACTGAAGTGCTTCAGCCGGCGGCCTCCTCTGCGGAGACTGTGCTGCCATTCAACGAGGCACTGACTGACGTTCTTTGGGTGCCTGGTCCAAACCCACCACAGGGGCTCCTGTGGATAGGAACGTGGCCCGACGCCATCGCCCTGCTCCGGGCGACCCCCTGTTTCTCTCCCAACACCCCACCCCTGAGAGCTTGGTTGTCCAAGCCTCTGCCTCCCAAACTGCCTTCCCTACCGCCCCTCCGGATAGGGAATCCAAGCGCCTGGATCACTTTGGGAAGAAGGCTTTCTCTTCCTCCAGTGCTGGCTTGCGGTCTGTTAATACCGCTTACCTCTTGGGCCGATACACCCACTCCCTGTGGGATTCGGTGGCAACTGTTTTGCCGAAGTGTTCTGAGGAGGTCCAGACACTGCTTACCCGCGCCATTGCGGAAGGGCGTGATGCGGCTAAATATACCATCCGCTGTGGCCTTGATACCGCCGACTCGCTGGGCAGATCGCTTGCAACGACGGTGGCGCTGCGTCGCCACGCCTGGCTGAGAACCACTGGTTTTTCAGGGGATGTCCAGAATACACTCATGGACATGCCCTTTGATGGAGTCGGTCTTTTTTGGTTCGAAGGCAGACCATGCGCTGGAGCGTTTCAAGGACTCACGGGCTACTGCTAAGTCCCTGGGCCTTGCTGTTGTACGCCCTCCGCTCACGTCTAGCTTTCGCCCCTTTCGTGGCCACGGAAGGGGCGCCCAGTCACGTCCACAGCCCGGCCAGCGGCCTGCGCAGCAAGCGCCTTCGCGTGGCCGAGGACGTGGATACCGCCGTGGCGGTTCGGGCAACCAGCGTGCGGGTCAGGCCACCACCTCCAACCCGTCCGCGGCCTCCAAGCCCTCCTAGTCCCTCCTTTCAGGTGCACCGCACGCCAGTCGAGGGCAGGGTCCGCCATCACCTTCACCACTGGCGTCCCATCACCTCGGACAGGTGGGTCTTGGACATTGTCCGAAGGGGCTACTCCCTCCCCTTCGAGACCACCCCCCAGCCATGCCACCTCAATTCCACCGCATGTCAGGGGATCACTTGGTGCTTCTACAGAAGGAAGTCACGGCCCTCTTGGCCAAGAGGGCCATCGAGCATGTTCCGACCCCAGAAGTAGGGCGTGGTTGCTACTCCCACTACTTTCTGGTGCCCAAAAGGACAAGGAGGACATGCGTCCTATCTTGGACCTCCGGAACGTCAATCGCTTCCTCCGGAAGGAGAAGTTCAAGATGCTCACCCTAGCTCAGGTCTTGACTGCCCTCGACCCCGGAGACTGGTTGGTAGCGTTGGACTTGCAGGACGCCTATTTCCACATCCCCGTCCTGCCGGCCCACCGGCGTTACCTTCGGTTCACGGTAGGCCTCGAGCATTTTCAGTTCACCGTGCTCCCCTTTGGCCTTACCAGTGCCCCTCGGGTGTTCACGAAAGTGATGGCGGTGGTCGCAGCTCATCTGCGCCGGGCAGGGGTTTCAGTCTTCCCCTACCTCGACGACTGGCTGCTGAAGGCGGGCTCGTCCCAGGCAGTCGTCTCCCACCTCCAGACTACGGCCGAACTCCTGCACTCGCTGGGGTTCTCCATCAATGTGCCGAAGTCGCATCTGATTCCTTCTCCACAGCTCCTTTTCATCGGAGCAGTTCTGGACACGACGCAGTTTCGGGCCTATCCTCCCGAACGGCGAGTCCGGGATATTCAGGCTATGATTCCGATCTTTCAGCCTTTATCCTGGGTTTCGGTACGGATGACCCTGAGGCTGCTGGGCCTCATGGCCTCCTGCATCCTGCTGGTCAATCATGCCAGATGGCATATGCGGGCTCTGCAGTGGGACCTGAAGTTCCAGTGGGCGCAGCACCAGGGCAACCTGTCCGATCACGTCCAGATCTCGGAGGGGACTGCAACACAGTTGCAGTGGTGGCTCTCGAACCGGCAATGGGTCATGGGCAGATCCCTCTCCCTTCCCCAGCCAGAGCATACAGTTGTGACGGACGCGTCCCTTCTGGGATGGGGCGGTCACATGGGAGAGGCGGAGATCAGAGGCCTCTGGTCTCCGGCGGAGTCCCGGCTCCATATCAACCTTCTGGAGCTCCGGGCGATCCGACTTGCACTCAAGGCATTCCTTCCCTCTGTCAAAGGGAAGGTAGTGCAGGTGTTCACCGACAACACCACCGCCATGTGGTACTTCAACAAACAGGGCGGGGTGGGGTCGTGGACCCTTTGTCAGGAGGCTCTGCGCCTCTGGACATGGCTGGAACATCAGGGCATGTTCCTGATGGTTCAACACCTGGCAGGTTCCCTGAACGCCAGGGCGGACGAACTCAGCCGCAGGTGCATGATGGATCACGAATGGCGTCTTCACTCGGAAGTGGCGCAAGGACTCTTTCTACAGTGGGGAGAGCCTTGGTTAGATCTATTCGCCACCGAAGAGAACGCGCAATGTCATCAGTTCTGCGCGTTGGAATTTCCAGGCGGCACTCGCTCGGCGGCGCTTTTCGTCACGAGTGGAGTTGCGGTCTATTGTACGCCTTTCCGCCTATACCACTTCTACCCAGAGTGTTGAAGAAGATTCGGCACGACCGGGCCCAAGTCATTCTTGTGGCTCCGGACTGGGCTCGAAGAGTTTGGTATCCCGAGCTACTCAGTATGAGCGTAGATCCCCGATCCGTCTGCCTCTTCGGGAGGATCTTCTGTCGCAGCAGCAGGGGACGGTCCTCCACCCGAACCTGTCCAGTCTACACCTGCTTGCGTGGAGATTGAGCGGCGGCAGTTGATTCCTTTCGACTTGCCTCCCGAAGTTTGTGATGTGATTCTGGCAGCCAGGCGTCCCTCCACTAAGGTGGTATACGCCTGCAGGTGGAACAAATTTGTGGCATGGTGCACAGCAAAGGCTGTGAACCCCCTTTCTGCCCCTCTCTTCTGAGGTCCTTCTGTTCCTTCTTTCTCTGGCCCAACGGGGTTCTGCCCTGGGTACCATCAAGGGTTATCTCTGTGCTATCTCGGCCTTCCTCAGGCTCCCTGATCAGCCCTCCCTTTTCAAGTCCCCTGTTGTTAACAGGTTCTTAAAAGGCATTACACACCTCTTTCCTCCTGTTCCATTTGTGATGCCTCAGTGGGACTTGAACTTGGTTCTTACCTTTTAATGTGCGCTCCCTTTGAGCCTCTGCATAACTGTCCTCTTCGTCTTCTGACTCTAAAGACAGCCTTCCTGGTGGCCATCACCTCCGCTCGGCGGGTGAGTGAGCTCCAGGCTTTATCTTGCAAACCTCCCTTTCTGTCTGTTCATCCAGACAAGGTTGTTCTTCGGACGCGTCCGTCCTTCTTGCCAAAGGTGGTTACTGCCTTTCACATTGGGCAGACCATCACTTTGCCTACCTTCTTTCCGCCTCCGCATCCTTCCAGAGAGGAAGAGAGGCTCCACCGTCTGGACCCAAAACGTGCGCTCTCCTTCTATATCGACCGCACAAAACACTTCCGGGTGGATGACCAGCTCTTTGTTGGCTACGTGGGCGCCAAAAAGGTCGGGCGGTGCACAAACGAACCATCTCCCGCTGGGTTACCTTGTGCATCAAGACCTGCTATTCTTTGGCTAAGAAGGAGCCTCCTGTTGGGCTGCGTGCCCATTCCACCAGGGCAACGGCTGCTACCACGGCCTTGGGCCGCGGTGTTCCGCTGCCGGTTATTTGTCAGGCAGCTACGTGGGCCTCGCTGCACACGTTTGCAAAGCATTACTGCCTTGACAGTCCGGTCCGGAGGGACGGCTTCTTTGGCCGTTCTGTCCTCCAGGACTTCCTTGTCTGATCTTTGTTCGCAGACCCACCACCGGGGTTGGTATTGCTGGGGTATCTATTCTAAGGTAAGGAATCTGTCACTAGCGTGTCTCTTTCAGATGCACAAGTTACTAACTTGTGTAACGATATATCTGTAAGAGACAGTAGTTAGTGACAGATTCCTACCGCCCACCCATCCTCCCCGTTCTGCGAACTGATTTCTAGGGTTAAGGACATCCCTTTCAGGGCCCTAGTGTTTTCAGACACCTATGTCAGCTTCTTGCATGGCTCTGCGTTCCTGGCGCGGAAAGTCGTGTACAGAACTGACGTCAGCGCGCAGGGGCGGCGCCTAAGTACTGCCCGCGACGTCATCCCGGCGATCACGACGCCGACGACGGACGCGGAGCCGCACGACGCCGCCTACCGACGCGCAAGGGTACTGCTACGCAAAAACTTTCCGGATCCAGCCTGACGCCTGGGGATATTCTAAGGTAAGGAATCTGTCACTAACTACTGTCTCTTACAGATATATCGTTACACAAGTTAGTAACTTGTGCATCAGTTCACTCACCAGTGGAAGCGATACTTCAAGGCCCATTGAAAACGACCATACTGCCACCCAGACTAGGTCCCTGGGGTTTTGAAAACAAAGACCTGGTGGACCAGATTAGGGAAAGGACGGAACTTAACTTTCAGGAAAATGAAGGGTCGGTGGACTCGCCATGCACCCTAATGTGAAGCATTTAAAACTGTGATACGGGGATATGTACAAGCATTGATTGGGGGCCGCAGGAAACAAAAGAAAATCCAGTGGGACACTCTAGAGGGGAAAATAGTTAGGTTGGAAGCAAAGGCACTAGCAGGAGAAGAATCTGACCCTCCGATCACACACTGCATTGTTCTCAAGCAGCAGGAAATGAGAGACTTAGCAAAAAACGTGGCTAGGTCCTTGGCGCTAGCATTACAAAGGCGACTATATGACTTAAGTGACAAAGCCAATAAAATTCTAGCATGGTTGGAAAAAAGGGACAGGGAGAGGAACTGCGTAATAGAAATACAAGACTCTAAGAAAGGAATACAGGTGACTGGGAAGAGATAGCGAAGGCCTTTGCAGAATATTATGAAGGAATATATACCTCCAAACACGCTAGGACGGAAGGCGACTATCGAGAATTACTTATGGCTGTCCGGCTCCCAACTCTGTTTGACGAGGACAGGGACGACCTGGAGAAGGACCTTACAGTAGAAGAGATTAGAGGCTATAAGGGATCTACAGGCGGGGAACACCCCAGGACCTAACGGCCTGCCGGCGGAACTCTACAAGTGTACAGCAAGCGTGGTTGCACCGCACCTGTTGAAGATGTTCGTAGAAGCGAGGGAAAAGGGGAATCTACCAAAAGACCAAAGAACGGCCACTATAGTAGTGATCGCCAAGGCGGGTAAACCTCCGTAAGAATGCAGCTCCTACAGGCCTATCTCCTTGTTAAAGATAGAGGCTAAAATTCTGGCTAAAGTCCTGGCAAACCGCCTTCGGGTGGTGGTTACATCTCTGGTACACCCAGACCAATCGGGATTCATGCCACATCGAAGTACCAGATTGAATCTGAGGCACCTAGATGGGATAATGCACTTGACCAAGTCCTGTGCAGGAGAAGAAGCAGTGCTGCTATCATTGTACGCCCATATGGCATTTGATAATATTGAATGGCAGTACTTATTTGCAGTCCTAGAAAGGTTTGGATTCGGTCCCCGAAACCAGTCATGGGTCAAGTTACTTTACACGGACCCACTGGCTAGAGTGCGAGTGAATGTCTCGATCTCTCACTCCTTTGCCCTGCATAGAGGGACGAGACAGGGATGTCCACTGTCCCCTATGCTATTTGTGTTGGCGCTGGAGTTGCTGGCAGCCTGGGTACGAGGAGATTCTTTGGCGACTGGGATAGTGAGCGATGGTAATCGGGAGGAACGCATATCTCTATATGCAGACGACGTCCTACTCTTCGCCACAAGGCCCTGTTTCACAATAAACAGACTGCTGCAGATATTCCAACTATCTGAAAGAGACACGTTAGTGACAGATTCCTTACCTTAGAATATCCCCAGGCGTCAGACTGGATCCGGAAAGTTTTTGCGTAGCAGTACCCTTGCGCGTCGGTAGGCGGCGTCGTGCGGCTCCGCGTCCGTCGTCGGCGTCGTGAACCCCGGGATGACGTCGCGGGCAATACTTAGACACCGCCCCTGCGCGCTGCCGTCAGTTCTTCTTTTTCCGCGCCAGCAAGCGCAGATCCGGGAAGAGCAGTGCCCTGGTCATTTTTTGACCAAGCTTTTTGGTGAATTTTTCACTGTTTTTTCTCAATCGACTTCAAGGTGTCGTAGGGATGCCCGGGTTTAAACGCTGCGGCGCCTGTGCTCGGATGATGTCTGTCACCGACCCGCATTGGGAGTGTCTCTTCTGCCTCGGCCGAGGCCACGACACGGAGTCTTGTACCGACTGCCAGGCCCTCAACCCGAAAGCTTTGCGGAGCGGTCTCGAAGCTCCTCGAGGCCCGGCATTCGGCTCCGCCGAAGCCCCGGTCGCGTGAGAGGTCCAGGGGTCGTTCGCGGAGTCCACACCGGTCGTCGGCATCGAAGTCTTCTTCGTCCGGTAAGTCAAAACACAAAAAGTCCAAAAGCATCGTCGCTCTAGGACTTCGCCTCGCCGGTCTCGCGACTCGGCTGAGGCCCCTCCCGGCACCGTCCCCGCCCCCGCGGCTCCGGACATGCCTGTGGAGTCGCCCCGCAATACCCGTCCTTCCCGGGTTCGGGGCGGATCCGGCCCAAATACAGGAATTCCTGTCGGCCATGGCCCGCCTCTTCGGGCCTCAAGGTCCCTCCGGTGCGCCTTCGGGCCCCGCGGGCCCTGGTAGGAGTTGCTCCGGCGTCGCCGGCGGCTCCGGCCCCGGCGTCGCCCGTGCCCCGGCCTCGATCCCGGCTCCGCAACCCCCATCGACGCCGGTCGACCTAACGACACCTCCGCCGGCGCCGATGTCTCCGGTGCCGTTCTCGACGCCGCCTGGGGCTCCGGGCGGCGTCGTCCCCAGTTCCTGCCGGCTCCGGACATGGACCCGGAACGAGCGTCGCTCGGCGCCCGGTTCCGGCGCCGATGAGACCTTGGGTCCCATATGTCCCTCCTCCCCCTTATTTTGAACCTGAGGAGGACCAGGAGGACTGGGAGGGTCTGATGACCCTCTGGCACAACAGTGTCAGTACGATGAGGACTGGAAAGAGGGTCTAGGGGATGCCAGTGGTCTGGATACTTCCCTGACACTGGCATGCTGTCTCCTCCCGTGGCTACGGAGGAGGGAGCCAATTTTGCTACGGTGTTGCGTAGGGCGGCTGGGGCCTTAAGTCTCCAACTCCCTACTTTGGAAGTCAAGCATAATCTCTTGACAGAGGTGCTTCAGCCGGCAGCCGCCTCTGCGGAGACGGTGCTGCCGTTTAACGACGCCCTCACTGACGTTCTTTTGGGCGCCTGGTCCAAGCCCAACACAGGGGCTCCTGTGGATAGGAACGTGTCCCAACGCCATCGCCCAGCTCCGGGCGACCCCCTGTTTCTCTCTGTCCACCCCACTCCTGAGAGCTTGGTTGTCCAAGCCTCCGCTTCCCAAACCGCCTTCCCTACCGCTCCTCCGGATAGGGAATCCAAACGCCTGGATCAATTTGGGAAGAAGGGCTTTTCTTCCTCCAGTGCTGGCTTGCGGTCCGTCAACACCGCTTGCCTTTTGGGCCGATATACCCACTCCTTGTGGGATTCGGTGGCGACTGTTTTGCCCCAGTGTTCCGAGGAGGTCCGGACACTGCTTTCCCGCGCCATTGCGGAAGGAAGGGATGCGGCCAAATACACGATAAGATGTGGCCTTGATACCGCCGACTCGCTGGGCAGGTCTATTGCAACGACGGTGGCGCTAAGACGCCACGCCTGGCTGAGAACCACTGGTTTTCAGGGGATGTCCAGAATACTCTCATGGACATGCCCTTTGATGGAGTCGGTCTTTTTGGGTCCAAAGCAGACCATGCGTTGGAGCGCTTTAAGGACTCACGGGCTACTGCCAAGTCCCTGGGCCTTTCTGCTTCACGCCCTCCGCTGACTTCTGCTTTTCGCCCCTATCGTGGCCACGGTAGGGCGCCCCCTTCACGTCAGCAGCCCAGCCACCGGCCCGCGCAGCAGGCGTCTTCGCGTGGCCGAGGACGTGGATTCCGCCGTGGCGGATCGGGCAACCAGCGTGCGGGTCAGGCCACCACCTCCAACCCGTCCGCGGCCTCCAAGCCCTCCTAGTCCTTCCTTTCAGGTGCACAGCACGCCAGTAGGGGGCAGGGTCCGCCATCACCTTCCCCACTGGCGTACCATCACCTCGGACAGGTGGGTCTTGGACATTGTCCGAAGGGGCTACTCCCTCCCCTTCGAGACCACCCCCAGCCATGCCACCTCAATTCCACCGCATGTCAGGGGATCACTTGGTGCTTCTACAGAAGGAAGTCACGGCCCTCTTGGCCAAGAGGGCCATCGAGCATGTTCCGACCCCAGAAGTAGGACGTGGTTGCTACTCCCACTACTTTCTGGTGCCCAAAAGGACAAGGAGGACATGCGTCCTATCTTAGACCTCCGGAACGTCAATCGCTTCCTCCGGAAGGAGAAGTTCAAGATGCTCACCCTAGCTCAGGTCTTGACTGCCCTCGACCCTGGAGACTGGTTGGTAGCGTTGGACTTGCAGGACGCTTATTTTCACATCCCCGTCCTGCCGGCCCACCGGCGTTACCTGCGGTTCACGGTAGGCCTCGAGCATTTTCAGTTCACCGTGCTCCCCTTTGGCCTTACAAGTGCCCCTCGGGTGTTCACAAAAGTGATGGCGGTGGTCGCAGCTCATCTGCGCCGGGCAGGGGTTCCAGTCTTCCCCTTCCTCGACGACTGGCTGCTGAAGGCGGGCTCGTCCCAGGCAGTCGTCTCCCACCTCCAGACTACGGCCGAACTCCTGCACTCGCTGGGGTTCTCCATCAGTGTGCCGAAGTCGCATCTGATTCCTTCTCCACAGCTCCTTTTCATCGGAGCAGTTCTGGACAAGACGCAGTTTCGGGCCTATCCTCCCGAACGGCGAGTCCGGGATATTCAGGCTATGATTCCAATCTTTCAGCCTTTATCCTGGGTTTCGGTACGGATGACCCTGAGGCTGCTGGGCCTCATGGCCTCCTGCATCCTGCTGGTCGATCATGCCAGATGGCATATGCGGGCTCTGCAGTGGGACCTGAAGTTCCAGTGGGCGCAGCACCAGGGCAACCTGTCCGATAACGTCCAGATCTCGGAGGGGACTGCAAAACAGTTGCAGTGGTGGCTCTCGAACCGGCAATGGGTCATGGGCAGATCCCTCTCCCTTCCCCAGCCAGAGCACACAGTTGTGACGGACGCGTCCCTTCTGGGATGGGGCGGTCACATGGGAGAGGCGGAGATCAGAGGCCTCTGGTCTCCGGCGGAGTCCCGGCTCCATATCAACCTTCTGGAGCTCCGGGCGATCCGACTTGCACTCAAGGCATTCCTTCCCTCTGTCAAAGGGACGGTAGTGCAGGTGTTCACAGACAACACCACCGCCATGTGGTACTGCAACAAACAAGGCGGGGTGGGGTCGTAGACCCTCTGTCAGGAGGCTCTGCGCCTCTGGACATGGCTGGAACATCAGGGCATGTTCCTGATGGTTCAACACCTGGCAGGTTCGCTGAACGCCAGAGCGGACGAACTCAGCCGCAGGTGCATGATGGATCACGAATGGCGTCTTCACTCGGAAGTGGCGCAAGGACTCTTTCTGCAGTGGGGAGAGCCTTGGTTAGATCTATTCGCCACCGAAGAGAACGCGCAATGTCATCAGTTCTGCGCGTTGGAATTTCCAAGGCGGCACTCGCTCGGCGACGCTTTTCGTCGCGAGTGGAGTTGCGGTCTGTTGTACGCCTTTCCGCCTATACCACTTCTACCCAGAGTGTTGAAGAAGATTCGGCGCGACTGGGCCCAAGTCATCCTTGTGGCTCCGGACTGGGCTCGAAGAGATTGGTATCCCGAGCTACTCAGTATGAGCGTCGATCCCCCGATCTGTCTGCCTCTTCGGGAGGATCTTCTGTCGCAGCAGCAGGGGACGGTCCTCGACCCGAACCTGTCCAGCCTCCACCTGCTTGCGTGGAGATTGAGCGGCGGCAGTTGATTCCTTTCGACTTGCCTATCGAAGTTTGTGATGTGATTCTGGCAGCCAGGCGTCCCTCCACTAAGGTGGTATACACCTGCAGGTGGAACAAGTTTGTGGCATGGTGCACAGCAAAGGCTGTGAATCCCCTCTCTGCCCCTCTTTCTGAGGTTCTTCTGTTCCTTCTTTCACTGGCCCAACAGGGTTCTGCCCTGGGTACCATCAAGGGCTATCTTTGTGCCATTTCGGCCTTCCTCAGGCTTCCTGATCAGCCCTCCCTTTTCAAGTCCCCTGTTGTTAACAGGTTCCTAAAAGGCATTACACACCTCTTCCCTCCTGTTCCGTTTGTGATGCCTCAGTGGGACTTGAACTTGGTTCTTACCTTTCTCATGTGCGCTCCCTTTGAGCCCCTACATAACTGTCCTCTTCGTCTTCTGACTCTGAAGTCAGCCTTTCTGGTGGCCATCACCTCCGCTCGGCAGGTGAGTGAGCTCCAGGCTCTATCATGCAAACCTCCCTTTCTGTCTGTCCATCCAGACAAGGTTGTTCTTAGGACACGTCCGTCCTTCTTGCCAAAGGTGGTTACTGCCTTCCACATTGGGCAGACCATCACTTTGCCCACCTTCTTTCCGCCTCCGCATCCTTCCAGAGAGGAAGAGAGGCTCCACCGTCTGGACCCAAAACGTGCGCTTTCCTTTTATATCAACCGCACACAACACTTCCGGGTGGATGACCAGCTCTTTGTTGACTACGTGGGCGCCAAAAGGTCGGGCGGTGCACAAGAGAACCATCTCCCGCTGGGTAACCTTGTGTATCAAAGCCTGCTATTCTTTGGCTAAGAAGGAGCCTCCTGTTGGGCTGCGTGCCCATTCCACCAGGGCAACGGCTGCTACCACGGCTTTAGGCCGCGGTGTGCCGCTGCAGGATATCTGTCAGGCAGCTACGTGGGCCTCGCTGCACACATTTACAAAGCATTACTGCCTTGACAGTCCGGTCCGGAGGGACGGCTTCTTTGGCCGTTCTGTCCTCCGGGACTTCCTTGTCTGATCTTTGTTCGCAGACCCACCACCGGGGTTGGTATTGCTGGGGTATCTATTCTAAGGTAAGGAATCTGTCACTAACGTGTCTCTTTCAGATGCACAAGTTACTAACTTGTGTAACGATATATCTGTAAGAGACAGTAGTTGGTGACAGATTCCTACCGCCCCACCATCCTCCCGTTCTGCGAACTGATTTCTAGGAGTTAAGGACATCCCTTTCAGGGCCCTAGTATTTTCAGACACCTATGTCAGCTTCTTGCATGGCTCTGCGTTCCTGGCGCGGAAAGTCGTGTACAGAACTGACGTCAGCGCGCAGAGGCGGCGTCTAAGTACTGCCCGCGATGTCATCCCGGCGCTGCCGACGACGGACGCGGAGCCGCACGACGCCGCCTACCGACGCGCAAGGGTACTGCTACGCAAAAACTTTCCGGATCCAGTCTGACGCCTGGGGATATTCTAAGGTAAGGAATCTGTCACTAACTACTGTCTCTTACAGATATATCGTTACACAAGTTAGTAACTTGTGCTTTAGCACATCAACAAGCTATTGTAGGTCAGGCAGTGCTAAAAACACTCTTTCAAACAATTGCAACACCCACAGGTTAGCCACCGCTTTTGGAGGGCACTGCTTTACAGTGTATGCAAAACATGTGCATCTACAGCCACACATGCCTCGAACGGATTATGTTACTTACCCTATAAGAATCTGTTCTTGGCATGTAGTGCTGTAGATTCACATGTGCCCTTCCCGGACCCCTGTAGCCATTGCAATATATATTTATCTTTATTTTACATGCGTGGACATCTCTATTCTCACCTGCCTGCGGGAAAACAGTCTACTATGGAGGTGATGCCCATGCGCAGTATTACCAAGAGGAGGAGTCACTCTACCTCGGGACTCGAAACACTTCTTCAAAGAAAAACAAAATTCACACATCCGGACCCAACACTAGATGGCGGAAGTATGCAAAGCATGTGAATCTACAGCACTACATGCTTACAGGGTAAGTTACATAATTCTTCCTCACACCGTTGTCTAGCTTGTCTTTTTGGAGAGTGATGTTGAGCTGAGACTAGGTTTGGAATGTCCATATGTAGACTAAACAGATTTAAGCATACATGTTTTTTTATGGAATGACTCCAGTCCATCTTTCAAGGTGTAAATAATAGAGAAGGAAATTTTTATTCGCCTGCCAATGTCAGTATTTGCTGTATACTTGACCTTGCTTACAAATTCTTCAGATGCACCCTTTTTTCCTCTCTGATGGTAGTATGATCTTTCGATGTCTATATCGAATACTCCATTGTGGTTTAACCATTTTATGGGTCTCCAATTAGAATGTGCATTAGAATTGGTAGACCTAAAATGTTTACCAATTCGAGTTGTGCTTGCATCATCCATGTATCCTTTTTAGTATCCCCTTCCTCGCAATAAGTAAAACCTTATGAATGCCGCAATCCACCCAGATTTCACAATATAATACGTTTACAAGGGAAAGACTGTATCCCTGGCAAATTAAATGACAGTTTTGAGGAACTCTACTGGGTACACCTAGAACATGTATCAGACTTCTGGCACAAGGCTCATCCATTCCTACACATTCAGCCAGGAGAGGTGTTTCGGTTGTAATAGTTTAATAGCCAAGCCAATTTATTTTATAGAAGGATACGGTTTGCTTTGCATCATAGTGACTTATTGATGGTCTTTTAATGTTTAATTGCTCTTGTTCCGTTAGGTGGACCCCAAGCTGCTCATCGACCAGTCTCCTGTGCATCATAACGTAGGAAAGAACGCATTCCTTTACCAGTTTCACAAACTGGTCATGTTGAACCCTTAAACACTTTTTGATGATCGGACTACTAAGACGTAAGATAGCTGAAAGGTTCTGCAGTTTCAAGATGTTCAAGTGTGAACTGAAAGCAAACCCTTTTGATAAAGAACTTAGCATCTTAATACAAAGCTATACATTTGTTAAGATACTTCCTTATCTCTCTGATTTCCTTTTTTTGTATGTACTGCAATGCTGTTACTTTTTCACATTGTAAAGATCTGTAAATATGGAAACAATTTACTCAATATGTTTTTAAAAGGACAGACGTGTCTTTTTTGTTTTGGATGCTCTCGTTTCAGAAATGTGTGTTCTTTTGCAGCTTCAAATGGTGTGCAAATAAATACCATTGCAGCTGTTCCAAGGTTAATTTTCTGAGTACATGGAAAGGATACGATTTGATTTAAATTGTATGTTTAATATTAGACTGAAGTTTGCATGTTGCCTTTTTTAATATCCTCAAAACTTTATTTTGTGTCTGCTTTAAATAACATTTTGTGTTTACTGTGTATTCTTGCTGTCTCAGATAAAAATGTTGTGTTGTTTGAATTGGCATCTAAAGGAAAAAGAGAAGTACAACTGTGTTTAAAATTAAAGTTTACATTTTAAATATTCTTTGATTGGAAATAAAATCTTTTTTGAAATTACTTGTTTTTCTTGTGGTGGCATTTTATATGATCTTCCACAAAAGTAAAGGCAAAATCCGGAAGAAACAGTTAGTTATAGATGCCTTACCTTAGAATTACCCCCAGGCGTCAGACTGGATCTGGAGAACTTTTTCGTCAGCAGTACCCCTGCGTGTCGAAAGGTGGAGTCGGTCGGCTCCACGTTCGTCGTTGGCGTGGTGGTCGCCGGGAAGACGTCGTGGTAGCTACTTAGACGCCGCCCTAGAGCGCTGACGTCAGTACTTTCTTTTTCAACGCCAGCAAGCGCAGATCCAGAGAGAGCGGTACCTACAGTCACTTTTTGACTGACTTTTTGGCGACTTATGTCGACACCGTTTTTGAGTCTGAGACTCATGGTGCACGAGGGATGCCCGGTTTCAAGGCCTGCGGCTCCTGTAGCCGACTGATGTCAGTGACAGATCCGCACCGTGTGTGCCTGTTCTGCCTGGAGCGCGACCACGACCCCAAGTCGTGCTCCGACTGCCGGACCATGAATCCGAAGTCTTTGTGGGATCGGTCTCGAAAGCTTCTCGAGGCCCGGCAGTTGGCTCCGCGCCGTTCGAGGTCCCGGTCATGTGGGAGGTCGAGGGGACCGGTCGCGGAGCCACCACCACCAGTCTTCTTCCAAGTCTTCGCACTCCTCAGGTAAGTGGAAGCACAAGAAGAAGTCGAAGAAGCATCGTCGCTCTTCGACTTCGCCCCGTTGGTCGGCCGACGCGACGAGGGATGCGGGTGGTGCCCCTCCTGCGCCTCCGCGTGCGGAGCCCGAAGAGTCGACTCAGAGTTTCCCTCCCTTCCCGGGACCCGGAGCGACCCCTGCCCAGCTTCGCCAATTTTACGAAGCAATGCATGCCATCTTTGGGCAGTCCGACTCCACCGGCGCGCCTTTGGGCCCCGCGAACTCGGCTGGGGGCCCTGGGGCTTCGACGCTGGCGGCTCCGGCACCGCAGGGCCCCCTTGGATCCAGGCCTGGATCCGGATCGGCGCCGGTCGACCTGATTGCACCTCCCCCTGCGCCGAATCCACTGGCACTACATCCGCAGCCGACTCCGGTTGTGTCCCAGTCGGCGTCACCCCGGCCTCCACCTCGATGTAGACATGGAGTCGTCAACGACGGATACTTTTGTGCCCTTGTTCTACCCTGGCTCTTTTAGACCAGATTGGCAGCCAGAGGAGGGTGAGGAGAACTGGGAGGGGTCTGGAGACCCTTTAACTGACCAGTTGGGTTATGAACCGGACTGGAGAGGGGAACTGGGGGAAGCCAGTGGTCTGGATACCTCACCAGACCTTGGCATGTTGTCTCCTCCTACCGTGGCTACGGAGGAGGGAGCGTCTTACGCCATGGTGTTGCGTAGGGCGGCCGAGACTCTCAACCTCGAGCTACCTACGGTGGCAGTCAGGACTAACCTCCTGACAGAGGTGCTTCAACCGGCAGCGAGCTCTTCGGAGCCCCTGCTACCATTTTATGAGGCCCTCACCGACATCCTTTTGGGTACCTGGTCCAGGCCAAACACAGGGGCTCCTGTGGATAGGATGATTGCCCGATGCCACCGCCCGGCCCCGGGCAACCCCACTTTCCTCTCCCAACACCCCACCCCTGAGAGCTTGGTGGTCCAAGCCTCTACCTCCATTGGCGCATTCCCTAACTCACCACCTGATAGGGAATCCAAAAAGCTGGACCATCTTGGGAAGAAGATATTTTCTTCCTCCAGCTTGGGACTGCGGTCGGTAAACCCTGCATGTCTGTTGGGCCGTTATACCCACTCGGTGTGGGATACGGTGGCGCAAGTGCTACCCCAGTGCCCGGAGGAGGCCCGGGCCGTACTCTCCCGTGCAGTTACCGAAGGGAGAGACGCAGCAAAGTTTACCATCCGCTGTGGGCTGGATACCGCTGACTCACTAGGCAGGACGATTTCCACGTCGGTAGCCCTTCGACGCTACACCTGGTTGAGGTCGACTGGTTTTTCAGGGGATGTCCAATCCACTCTTATGGACATGCCCTTTGATGGCCGTCGCCTATTCGGTGACAAGGCAGACAACGCGCAGGAGCGCTTTAAAGACTCTTGGGCTACGGCAGGTCCTTGGGCCTCTCCACCACCTGCCCTGCACAGTCTGCTTTTCGACCCTTTGTTGCTACGGAAGGGGTGCCCCGCCATGTCCCGCCCAGAGCCACAGGCCAGTGCAAGCTGTTCAGCCCCTGCGCGGCCGGGGACATGGGAACCACCGCCGTGGGTCTGGTGGCCAGCAGGCGGGCCAGTCCACCACAGCCCCCTCTGCAGCAGCCTACAAACCCTCCTAGTCCGACCTTTCAGGGCCACCATCGCCAGTGGGCGGCAGGATTCGCCATCACCTCCCCCACTGGCGCACCATCACGTCGGACAGGTGACTTTTGCAAATAGTCTGAAGGGGCTACTCCCTCCCCTTCGAGACTACCCCTCCATCCATGCCACCCCAGTACCATCGCATGTCAGAGGATCATCTGGCCCTTCTCCAACAGGAAGTTTCGGCACTCTTGGCCAAGGGAGCCATCGAGCGAGTTCCTGTCCCAGAAGTTGGTCTTGGTTGCTATTCCCACTACTTTCTGGTGCCCAAGAAGGACAAAGGCCTGCGTCCTATCTTGGATCTCAGGAACGTCAACCGCTTCCTCCGGAAGGAGAAGTTCAAAATGTTGATGCTAGCTCAGGTCCTGTCTGCCCTCGACCATGGAGACTGGATGGTAGCGTTGGACTTGTAGGACGCTTATTTTCACATCCCCGTTCTGCCGGCCCACCGGCGTTACCTGCGGTTCACGGTTGTCCACGAGCACTTTCAGTTTACCATGCTCTCCTTTGGCCTTACCAGCGCCCCTCGGGTGTTCATGAAAAGGATGGCGGTGGTCGCAGCTCATCTGCGCAGATCAGGGGTTCCAGTCTTCCCCTATCTCGACGACTGGCTGTTGAAGGCGGGCTCGCCCCAGGCTGTCGTCTCCCACCTCCAGACTACGGCCGACCTCCTGCATTTGCTGGGGTTCTCCATCAACGTACCGAAGTCGCACCTGACTCCCTCTCAGAAGCTCTTCTTCATCGGTGCGGTTCTGGACACGACGCAGTTTCGGGTCTATCCCCCCGAACAGCGAGTCTGGGATATTCTGGCTATGATTCCGATCTTCCAGCCTCTATCCCGGGTTTCGGTCAGGAGGACCCTCAGGCTACTGGGCCTGATGGCATCCTGCATCCTGCTGGTGGACCATGCCAGATGGCATATGCGGGCTCTGCAGTGGGACCTGTAGTTCCAGTGGGCTCAACATCAGGGGAACCCGTCCGATTGCGTCCAGATCTCGGAGGGCACTGCACACCAATTGCAGTGGTGGCTAACGAACCAGGATTGGGTCGACGGCAGGTCCCTCTCCCTTCCCCAACCAGAGTTCACAGTGGTGACCGATGCATCACTTCTGGGATCGGGCGGTCACATGGGGGAGGCGGAGATCAGAGGCCTCTGGTCTCCGGCGGAGTCCGAGCTCCACATCAACCTTCTGGAGCTTCGGGAGATCCGTCTTGCACTAAAAGCATTCCTTCCCTCTGTCCGGGGAAGAGTAGTGCAGGTGTTCACGGACAACACCACCGCCATGTGGTACTGCAACAAACTGGGCGGGGTGGGGTCGTGGACCCTATGTCAAGAGGCTCTCCGTCTCTGGACATGGCTCGAACATCAGGGCATATCCCTGGTGGTTTAACACCTGGCAGGTTCCCTGAACGCCAGGGCGGACGAACTCAGCCGCAGGTGCATGATGGATCACGAATGGCGTCTTCACTCGGAGGTTGTACAAGGTCTCTTTCAGCAGTGGGGAGAGCCTTCGTTAGATCTATTCCCCACCGAAGAGAACGGACATTGACAGCAATTCTACGCGTTGGAATTTCCAAGGCGGCGCTCGCTAGGCGACGCTTTTCGTCGCGAGTGGAGTTGCGGTCTTCTATACGCCTTTCCGCCTATACCACTTCTTCCCAGAGTGCTGAAGAAGATCAAGCGTGACCGGACCCAAGACATTCTTGTGGCTCCGGATTGGGCACGGAGAGTCTGGTATCCCGAGCTGCTACACATGGCCATTGATCCTCCGATCAGTCTGCCTCTTCGAGAGGATCTTCAGTCGCAGCAGCAGGGGACCGTCCTCCACCCAAACCTGTCCAGCCTCCACCTCCTTGCGTGGAGATTGAGCGGCGGCAGTTGACGTCGTTTTACCTGCCTCCCGAAGTCTGTGATGTTATCTTGGCAGCCAGGCGTCCCTCCACTAAGACGGTATAAGCCTGTAGATGGAACAAATTTGTGGCATGGTGCACAGCAAAGGCTGTGGATCCCCTTTCTGCCCCTCTTTCTGAGGTTCTCTTGTTCCTTCTTTCTTTGGCCCAGTAGAGCTCTGCTCTGGGCACTCTTAAGGGCTACCTCTCGGCCATTTCCGCTTTTCTTAGGCTTCCTGATCAGCCTTTTCTTTTCAAGTCCCCTGTTGTAAATCACTTCCTCAAGGGCATTACTCATCTTTTTCCTCCTGTTCCCTTCGTAATGCCTCAGTGGGACTTGAACTTGGTTCTGACTTATCTTATGTGCGCTCCCTTTGAGCCGCTCCATAACTGTCCTCTCAGACTTCTTACTTTAAAGACTGCCTTTCTGGTTGCCATCACCTCTGCTCGCAGGGTGAGTGAGCTCCAGGCTCTTTCTTCAAAACCTCCTTTCTTGGCTGTTCATCCGGACAAGGTTGTACTAAGAACCAGACCTTCCTTTCTTCCCAAGGTGGTTACTTCTTCCACATTGGCCAAACCATCACTTTGCCCACCTTCTTTCCGCCTCTGCATCCTTCAAAAGAAGAAGAGAGGCTTCACCGTCTCTATCCAAAACGGGCGCTTTCCTTTTATTTGGATCGCACCAAACAATTCCGGGTGGATGACCAGCTCTTTGTGGGCTACGTGGGCGCTAAGAAAGGTCGGGCTGTGCACAAATGGACCATCTCTAGGTGGGTCGTTTTGTGCATTAAGGCTTGCTATTCCTTGGCTAAGAAGGAGCCTCCAGTGGGGCTGCGCGCCCAATCCACCAGGGCGACGGCAGCTACTACTGCTTTGGGACGAGGAGTCCCCCTCAATGACATCTGTCAGGCAGCTACATAGGCATCTCTGCACACGTTCACTAGACACTAATGCCTGGGCAGCCAAGCCCGGAGAGACGGCTTTTTTGGCCGTCCTGTTCTCCAGGACCTTCTGGTGGGAACTTGGTTCGCAGACCCACCTCCGGGGTTGGTATTGCTGGGGTATCTATTCTAAGGTAAGGAATCTATAACAAACTGTTTCTTTCAGATGAACAAGTTACTTACCTTCGGTAACGATATATCTGTAAGAAACAGGTTAGTTATAGATTCCTTACCGCCCCACCTGTTCTCCTGTTCTGCGAACTGCCTTATAGGGTCAGGGAATCCCTTTCAGGGCCCTAGTTTTGTGCACCAGTGGTCAGTGTCTTGCATGGCTCTGCGCTTCTGGCGTGGAATGTCGCGTAAAAGAACTGACGTCAGCGCGCGAGGGCGGCGTCTAAGTAGCTACCGCGACATCATCCCGGCGACCACGACGCCAACGACGAACGCGGAGCCGACCGACGCCACCTTTCGACACGCAGGGGTACTGCTGACGAAAAAGTTCTCCGGATCCAGTCTGACGCCTGGGGGTAATTCTAAGGTACGGAATCTATAACTAACCTATGTTTCTTACAGATATACCGCTACCGAAGGCAAGTAACTTGTTCAACGAGCCCTTACTAATTACTTACAAATTTCTACATTGACAATAAATCTGAGGCTTGGAAGCCATCTCTGCTTGTCCTTTTGCATTTGTTTTGAGTGGCATTGGTTAAAGGGAGGCTGGGCCTTTTAAGAATTTGCTTTCTGGGTTAGAGGCAACTTTAGCTGCTTTCCTCCCAAAGTTAATGTATTGACACAGACAAGAAGCACAAAAGTTCAAACCTCCTCAGCCATTAGTGGTTATCATCCTATATTCATTAGGCTTTGGGATTGAACTGTCATGAATGGCCTATGGAGTTTGGCTTGCATACAAATGAGGGTCCTTTCATTGGATGAGCAGATAAATTAGTCTACCTAAGGAGTTATTCTATTTCAGTGCATTGTTTACATGCAAAGTAATGGAAGGTGCTTCAAAACCATTTTTGTCTTGATCATGCTCATGTTGCACTCGTCAACCTATCCAACTTTCTCTGGCTGTACTTAGGCAGAATGGGAGCCTGTTTGTCCTGCAGCATCCTATTACTTCTTATGGGCTGTGGTGGTGGAAGCTGTGGTGTATCCTGAGTGTGCTTATATACCTTTGGTGTCATTGGATGTTCTATGACTGCCGAAAAATGCCTGCGGAACTTGCACCAGGATGCCCCCACCAGGCTGTACAGTGTGCCATGTGGACTGTGTGACCTGTGCAGGAGCCTAAGGGAGCAGGCCAGAAGTACTGTGATAAAGCAAATTCTCCCAGGGATATTAGCGCCAAGGAACCAGAAATAGTAATGTCCTTGGAGTGGCATGTGACCTGAGGGTGAGGGTAATCTAAGGAAGCAAGACTCACTGGGTAGAATTCTGTGAACTCAAGCAGATTAATGACTTTGGAGTCCTCAGCCGAGGTGCCCCCGCTGAGCTGTAAATGCACATGTGCCTGGAGGAGGAGCAGCTTCAGAGATTGGGCAGGAGGTAGCTGATGGAACACAAATTCCCCAGGATAAGAGCACCAGGGACACAAAGGTGACCTGCCCTGTCTTAGACAAGCCCAGCCGCTCCTATGGCAGCTTGTGAACTAGGATTGAGGGTGTACTGACCACCGCCTTTGGAACCCAAATCCAATGCTGTCGATTCCAGGGGCGTACTGATGGGCTTTCAGCTCAGTCAATTAACAATAACAAGATCAAGAGGAGTTTACCTTCTCCAGGCAATGCATGTGGTGTACCCCACTATAAGGAAGGCCCCATTGGTTCTGCTTACTAGGGAATAGAGTCTTTCTATCAGGCCATAACTGTCAGATTCCTCCAGGGAGGAGTGTGTGTGTACCAAGTCGGGACAGGAGTAGAGCTTCTAAAAGCACCATAGATGACTGGCGGTTTTGACACATCACAAAGATATTCCAGCACTTACCAAGCTTCTTGATAGCTAAAGAGCATTGGTTACAACAAACGAGAAACTAAGACGCGGGCCAGCGATCACCGCACCTCCCCCTTGTCCTAATCCAAATGAATACAAATAGTCAAATTCGTATCAGTGTGCACTCACTATGAACACCTGTTGCCCCAAAGTGCGATCCTATGGTCAAAACATACATATCTGAAAGAGACACGTTAGTGACAGATTCCTTACCTTAGAATATCCCCAGGCGTCAGGCTGGATCCGGAAAGTTTTGCGTAGCAGTACCCCTGCGCGTCGGTAGGCGGCGTCGTGCAGCTCCGCGTCCGTCGTCGGCGTCGTGATCGCTGGGATGACGTCGCGGCCAGTTCTTAGACGCCGCCCATGCACGCTGGCGTCAGTTCTTTCTTTTTCCGCGCCAGTAAGCGCAGATCCGGATTGAGCAGTGCCCCAGTCATTTTTTGACTGAGTATTTTTGTGACTTTTTGTCCAAGTTTTTCGAGTCATTCGACTCCAAAAGGTGTCAGTAGGGATGCCCGGCTTCAAGCCATGCGGAGTCTGTAATCGCATGATGTCGATTACGGATCCGCACCGTGAGTGTCTCTTCTGCCTGGGGCGCGGCTACGACACCCAGTCGTGCCCCGAGTGTCGGTCCCTCGCCCCGAAGGCTTTGCGAGAGCGATCTCGAAAGCTCCTCGAGGCCCGGCACTCGGCTCCGTGCCGTTCGAGGTCTCGGTCCCGTGAGAGGTCGAGGGGCCGGTCGCGGAGCCGTCGTCATTCGTCGGAGTCGAAGTCTTCGTCCTCAGGTAAGGCGAAGCACAAGAGGTCTAAGAAGCATCGCTCTAAGACCTCCCCTCGCCTGTCTCACGACCCGGCCGAGGGTCCAGACGGTGCCGCCCCGCGTCTCCGGGGGTGCCCGCGCAGCCGACGCCGGCCTACCCGCCTACTCCGGATCCGACGTCGACTCCGGCCGAGATACAGGAGTTCCTGACGGCCATGGCCCGCCTCTTCGGGCCTAAGGGTTCCCCCGGTGCGCCTACGGGCCCCAGTGGGAGTCCTCCCTCGGCACCACCGGCGGCTCCGGCCCCGGTGTCTCCGGCGGCTCCGGCCCCGGCGCCGCAGGACCCCCTCGGATCCAGGCCTGGATCCCGGTCGATGCCGGTTGACCTAACAACACCTCCACCGGCGCCGACCTCACCGGTACCTTTCACGGCGCCGTCCGAGGCCCCGGACGGCGCCGTCCCCAGATTCTCCCCGGCACCAGACACGGAGCCGGATCGACGTCGCTCGACGCCGATTCCGACACCGATGGGACCATTTTTCCCTCATGTCCCTCCTCTTTACTTTTCACCTGTTTTGGAGGACGGGGAGGACTGGGAGGGGTCGGAAGACCCTCTCACAGCTCAGTGTGAGCCTTATCAGGACTGGGCTGAGGAACTAGGGGATGCCAGTGGTCTGGACACCTCTCCGGACCTTGGCATGCTGTCTCCTCCTTCCGTGGCTACGGAGGAGGGAGCAAATTATGCAACGGTGTTGCGTAGGGCGGCTGCGGCCTTGCGCCTCGAGCTCCCTACGGTGGCTGTCAGGACTAACCTCCTGACGGAAGTGCTTCAGCCGGCGGCTACCTCTTCGGAGCCACTGCTGCCGTTCAACGACGCACTTTCGGACGTTCTTTTGGGCACCTGGTCCAGGCTCACCACAGGGGCTCCTGTGGACAGAAACGTAGCCCGACGCCATCGCCCGGCCCCGGGCGACCCTCTGTTCCTCTCCCAACACCCCACCCCGAGAGCTTGGTTGTCCAAGCCTCTGCCTCTCAGAGCGCCTTCCCTACGGCTCCGCCGGATAGGGAATCCAAAAAACTGGACCAATTTGAGAAGAAGGTTTTTTCTCCCTCCAGTGCTGGCTTGCGGTCCGTGAACACCGATTGCCTTTTGGGCCGTTACTCCCACTCTCTGTGGGATTCGGTGGCGCAAGTGCTGCCCCAGTGTCCTGAGGAGGTCCAGACACTTCTCTCCCGCACTATTGCAGAAGGGAGAGACGCAGCGAAGTTCACGATCAGATGTGGCCTAGACACCGCTGACTCGCTAGGCAGATCGCTTGCTACGACAGTGGCGCTGCGCCGTCACGCCTGGCTGAGGACCACTGGTTTCTCGGGCGATGTCCAAAACACCCTTATGGACATGCCCTTTGATGGTATCCGCCTTTTTGGCAATAAGGCAGACAGCGCGCTGGAGCGCTTTAAGGACTCGCAGGCTACGGCCAAGTCCTTGGGCCTCGCGCCCTCCGCAGCAGTCTGCTTTTCTCCCCTTTTGTGGCCACGGAAGAGGCGCCCAGTCACGTCCACTGCCCAGCCACCGGCCCGTGCAGCAGACGCCTTCGCTCGGCCGAGGACATGGCTCCCGCCAAGGCGGGTCGGGTAACCAGCGAGCGGGTCAGGCCTCCCCCCGTCCGCGGCCTCCAAATCCTCCTAGTCCTTCCTTTCCTGTCCACAGCACGCCAGTGGGAGGCAGGGTTCGCCATCACCTTCCCCACTGGCGCACCATCACATCGGACAGGTGGGTTTTGGACATTGTCCGAAGGGGCTACTCCCTCCCCTTCGATACTACCCTTCCAGCCATGCCACCTCAGCACCACCGCATGTCGGGGGACCATTTGGCACTTCTTCGTCAGGAAGTTGCGGCCCTCTTGGCCAAGGGGGCCATCAAGCGCGTTCCGACCCCAGAAGTAGGGCGTGGTTGTTGTTCCCACTACTTTCTGGTGCCCAAAAAGGACAAGGAGGACATGCGTCTTATCTTGGACCTCCGGAACGACAATCGCTTCCTCCAGAATGAGAAGTTCAAGATGCTCACCCTAGCTCAGGTCTTGACTGCCCTCGACCCTGGAGACTGGATGGTAGCGTTGGACTTGCAGGACGCATATTTTCACATCCCCGTCCTGCCGGCGTTACCTGCGGTTCACGGTAGGCCTCGAGGACTTTCAGTTCACCGTGCTTCCCTTGGCCTTACCAGCGCCCTCGGGTGTTCACGAAGGTGATGGCGGTGGTCGCAGCTCATCTGCGCCGGTCAGGGGTTCCAGTCTTCCCCTACCTCGACGACTGGCTGCTGAAGGCGGGCTTGTCCCAGGCAGTCGTCTCCCACCTCCAGACTACGGCCGGACTCCTGCACTCGCTGGGGTTCTCCATCAATGTGCCGAAGTCGCACCTGGTTCCTTCTCCACAGCTCCTTTTCATCGGAGCGGTTCTGGACACAACGCAGTTTCGGGCCTATCCTCCCGAACGGCGAGTCCAGGATATTCAGGCTATGATTCCGATCTTTCAGCCTCTATCCTGGGTTTCGGTCAGAATGACCCTGAGGCTGCTGGGCCTCATGGCCTCCTGCATCCTGCTGGTCGATCATGCCAGATGGCATATGCGGGCTCTGCAGTGGGACCTGAAGTTCCAGTGGGCGCAGCATCAGGGGAACCTGTCCGATTACGTCCAGATCTCGGAGGGAACTGCACAACAGTTGCAGTGGTGGCTCGCGAACCAGCAATGGGTCACGGGCAGATCCCTCTCCCTTCCCCAGCCAGAGCACACAGTTGTGACGGATGCGTCCCTTCTGGGATGGGGCGGTCACATGGGAGAGGCGGAGATCAGAGGCCTCTGGTCTCCGGCGGAGTCCCGGCTCCATATCAACCTTCTGGAGCTCTGGGCGATCCGACTTGCACTAAAGGCATTCCTTCCCTCTGTCAAGGGGAAGGTTGTGCAGGTGTTCACAGACAACACCACCGCCATGTGGTACTGCAACAAAGAAGGCGGGGTGGGGTCGTGGACCCTCTGTCAGGAGGCTCTGCGTCTCTGGACATGGCTGGAACATCAGGGCATTTTCCTGATGGTTCAACACCTGGCAGGTTCCCTGAACACCAGGGCGGACGAACTCAGCCGCAGGTGCATGATGGATCACGAATGGCGTCTTCACTCGGAGGTGGCGCAAGGACTCTTTCTACGGTGGGGAGAGCCTTGGTTAGATCTATTCGCCACCGAAGAGAACGCGCAATGTCAGCAATTCTGCGCGTTGGAATTTCCAAGGCGGCACTCGCTCGACGACGCTTTTCGTCGCGAGTGGAGTTGCGGTCTGTTGTACGCCTTTCCGCCTATACCACTTCTACCCAGAGTGTTGAAGAAGATTCGGCGCGACCGGGCCCAAGTCATTCTTGTGGCTCCGGACTGGGCTCAAAGACTTTGGTATCCCGAGCTACTCAGTATGAGCATCGATCCCCCGATCCGTCTGCCTCTTCGGGAGGATCTTCTGTCGCAGCAGCAGGGGACGGTCCTCCACCCGAACCTGTCCAGTCTCCACCTCCTTGCATGGAGATTGAGCGGCGGCAGTTGATTCCTTTCTACTTGCCTCCCGAAGTTTGTGATGTGATTCTGGCAGCCAGGCGTCCCTCCACTAAGGTGGTATACGCCTGCAGGTGGAACAAGTTTGTGGCATGGTGCACAGCAAAGGCTGTGAATCCCCTTTCTGCCCCTCTTTCTGAGGTTCTTCTGTTCCTTCTTTCTCTGGCCCAACAGGGTTCTGCCCTGGGTACCATCAAGGGCTACCTTTGTGCAATCTCTGCCTTTCTCAGGCTTCCTGATCAGCCCTCCCTTTTCAAGTCCCCTGTTAACAGGTTTCTTAAAGGCATTACACACCTTTTCCCTCCTGTTCCGTTTGTGAAGCCTCAGTGGGACTTGAACTTGGTTCTTACCTTTTAATGTGCGCTCCCTTTGAGCCTCTCCATAACTGTCCTCTTCGTCTTCTCACTCTGAAGACAGCCTTTTGGTGGCTATCACCTCCGCTCGGCGGGTGAGTGAGCTCCAGGCTCTTTCTTGCAAGCCCCCCTTTCTGTCTGTTCATCCAGACAAGGTTGTTCTTAGGACGCGTCCGTCCTTCTTGCCAAAGGTGGTTACTGCCTTCCACATTGGGCAGACCATCACTTTGCCCACCTTCTTTCCGCCTCCTCATCCTTCCAGAGAGGAAGAGAGGCTCCACCGTCTGGACCCAAAACGTGCGATTTCTTTCTATCTGAACCGCTGTTTGGCTACGTGCCCATTCCACCAGAGCGACAGCCGCCACCACAGCTTTGGGACGTGGTTTCCCATTGCAGGACATTTGTCAGGCAGCTACGTGGGCCTCGCTGCACATGTTTACCAAGCATTACTGCCTTGACAGCCAAGTCCGGAGAGACGGCTTCTTTGGCCGTTCTGTTCTCCGAGACTTCCTCGTCTGGTCTTTGTTAGCAGACCCACCACCGGGGTTGGTATTGCTGGGGTATCTATTCTAAGGTAAGGAATCTGTCGCTAACGTGTCTCTTTCAGATGAACAAGTTACTAACTTGTGTAACGATATATCTGTAAGAGACAGTAGTTAGTGACAGATTCCTTACCGCCCCACCCATCCTCCCCGTTCTGCGAACTGATTTCTAGGGTTAAGGTCATCCCTTTCAGGGCCCTAGTTTTCAGACACCAGTGTCAGTTTCTTGCATGGCTCTGCGTTTCTGGCACGGAAAGTCGTGTACAGAACTGACGCCAGCGCGCATGGGCAGCGTCTAAGTACTGGCCGCGACGTCATCCCGGCGATCACTACGCCGACGACGGACGCGGAGCCGCACGACGCCGCCTACCGACGCGCAGGGGTACTGCTACGCAAAACTTTCCGCATCCAGCCTGACGCCTGGGGATATTCTAAGGTAAGGAATCTGTCACTAACTACTGTCTCTTACAGATATATCGTTACACAAGTTAGTAACTTGTGCGATAATACAAATAGCGGTGCACCACATTCAATTTTTTGATAAAGAAAAGTCCCATTCAAATTCCAAAAGTGTTCCAGTTCTTCTTTTTATTTTACTGGTTAAAGACAGAAATCCAAATGATACAGCAAAGACAGCCAACGTGTTTCATCTACTTGAGTGGACTTCTTCAGGGATGTAAAGCAATAAATACAAACGGTGCGTAAAACTAAATGTGCATACGTAGTGTATTTAGAACTTAAACTCACAAATGCTTTAGGTACATAAACAGCACGTAGATACCTAGCACAGATAAGACAACACATTTCCAAGAAACCACAACATAAACACCATTGCTGGTTTGAAACCCCATGGAGTTGACCCAATAAAAACAGTTATGGACATTTAAAAAGCATTTCTACAAAATATATGCAGCAAGACCTTATTGACACGTGCGGCCAGTCACCATTATCACAACCAGTGCCTCTGCCTGCATCCAAGCACGAAGGAATCTCCCTTGGAGTGAAGGAGTCACTTCCCTGCATCCGCAGGCACCGCTACGTCGACGACCGGTTTTCTGATCCTGTTGTCCTACGGACATGGCCCAGCTCTGCAAATCAGGTGGTGGTTTGATGGTTCTCCAGAGGCCTGACCATCTTCCCTGCAACTTAAATGACTGTAAACCCGCTCCAGCTGACGTGAACTACCTCCATGTGCACGGCGTCTGTTTGTTGTTGCCAAGGCTGGTTGGCTTTCTTCACTAAAGATCTTCAAGCCCCAAGAAGCCCCAGCATTGGACAGCTCCAAGAACAACATCCTGCCTGCATCCTCTGCACCATGGGTCTTCATCTCCTGTGTGCTGCTGTGGCTTCCCTGTGACTCTGAGCCTGCTGCCAGACAGTCCTCGAGGGGGCTCCATCGATTCTTCCTGCTGGCTCTCCTGCATGCTGAGGGTCGGCCCTGACTTACCCTCACATGGTTAGACCCACAGACCTTGCTGGTCTGCAACACAGCATCTTCTCCCGCAACATGTTGCTTGTGGTTGCCAAGGTTTGTTGGTGGTCCTGCCGGCCGCTGACCTTCTTGCACTCGTCGACCGGCGTAGGACAGCTTGTGGGCTGCTCCTGCATCGTCACCTGGTCTCCACAGCTGCTGCTTCAACCTCACCGTGCTACAGCAAGAACCTCCGACAAGGGCTGGTATTGTGCTCCTCTGCCTCTTGGTCACCTCCGGGTGGTTTGGACTCTGTCCCCACTGCTTTCAGGATCTTCTCGTCTGGATACCATGTCCTGGTTCCATCGGCCTGGTCCACAAAACTCGGTAGCTGCTGATTCTCCACGATCCTCCATTGAGTTGAGTGGTTCCGACACCACTTCACCCCTATGCACCCGGGCTCCCTGGTGTAGGTTTCCTGGGTATCCATGGGAGGGGCGGTTCTCCAATCTTCCTTGATCCAAGTGGTTCCTTTGGGGTCCTTTGGGAACGGTTCCAAGACCAGTAAAAATCCAACCGCAACTTACCTTGTGTTATCCTATGGATTTTTGACCCGGTGTAACCACTCTGCACCCTGTTGCCTTGGGGTACTTTACTACTCACCTTGGATGGTTCCGTGCTTCCCCTGGGGTCTACAATCCTTGGGTATTAGTCCCGTTTTGTTAACCATTTCACATTCCTCTCTTTTAGTATATGGTTCAGCCTCCCCCCCCCAGGGGCCAGTGTATTTTCCTATGCTACTTACCTGTTTCTAAAGTATTTCTTATGTGTATTTGATATCTCCGGATAGGAGATATACCAAATTAGTGTCTAGTGTGTGTTAATAAATACAAAGTACTTTTATACCCGCCTGGTGTTTTTTTTCTCATGTGTAAGCTTACTGACTGACAATATGGTAAATGCACCCGCTTTACACCCTCCTGAATAAGACTTAGCTGCTCACTATGGCTACCCCTTGAGAGCTTTGGTTTACAGGGACTTGAACACTATCACTAACGGTTGCCTGGACTCAGTGCACAGTGCCTCACCGTAGGTGGACCCTATATAAGGAGCGAGCCTCCTACATCTGTTCTTACAGCTTCTTTTTGCCACTTGATTTTTCCTACCTGAATACTTACTCTGTGTTGGGTATTATGTTTCTGTTGTGCGGATACACTATAGCCTTTGTAGGAGGATGGCTTAGTATGTGGTGCACACTTAAAGGAGTGATGCATCTTGCACTAATCCAGTCAACCCTTATGGTGATTTTAGTGGTCTTTGATAACCTTAGGCTCTCAGAGTAGTAGCTGTGGAAAGCAGCCATTAGGCCTATCTTGAAGGAATGTAAAGCAGCTTGTTTTACCACATTTAATCAATAGTGTAGATTAGATGAAAAAGAACCACACAGTGTTTATAAAAAATAAGTCTTCTTATTACACAGCACAATCACTTTCACATTGGTATATCTCCTAGCCGGAGATATCAAAATACACTTGGAAATACTTCAAAGAACTCCGGTAAGTAGCACAAATATACACTGGTCTCCGGGGTGAGACCAAACCATATACTAAAGAAGTGGAATGCGAACTGCAAGGAACAACGGGACTTGGACCAAAGAAGTCAGAGGAGCTGGGAGAACCAGGAACCACCAAGGTAAGTATCCAGGAACCCCACGGAGGCTGTGTGCAGAGTGGAAACACATCCGCGTGCCCAATGGAAGTCTATGGAGAAGTCGCGGTTGCAGTTTTAAAGAAAAAAAAAACATTTCCAGAGGACCCCGAAGAAACCCTTTGGAGGACGGAAGGTTGGACAGCCACCCCACCCATGGAAGCCCCATGGACCAAGTTACCTGCACCAGGGAAGCCAGGTGCATAGAGGTAAAGTGATGTGGGAACCTCCCGTAGACGACAATAGAAGACTTGAAATGAAAGGCCTCTGGAGAAGTCTCTGAAAAGTCAGGTGAAATCTAGGGGTGGATTCTCGAAGAGTGAGAACCTGCAAGCAGAGTGGACAAAGTCTGTCACTCAGAGGTGAGGTGACCAGGAGGCACGGAAGCACAATGCTCACCCTTGACAGGGAGCAGGGATGCAGATGGAGACCAGGAGCGGTACACGAGCTGTCCCACTTAGGGGTCTGTGTCCGGCGGGAGCATCAACAAACCTTGGTTGCCGCAACAGGCTTGGATGACGACAAGATGCAATTGTTGGGACCAGCAAGGTCCTAGGGACTCACCAAGTGCAGAAAAGTCAGAGCAGGCCCGAGGAAGCAGTGGAGCCCACCAAAGCAGAAGAGGACTTGAGAGGTCCCATAGGCCGAAGGCACAGAAGTCGCAAGAGGACCTCATGCAGCTCACCAAAGAAGGAGGCCCACGGTGCAAGGGTTGCAGTGAGGATGCTGATCTTCGAGGAATGAGGTGCTGGAGCCTGCAGCTTGTTGTAGCCCGAAGAGCTCTTGAGTGCAGAGCCAACAAGCCTTGGCGACAGCAAGTTGACGCGGTGCACAGGGTTTTGGTCCCAGCAGCTCGGACGAGGGATACTGTCCTCCAAATTGCAGGGAAGACAGGTCAGGCCTCTGGAGACCCACAGAACCACCACCTGTTGCTGGGCCTCCCACAGGAGCAGCAGACCGGTCAGGTTCGTTGTGGTGCCTGCAGATGCAGAGGAGTGACCCCTTCACTCCTAGGTAGATTGCTTTGGATGTCCTTGATTCCCACAGAACGTCTGGAGAATCTGAGCGAACTACATACTGACCAGGCAGAAGACTTGCAGAAAAGCGATACCAGAAGCAGCAGGAGTCTTCCTTGATGCAATCTCGGTTTGAGGCGAAGTCCAAGTGTCCAGACTGTCGAAGAGTGTCTTGGTTGGTTTCAGAGGTGAGTCTTGACCCACCCACAGGGAAGCCCTTAAATACCCAAGCAAAGGGTTGGAACGACTCGAGGATCCCTCTCAGAGGAGGGGCGTGGCAGAGGGGAGGATCTGTCCTTTGTCCAGTTTCGCGCCAGAACCAAGGGTTTCTGAACTGGCTCAAACTGGTGTATGCAAGGAGGACAACAAATGTGCCCTTCAATGTAGTCTGGTGGCGCTGTAATGCCCCCAAACCCAATACACTAAGTCCTGTCTGGGAGGTTGTCACTCTTCCCTGTGACAGGAAACCTATTGTTCTAACTTCCCCTCCTCGAGCTCAGCTCAGCAGCAGGAGGGCAGAACAGTGTATGTGGTTGGCAGCAGCACTAGCTTGTTGGCAGACCCTGAAAGGCTGTAACTGGGAGTACAGGTGCCTCCTGTAATGGTCCCCCCAGTACATGGGATCATACCTCCAACACCACAATCTGTGTTGGGGTATGATTCCAACATGTTTGATACCAAACATGACTAGGTTCGGCGTAGCCATTATATAGTTAGACATCTCGTAATGACTGATGTCCAATATATGTAGAAAAATGGCTGATCGCACTTAGAAATACTAGAGATTCGACTCCGGGGTTTGTATGGGTGTCCTGCTTATGCAGGAGCACCCTCACACTTATATCCAAGCACCCTGCCCTCAGGACTGAAGGGCCTTAAATAGGGGTGACTTATAGGTATCTGAAAGAAACAGTTAGTTATAGATTCCTTACCTTAGAATTACCCCCAGGCGTCAGACTGGATCCAGAAAGTTTTTCGTCAGCAGTACCCCTGCGCGTCGGAAGGTGGCGTCGGTCGACTCCGCGTTCGTTGTTGGCATCGTGGTCGCCGGGATGACGTTGCAGTAGCTACATAGACTCCGCCCTCGCGCGCTGACGTCAGTTCTTTCTCTTTCCGCGCCAGCCAGTGCAGATCTGAAGAGAGCGGTACCTCCAGTCACTTTTTGATTGACTTTTTGGCGACTTTTGTCGACATCGTTTTTGAGTCTTCGACTCCTGGTGCACATCAGGGATGCTGGGGGGAAAGAACTTTATTGTTGGTTAATTAAAACCCTTACAATATAAAAACACTTGCTGCATATTCTTAGGAAAAACATTAAATAAAATTACAGAAGTTACAATTAACATTTTACTTAAAACTCTGCAGAACTTCTCGGCAGTTAATGTTCGACTCGGGGGGGGGGGGGCAAGTTCTGGTCAACAGTTTATTAGTGGTTGACAAACTGTTACTGTACCCAAAAATGGGATATTGCGCTGTGGTGGGAAGTAGTTAACAGCGCCGATGACTTCCAACAGTTTTAACGCCTTGATGACAAATTTTGTTAACCCGATATTCAACTTCGTGTTGTTCGGGTTGAAGGCTGCTATTATGGCTTGGCGGCATGATCGGATTCCGAGCCTAATCCATTCTTCTCGCAGTAAGAATCGTCTAACAGTAAGCATTGCGGGGCATAAGCAGACTATATGTTCCATTCCTTCAGTGTGGTAGCCGCACAACCTACATTGGGTATGATTATCTGGGCGGCGCCTTTCTGGGAGGTTCTTTAAAAAAGGCCATTCACCCATCCTTACGGCCAGGAACTTTCGTTTCAGATAAAGTGCAAACGTGCTTGATAAATAAGGGGGTACAACTCCTGGTTTAAAATTAGTTATCACTGCCCAGGCGTGTTTCCTTTTTGACAATATTGCCCTGTCCGAATGAAAGGACCACAACCTGACGCTCTTCTTAATAACTGCTTTTAATGCCAGCTGGGAGGGGTTTGTTCCCCAGAATTCCTTGATACCAAGTAGTTGTAAACTATGATCCAGGTGGAGCCGATATTTATGACTGGCATGACTTTTCTGGATTTCTTGCCAGAGTCTGGCCTCCAAAGAACCCTCCCGGGCGTGACGCAGTCTATTGCAAAACTTTATGAATGCTCCAGCCTCAACGCCGTGATGGTGAAGTAGACCAAGTTTGAGGCGAACTTGTGCTGGTGATGCTGACTTTGGCAGATGAAATGCACGTTTAAAAATTTTGATTATTAGTTTGTTTAAAAGAATATTTGTGGTACCCTTCATGATCTCGTGGCCGTACGTCAATGAGCTGATTATCTTCGCCTTCATCACTTTCAACATTGGGATTAAACTAGGACCAAGTAGCTTTTTAGACAGTTTTGTAGCAGCGACCTCTAATGCCAAGGCTTTGGTCCTCAGTATTTCTTTCTGCTTGACAAATGAGCTTCTGGTGTCAAGAAATATTCCCAAATATTTGTAGTGAGGTGTTGAATCAATTTTTACGTTATTAAAATGCCACCCTCCACGCATCTTCTGTAGCTTCCCAAAGGTAATTGTTTTTGATAGATTCAACTCTAGGAGGTTGCTTGTAGTATAAGGGAGTAGTTCATCAAGTAGCCTCTGTAGGCCCACCTTCGTATGGCTAAGCAGCACCAGATCGTCAACGTTTTAGAGGTTACTGATACGTACTCCATCTAGTTGGGGGGGATGGCAGTTAACACTGTCAAGAATTGGCGAGAGATCCGATATGAACAGGTTAAAAAGGAGTGGAGCCAGCACGCAGCCTTGTTTTACTCCGCTTCTGGTCTCGATCTTCCTAGAGACAGAGCCTTCGCCCAGCTTGATTCTTATCCATGTTTCGGAGTGGAGTTGAACTATTGCGAGTAGCAAAGACCGGGGAACGCCCCAGCCCTTTAATTTTTGCCACAGTAGGCCCCGGGGCACGCGGTCGAAGGCCGCTTTAAAATCTACAAAGCAACAGTGCAATTGGGTTTGTTGAACCGTTGCTTTCTCTATCAAGACGGATAGAGTTAGTAGATTGGTTGTTGTACCAGAATTAGCCACAAAACCCGTCTTATTAAAGGGGAGGCGCTTTGTTTCGTTGGCCCTGGTCAGCAGGTCTTCCAATAATGCTGGCGTAGTATTTAGACTCAACATCTAGGAGTGCTATCATTTGATAATTACTGGGATCGTTTCTCTTCCCGCTCTTATAAATGGGATGAATGATAGCACCTCTCCAGGACTCAGGAACTACGTTGTTTAACCTACAATATAAAAACAGGGGGGTCAGATGGGCTGACCAGAATTCGGCTTCCGATTTAAACATAGCCTGGGGAAGACCGCTTGGCCCGGGTGCACCATCGGCTCTAGCTTTCTTTATTGAGCGTAGGATCTTGTATATCTGAAAGAGACACGTTAGTGACAGATTCCTTACCTTAGAATATCCCCAGGCGTCAGGCTGGATCCGGAAAGTTTTTGCGTAGCAGTACCCTTCCGCGTCGGTAGGCGGCGTCGTGCGGCTCCGCGTCCGTCATCGGCGTCGGGACCGCCGGGATGACGTCGCGGGCAGTACTTAGACGCCGCCCCTGCGCGCTGATGTCAGTTCTTTCTTTTTCCGCGCCAGTAAGCGCAGATCCGGGAAGAGCAGTGCCCTAGTCATTTTTTGAGTAAGTTTTTGGGTGATTTTTCACTGTTTTCTCGAAGTCTCTTGACTCCGAAGGTGTCGGTAGGGATACCCGGCTTCAAGCCATGCGACGCCTGTGGTCGAATGATGTCGATCACAGACCCGCATCAGGATTGTCTCTACTGCCTCGGCCGCGACACCAAGTCGTGCTCCGACTGCCGGGCCTTGCATCGTGAGAGGTCGAGGGGCCGGTCGCGGAGTCCTCATCGGTCGTCGGGGTCCAAGTCTTCGCACTCCTCCGGTAAGTCGAAGCATAAGAAGTCGAAGAAGCATCATCGCTCGACGACTTCCCCTCGCCGGTCTCGCGACTCGGCTGAGGGTCCTGTCGGCACCGTCCCCGCGGCTCCGGGAGTGCCTGTGGAGCCGCTCCCGCATTACCCGTCCTTCCCGGGTTCGGGGGCGACTCCGGCCGAGATACAGGAGTTCCTGTCGGCCATGGCCCGCCTCTTCGGGCCTCAAGGTCCCCCCGGTGCGCCTTCGGGCCCCGCGGGCCCTGATGGGGTTTCTCCGGCGCCGCCGGCGACTCCGGTCCCGGCGCCGCCTGTCACACCAGCCTCGGTCTACACTCGGAGGTGTCGCAAGGTCTCTTTCAGCAGTGGGGAGAGCCTTGGTTAGATCTGTTCGCCACCGAAGAGAACGCGCAATGTCAGCAGTTCTGCGCGTTGGAATTTCCAAGGCGGCACTCGCTCGGCGACGCTTTTCGTCGCGAGTGGAGTTGCGGTCTGTTGTACGCCTTTCCGCCTATACCACTTCTACCCAGAGTGTTGAAGAAGATTCGGCGCGACCGGGCCCAAGTCATTCTTGTGGCTCCGGACTGGGCTCGAAGAGTTTGGTATCCCGAGCTACTCAGTATGAGCGTCGATCCCCGATCCGTCTGCCTCTTCGGGAGGATCTTCTGTCGCAGCAGCAGGGGACGGTCCTCCACCCGAACCTGTCCAGTCTACACCTGCTTGCGTGGAGATTGAGCGGCGGCAGTTGATTCCTTTCGACTTGCCTCCCGAAGTTTGTGATGTGATTCTGGCAGCCAGGCGTCCCTCCACTAAGGTGGTATACGCTTGCAGGTGGAACAAGTTTGTGGCATGGTGCACAGCAAAGGCTGTGAATCCCCTTTCTGTCCCTCTTTCTGAGGTTCTTCTGTTCCTTCTTTCTCTGGCCCAACAGGGTTCTGCCCTGGGTACCATCAAGGGCTATCTTTGTGCGATATCGGCCTTCCTCAGGCTTCCTGATCAGCCCTCCCTTTTCAAGTCCCCTGTGGTTAACAGGTTTCTTAAAGGCATTACACACCTCTTTCCTCCTGTTCCGTTTGTAATGCCTCAGTGGGACTTGAACTTGGTTCTTACCTTCTTAATGTGCGCTCCTTTGAGCCTCTACATAACTGTCCTCTTCGTCTACTTACTCTGAAGACAGCCTTTCTGGTGGCCATCACCTCTGCTCGGCGGGTGAGTGAGCTCCAGGCTCTTTCATGCAAACCTCCCTTTCTGTCTGTTCATCCAGACAAGGTTGTTCTTAGGACGCGTCCGTCCTTCTTGCCAAAGGTGGTTACTGCCTTCCACATTGGGCAGACCATCACTTTGCCCACCTTCTTTCCGCCTCCGCATCCTTCCAGAGAGGAACAGAGGCTCCACCGTCTGGACCCAAAACGTGCGCTTTCCTTTTACATCAACCGCACACAACAGTTCCGGGTGGATGACCAGCTCTTTGTTGGCTACGTGGGCGCCAAAAAAGGCCGGGCGGTACACAAAAGGACCATCTCCCGCTGGGTCACCTTCTGTATCAAAGCCTGCTATTCTTTGGCTAAGAAGGAGCCTCCTGTTGGGCTGCGTGCCCATTCCACCAGGGCTACGGCTGCTACCACGGCTTTAGGCCGCGGTGTTCCGTTACAGGATATATGTCAGGCAGCTACGTGGGCCTCGCTGCACACGTTTACCAAACATTACTGTCTTGACAGTCAGGTCCGGAGGGACGGCTTCTTTGGCCGTTCTGTCCTCCGGGACTTCCTTGTCTGAATCTGTTCGCAGACCCACCACCGGGGTTGATATTGCTGGGGTATCTATTCTAAGGTAAGGAATCTGTCACTAACGTGTCTCTTTCAGATGCACAAGTTACTAAGTTACTAACTTGTGTAACGATATATCTGTAAGAGGCAGTAGTTAGTGACAGATTCCTTACCGCCCCACCCATCCTCCCCGTTCTGCGAACTGATTTCTAGGGTTAAGGACATCCCTTTCAGGGCCCTAGTATTTTTCAGACACCTATGTCAGCTTCTTGCATGGCTCTGCGTTCCTGGCGCGGAAAGTCGTGTACAGAACTGACGTCAGCGCGCAGGGGCGCCGTCTAAGTACTGCCCGCGACGTCATCCCGGCGGTCCCGACGACGGACGCGGTGCCGCACGACGACGCCGCCTACCGACGCGCAAGGGTACTGCTACGCAAAAACTTTCCGGATCCAGCCTGACGCCTGGGGATATTCTAAGGTAAGGAATCTGTCACTAACTACTGTCTCTTACAGATATATCGTTACACAAGTTAGTAACTTGTGCTTCTGGAAGTGAATCGATGTTATTCCCACAAGCCGCTTTTACGGGTTCTTCAAATGTACTAATAGATGAAAAGCTGGGGCCCGGCCATGTTGAATTCGTAGCCTCCGATAATATCTTTGCATTGTTTGTGCTTGGGAGGTTGGGGCAGTTAACGTTGTTGTTGTTAATCTTGAAGTGAGATGATAAAAAGTGGGTCCATTCATCAGCACTGATATTTGCGCTGCCATAGCCACTTCCGCCTCGCTGACCCCTATTTACCAGAGACCAGAATTGCTTTGAGTTTGATTTCTTACTTTCGTAGAGGAGCTTCAGCCAAAATTGATCCGAGGCTTCTTGTTTTTCCCTGCGTACTGCAGACTTAAGAGCTGCTTGAGCATGCTTGTAGTTGTTAAATTTGATTTTATTATCTGGGCTCTTCCTTGATTGCCGAAGGGCTCGATTTCTGCATAACTTTAATTTTTTTATTGCTGATGAAATATGTGGTCGAAATACGTATTGCCCAGTTCTCCTATTAAGTGGAACTGCGTCTAGTAGTTGGTTAATAAAACTAGCCCAGCTGCTAATAGCAGAGGAATCAGTGTCTGGTAGTTGGATTAACAATGCTCTGCATTTTTCCATCAAGAAGGGTGCCACGTCGTCTGACCATTTCATTCGTTTTAAGTTCTCCGTGTGGCAGCCTGCGTGGGTGTAGGCGAGCTCCTGGTGACGCGGGGTATTAACGAGAATTGTTATTATTTGAGGCCGATGGTCACTCTCACCTTGTGGTGCAATGTAATAACTCTCAATCAAAGGGAGAATTTCCGTGCTCCCTAGGGAAAAGTCCAGAAAGGAAAAGGTTCGGCCATCGGATTGTGTCCAGGCTGGTGGAGTATCCATATGGAAACGACCGTTCAGTACGGTGTAACCTACACTGCTTAGCTGCGTACTCCCCCAGTTTAGATGGTCTGTTTCCTACGGGGATTGACTGTGTAGCAAGATGTGGTGGAACCATTAAGGGAGCAATCTCTGGATCCTCAAAGAGGTTTCAGTAAAGGTTAGTGTTAAAATCTCCTGTGATTACACTTGGTATACTACCATACTCACTAAGCAGGTTGCAAACGGTGTTGGTCAGACAATCCAGTTTGGATATATAAACATTAAGAAGAAGCAACTGGCTATCGATCTGTTGACTTCCCAAAACTATTCCGGAGAGCCAGTCTTCCTCAAATTTTAGCTGCTTAATACGCAGAGATAGTTTAGTTGACACATAAATCGCCAGGCCACCACTTGGCCTGCCAAACTTGGACTGTCTTATTGCGAAGGACGCAAATTCAAGGTAGCCTTCGATGGGTATATTGTCTACTGCCCAGGTTTCCTGCGGACGCGCTCTGCTGGGACGCTATTGTTTCAGAATCGCCATTTCTTGCTGCCACACTGTTAGTCTGCTTATCTCCTACTTTTATAGCCCAATTTTACAAGTTATTGGATGACCTGCATTTTATTCGGTATTTGCTGATTTTTAAAATTATTTTTATGATATTGACTGTAAACTTGCTTATTATTCCCTGTGTTTTGCACTTTACTTGCCTATTTGCACTTTCTGGTCCTCCCCGGTCCGCCGCGGCGTCTGCCGTTGTTGCGGAGGGAGGGCCACGCTCCTTTACACTTCCAGGACGCTACTTCCGCCCGGTTAGCGCTCTAGGCTCCAGCAGCGCCTATTTAGGGGCAAGCTGGAGCGCACGCGCAGCGGACGCGCTCTGCTGGGACGCTATTGTTTCAGAATCGCCATTTCTTGCTGCCACACTGTTAGTCTGCTTATCTCCTACTTTTATAGCCCAATTTTACAAGTTATTGGATGACCTGCATTTTATTCGGTATTTGCTGATTTTTAAAATTATTTTTATGATATTGACTGTAAACTTGCTTATTATTCCCTGTGTTTTGCACTTTACTTGCCTATTTGCACTTTCTGGTCCTCCCCGGTCCCCCGCGGCGTCTGCCGTTTGTTGCGGAGGGAGGGCCACGCTCCTTTACACTTCCAGGACGCTACTTCCGCCCGGTTAGCGCTCTAGGCTCCAGCAGCGCCTATTTAGGGGCAAGCTGGAGCGCACGCGCAGCGGACGCGCGCAGCGGGCGCGCCGCTGGCGCGCCGAAGGCACGCCTAAGGCAAGCCCGTCTGCGCCCGTCCGCGCCGGGACCGGGCCTAGGGCTAGGAACCCTGGCCTAAAAAATATTTTGGAGCCTAGATTAGTTTATTCAAGGGAGAGTCTTCTCGTGCTTGATCAACCAAGGGGTAAGAACTGTCATCAATTCACGTGTGACGAGTTACTTAAAACAGATAACCCTTATTGCCTAGTGTGTTCTAAGAGAATTCATAAGTATGGCGTGGAGGAACGAAAATTCACTAGAAGTTTAATTAAGGCAAAAAACCTTAAACAGTACTTAATCTAGCACTTATCAACGCCAGGTCATTAATTAAACATAAATACGAGATCTCGGATTTTATCATTGACAACAAGCTGGATATTCTGTATGTTACGGAAACCTGGGGTGAGGAAACATCCGATTTTAATATTGCAGTACCGGCTGGATACAAAGTCGTCAGGCACGATAGACCTATAAAAAAAGGTGGTGGACTTGCAATAATTCACAAAAGTGAATTTATAACACATTGCTCTACACTTCCCTCTCCAGACTGTGAGGCCCTTTTGTTTAAAATTAGTGTCTCTGAACAGGAAACGTTTAAAGGACTTTTAATCTATCGCCCACCTGGCTCTAAAACCAATTTTTTAACAAATTTATCATCTTTGCTAGAACTGGGTATTCAATCCAGATGTTTTACCATGTTGGGTGATCTGAACTTTCATTTGGAAAATCTAACCGATAAGGAAACACAGGAACTCTTAGATATTACATCGGATGTAGGTCTTCAACAATTAGTTGAAGGCCCTACACACCAAGTGGGTCATACTTTGGATGGGGTGTTTACAAATAATGCAGCCCTATCCATTACATCTATTCTCCCTCTTACCTGGTCCGATCACCACGCTGTTCTATTTCATTGGGATCTGCCTGGCTCCATAACTAACAATATGTCTAACACCAAATTTACTAGGAGAGCCTGGCACAACATTGACTCAGGTGTATTAGAAACCCAGCTTTTACAAAGCATTCCGGTTTCAGAGTTGGATGTGGAGGGATTAGCTAGAAGTTATACTTTCTGGCTAGACTCTAGTTTTGCCAAACTAGCCCCTGTTACGGAGGCAATTAGAAATAGAAAAACTCCATCTGCTCCTTGGTTCTCTGAAGCCCTAAGACTAGACAAACAAGCTTGTAGGAGGCAAGAGAGAACATGGCGGAAAAACTATAATGTAGCTGAAAAAGCACAATATAAGCTTATGTTAGCAAACTATAAGAAAAAATAATTATTGAGAAGAGCCAATATTTTACGCTGAAAATAGAGATGGCGGGCAACTCAAGTAAAGAACTTTTTTCAGTTATAAGTAATCTGACAACTGCGGAAAAGGAAGTTACAGTAAATTACACCCAAGATTTTTGTAACACATTGGCCCAGGCGTTTAAAGTAAAGGTTGATCAAATTTATGACCAATTTGCCTCACACATTCCTCATAATGTTGGCATTGATCAGGAAGTTAAGGCCATAATACCTTTTTAAATTTTACCTCTATCTCCCCAGAGCAGATTGCCACTCTTCTCACTAAGATTAAGTCTGGGTCCCCGGATGATCCCTGTCCTCCGAGGATTCTGCATAATATTAGTCACATTATCAGTCCTCAGTTATCTTCTATTTTTAATCAAATGCTCTTACAAGGATCTTTTCCAACGTTGTGGAAACAGGCCTGTATACTACCACTATTAAAAAGCCTAATTTAGATGTCACGGACCCGGCCAATTATAGACCAATTGCTAGACTTCCGTTGCCTGCAAAAATAATTGAGAAAATTGTTAACACGGAACTTTCTACATTTATTTTAGATAATAATGTCTTAGACCACAGCCAATTTGGCTTTCGATCATGCCACAGCACCGAGACAGCTTTAATTAAAACTACGGAGGAAATTCGTACCGCACTGGATGGTGGCGGATCTGCAGCTCTGATCCTCCTCGACCTGTCTGCGGCATTTGATACCGTGGACCACAACTTACTGATAGAACGGCTGAAAACCATTGGTCTAGGAGGAAAAGCCCTGCTGTTTTTAACATCTTTTTAGCAGGTAGAGTGCAGACAGTGCAATTGGGCGATTTTAAATCTACACCTTTTGTTTTGCCTTGTGGGGTGCCACAGGGCTCTTCCTTGAGCCCCACTCTTTTAACATATACGTGTCCGAATTGGCCCCTTTGATTAGAAGCTTTGATCTAATTCCGACCTCATATGCTGACGACACCCAATTGGTTATTTCTACTATAGACAAGGATGTTGATTTTTCTAATAAACTACATGATTGTATGGTCTCCCTGAGCTTGTGGATGAGCAGGCACTGTCTGAAGCTCAATTCGAGCAAAACCGAGGTGGTGCTTTTGGAAACCTTGCTCCCCTCTGGTCACCAATTTGGTGGCCAAATACACTGGGCCCCCTTCCTACGCCAGTAGCTAAAGCTAAAAATCTGGGGGTCATAATAGACGAGAAATTGAATTTTAAATCGCAGGTCTCTAAGGTGGTATCCTCTGCCTTCTTCACCATTAGAACCGTGCGTAAGATTCTTCCTTTTCATTCCGATAAACACGAGGAAAATTGTTTTAACTTCCTTGGTCCTATCCAAACTGGATTACTGTAATGCCCTATACATACATTTACAGTCTAATCAACTTAGAAGACTACAAGCGGCACAGAATGCTGCTGCCAGACTGGTGCTAGATGTCCCTAAGCATCAGTCAATTAGGGCCAGGATACAGAAGCTGCATTGGCTACCAGTTGCCCAGCGCGTGAAATTCAAGACACTCTGTATAGTGCATAAGGCACTTTATAGAGTTGGTCCACGATTTTTATGGCATGCCTTTAGTTGGTATTTCCCCAGCAGACAACTACGATCGGCGAATGCTTTCCTGATGCTTACTTCCAGAGTCAGGACTATGAAATGGGGAGGGAGGAGTTTCAGACATGGTGCCATTAGGCTGTGGAACTCCCTCCGCTCGCGCTTAGGAAGATATCTTCTTTGATTGAGTTTAGGAAGAATCTCAAGACATGGCTTTTTAAAACTGACTCTCCCTACAGTACGCGGTCCCTAAGCGCCTAGACACCTATGGGTATTAGTGCGCTATAAAAGTTGCTGTAACATAACATAACATAACAAAAAACCACGGGTGGCTGCTGAGTGCATTTTATGTCCAAGGCCGTTGATGTTCCAGGAACATATTGATATACCAGAGTTGGGGATGTTTCAATCTTTCCGGCTTCTTACTGGGGCCCCTGGGAGCCATGACCAGTCTGCCGTGTCGAGGTTTTGCTGATTTATTGTGTGCTCCAGGGTTGCTATAGGCGAGCGACTTCTTGCTGATTTTAATACTGAAAAGGGAACCAAACTAGCCCTAAGAGCCTGGGCCTGATTATTTTCCAAAATTGATGGATAACAGGGGGCGCTGAATGTTGACATTGTTATGCCCCAGTTTTTAAATTGATCTGTTTTTGACTGGACCAGTTCTCGAATTGCTGAGGTCGCGAGCGTTGGTTGAGTTGTTTCGCCCGCTTTGGTTCCTAATGATGGAATAAATTGAATGACAGTTATGTCATTAGACTACAAGGTGCTCAAGTCCGGAATTGATTTAAAAAGTCTTAATATGTTTCCACGATTTAAAATGTCATGGGGGCCTCTTGAGACGTACTCTGGAGTTAGCAGTAGTATGGTGCCTGAGTTGGTGGTAGGCTGCGTGGGTACTTCGTCATCAATTAAGGATTTTGTTTTCATTAAATTTTCAGTAAAACCTGCTTGGTCGTGCATGTGACTGCCGATGAAAGAGACGGCTCACGATAATTAATAGTTGGTGGCAAAGCGAAGGGTCTTTTGCTCGTGGGTGCCAACGGATGAATACTTGACACGTTTGAGAGATTCTGGTAAACAGGCTGTTTGACTGTGCGTTGCAAAGCATAATGATTGCACTCCTCAGGTGATGGACTACTAGGGCAGGTGTCTAAACGCAGCGTCAAGGGGTTTTCGGTTCCCAATTGCATTGTGACTGGTGCAGGCGCGGCTGTTGAGGATTGACTAGATCCAGGTATTACTTGCGTGGGATGCTCTAAAAGGGACCGTCGATCTTGAAAAGGCCCCTCTTGATGAGTATTTAGTTGTGGAGGATCGCTATGGGGGATCAGGGCTTGTGCTGTTGAATTTGAGTTCAAGTTTGCTCCTGAGATGGGCAACTGCTCTCGTACTTGGTCTAAGTTAATGGTGGCGGGGGTGCTAGCATTTAGTGTTTTGGTTTCAATTGTATGTTTTTTCCGACACTTCCGTAGTCTTTTTTTTTTTCCCTGTTTTGACAACCTGTGTGTATTGTGTTGTTGAGCTGATTTGGTGGGAGTTACTTTACAGTCTTCAAACTCCATAAAATGCGGGGAAGTGGATGAAGATTGGTCTTCCGTAGCAGTAGGTCCCTCGGCTGAGTTGGAAGCTGGGGGCAAGGAGTCAGATGGCCCTGCCGACGGTAGCTTCTTAATTTCTGTTAACACTGAAGAAAGAAATTGTGGAAGGGATGATAATGAATCGATAATGGGGGAGCAGCAACATACCGATTGGACCAATTTGGCTTGGGATTGGGCTTTAGTGATGAGCAGGTTAAGTGCCTCAAGTTTTTGGTCTATTCCAGCAGTGTACACCGCTAGCGTGTTCAGAAGGTGCACCTGCAAGTCCATCTTGTCAGAATGATAAGTTAAAGCGGCAGCCGATGTTTGGAGAGTTTGCAATAGCTGGGACCAGAGATCGTTAAGGTCAATTGAAGATGGAGTTTCCTGGGCGACGGGTTTTTGCTGTTCATTTGAAAAAAACGAAAGATCTAGGGGGGTAATAATAATGTTCTCTCCCGACCCTTCTAGGTTACCCGTATGATCACCTTGGTCGGCCTTTTCTTATTGACTTTCTGAGTCGAGATTATTTAATTGAGGACGAAAATGAGACACAACTTGAGGGATCATAACACTAGCGCTCTTTTTTTGACTGTCAGGTAAGGTTGCGATTGAAAATTTTGATGCTAATGGGGAAAACTGGCTTGAGTTCAGTGCAGGCTGAACAGTTGGCAAACTGACATCTTTGAGAGTGGGGACTTGGGAAGGGACCTGTTCTGTTTGAACTGACTGTTGGTCCAAGGAGGACAGTCCTGAGATTTGAAACGATCGGCTGCCTTCTGAGGCTACTGGAGCATCCGAGTTGTGTGGTTCCGTCGTTACTGTGGAACATAGCAGCGAAGAGCTATCACCTTCATTGGCAGCCGCGTGGATCATGGGCTGGATCAAAATTTGATTCGGAGTTTCGACTGCTTTCGTAGAAGGGAAAGCCTGAGGCGATTCCGCTGGACTAAGGTTTTTCTTCGGGGCTGCCGATGGAACTAGGTTCCTAAAATAATCCCTTAATGAGAGTTGTTTTGTCACTGGATTTGGGGGGACTATTGAACCCGAGTTTGGCGCCTCATTTCTCCAGTGTTCCTGCGCTGTAGCCATCCCCCCTGCAGCGGGATACGACGAGTGAGTTTTAGTAAATTGTTCTTGCACTGAGGGCTGCCAAAATTTAAATTCGTATCCTGAGTCGGGATCGAAGTCTGTGTGTGGATTTGCAGGTGATTGGGATTGCTTGGGAGATTCAGTCGATACTTCCAAACTATTGGGGGAGGCCTTCACTTTTGCGTTTTTTTTTTTTTGTGGACTTTATTGGTGCTTTCCTCACCCGCCCCGATCTCATGCTTAAAGAGCTCTTGCTAAGGGGGGGGTGCAGCCGGCTTCCTGGAAGTTTGACTATATAAACTTAAAGAGAGTCTCCACACTTAGTAAACTTACGAGAATTGACAAAAAACTAGTAACTGTTATTATTACAGTGGGTGTTTGCAGGTTTGGTTATCCCGCCTGTAGCCAGGTTTGATGAATATGTGTGAATAAACTGGGCAAACTCAGCTGCTGGATCAGCAAAAGGCAGAAGGTATTTTAATTCCCTTGCTGTGCGTGGGCTCCGATAAAAATAGGTGCTCTGGTGTTAGCGCACCAGCTTTAGATCAGCACGAGATAAACTTAAATGTAGCAACGACAAAACAGGAAAGAATAAATGGGCCGCTCCGCTGCTGCAGCCCAAAGTATGAGTATGAATAGAGAAATACGAGGGGCTGAGGTGATTCAAGTCAGTTTTGAGTCAATTTAGAAGAGTTGCAGCGGTGTTTGTCTCAGGGCTGTGAGCTGAGAGCAACAGGGCGTTAGACGGCTGAAGCGGATGCGGGATTTGGCAAGCGGGGCTCACAAGGCTATTGCAGACAGCAGGCCGCACCTGATCTAACAGGCCGCCTCCGCGAATAGCCAGGGGCACTCACTTAATGCGGCCGCCTGCTAAAGGGCAAGCGCAGCTGCCCTTTCAACGGTCCACAGCGTAGCCCTGATGCTGCAGACCGTGACCGCTACGGTGGTTATTTTGCGGGAGGTGGAGGTGTGGGAGGTGGAGTCAGGCGGCGTGGGGAGGGAGGCTAGGGGAGGCGATTAGCTGCTCCCGCGGTGCTCGGGACCAAGCCCAAGCCTACTACCAGCGGCCTCACCGTTTCTCCAATCTCCGTATCTCTCCGTGGCTCCCCCGCTGCGATCACCCTTCTTCCTTCTTCTTTGCCGCCGGGCAACTCTGGTCAACTCTGATGTTTTGGCCGCTCTGCCACTCAGCCGCACGGTCGGTGGCTGACCGGCCCGCGCTCCGAGACTCCGCTCTGCTCTGCTTGCTCGCTCGTCCGTCACGTGACCGGGAGATCAGCTACTGGATCCAACACGTCAGGGATGCCTGGCTTCAAGGCTTGCGGTTCCTGTAGCCAACTGATGTCGGTGACGGATCCGCACCGCGTGTGCCTATCTGAAAGAGACACGTTAGTGACAGATTCCTTACCTTAGAATATCCCCAGGCGTCAGACTGGATCCGGAAAGTTTTTGCGTAGCAGTACCCTTGCGCGTCGGTAGGCGGCGTCGTGCAGCTCCGCGTCCGTCGTCGGCGTCGTGATCGCCGCGATGACGTCGCGGGCAGTACTTAGACGCCGCCCCTGCGCGCTGACGTCAGTTCTTCTTTTTCCGCGCCAGTAAGAGCAGTGCCCTAGTCAATTTTTGACTACATTTTTGGTGAATTTTTTCACTGTTTCTTTTCGAGTCTTCTCGACTCCTAGGTGTCGGTAGGGATGCCCGGCTTCAAGCCATGCGGTGCCTGTGGTCGAATGATGTCGACCACAGACCCGCATTTAGTGTCTCTACTGTCTCGGCCGAGACCACGACACGAAGTCGTGCCCTGACTGCCGGAAACTTCACCCGAAGGGTTTGCGAGAGCGGTCTCGAAAGCTCCTGGAGGTCCGGCAGTCGGCTCCGCGCCACACCAAGCCCCGGTCCCGTGAGAGGTCGAGGGGCCGGTCGCGGAGCCCCCGCCGGTCGTCGGAGTCCAAGTCTTCGCGCTCCTCGGGTAAGTCGAAGCACAAGAAGTCTAAGAAGCACCATCGCTCTAAGACTTCGCCTCGCCGGTCTCGCGACTCGGCTGAGGCCCCTTCGGCACCGTCCCCGCGGCTCCGGATGTGCCTGTGGCGACTCCGGCCCGAGATACAGGAATTCCTGTCGGCCATGGCCCGCCTCTTCGGGCCTCAAGGTCCCTCCGGTGCGCCTTCGGGCCCCGCGGGCCCTGATGGGGTTGCTCCGGCGTCGCCGACGACTCCGGTCCCGGCGTCGCCTGTCCCGCCAGCCTTGATCCCGGCCCCGGCTCCCGCCCCGATCCCGGCTCCGGTGGTACCGCAACCCCGATCGACGCCGGTTGACCTAACCACGCCGGCGCCGATCTCCCCGGTGCCGGGCGGCGTCGTTCCCCGGTTCTCTCCGGTTCCGGACATGGAGCCGGACCGACGTCACTCGACGCCGGCTCCGGCGCCGATGAGACCTTGGGTCCCAGATGTCCCTCCTCCTCCATATTTTGAACCAGGGGAGGACCAGGAGAGCTGGGAGGGGTCGGAAGACCCTCTCACACAGCAGTGTGAGTATGATCAGGACTGGGCAGAGGAGCTTGGGGATGCCAGTGGTCTAGACACTTCCCCTGACACTGGCATGCTGTCTCCTCCCGTGGCTACGGAGGAGGGAGCAAATTTCGCAACGGTGTTGCGTAGAGCAGCTTGGAGCCTTGCACCTCCAATTGCCTACTGTGGCTGTCAGGACTAATCTCCTGACCGAAGTGCTTCAGCCGGCAGCTTCCTCTTCGGAGACTGTGCTGCCGTTTAATGATGCACTATCTGACGTTCTTTTGGGCACCTGGTCCAAGCCCACCACAGGGGCTCCTGTGGATAGGAACGTGGCCCGACGCCATCGCCCTGCTCCGGGCGACCCCTTGTTCCTCTCTCACCATCCCACCCCAGAGAGCTTGGTTGTCCAAGCCTCTGCCTCCCAAACCGCCTTCCCTACCGCCCCTCCGGATAGGGAATCCAAACGCCTGGACCAATTTGGGAAGAAGGCTTTTCTTCCTCCAGTGCTGGCTTGCGGTCCGTCAACACCGCTTGCCTTTGGGCCGATATACCCACTCCCTGTTGGATTCGGTGGCGACTGTTTTGCCACAGTGTTCTGAGGAGGTCCAGACACTGCTTACCCGCGCCATTGCGGAAGGTAGAGATGCGGCTAAATACACCATACGTTGTGGCCTTGATACCGCCGACTCGCTGGGCAGATCACTTGCAACAACGGTGGCGCTGCGTCGCCACGCCTGGCTGAGAACAACTGGTTTCTTGGGTGATGTCCAGAATACACTCATGGACATGCCCTTTGATGGAGTCGGTCTTTTTGGTTCCAAAGCAGACCAAGCGCTGGAGCGTTTTAAGGACTCACGGGCTACTGCCAAGTCCCTGGGCCTTTCTGTTGTGCGCCCTCCGCTAACCTCTGCTTTTCGCCCCTTTCGTGGCCACGGAAGGGGCGCCCAGTCACGTCCGCTGCCCAGCCACCGGCCCACGCAGCAAGCGTCTTCGCGTGGCCGGGGACGTGGCTACCGCCGTGGCGGTTCGGGCAACCAGCGTGCGGGTCAGGCCACCACCTCCGCCCCGTCCGCGGCCTCCAAGCCCTCCTAGTCCCTCCTTTCAGGTGCACAGCACGCCAGTAGGGGGCAGGGTCCGCCATCACCTTCACCACTGGCGTGCCATCAACTCGGACAGGTGGGTCTTGGACATTGTCCGAAGGGGCTACTCCCTCCCCTTCGAGACCACCCCCCCAGCCATGCCACTTCAATTCCACCGCATGTCAGGGGATCACTTGGTGCTTCTGCAGAAGGGAGTCACGGCCCTCTTGGCCAAGAGGGCCATCGAGCATGTTCCGACCCCAGAAGTAGGACGTGGTTGCTACTCCCACTACTTTCTGGTGCCCAAAAAGGACAAGGAGGACATGCGTCCTATCTTGGACCTCCGGAACGTCAATTTCTTCCTCCGGAAGGAGAAGTTCAAGATGCTCACCCTAGCTCAGGTCTTGACTGCCCTCAACCCTGGAGACTGGTTGGTAGCGTTGGACTTGCAGGACGCTTATTTTCACATCCCCGTCCTGCCGGCCCACCGGCGTTACCTTCGGTTCACGGTAGGCCTCGAGCATTTTCAGTTCACCGTGCTCCCCTTTGGCCTTACAAGTGCCCCCTCGGGTGTTCACGAAAGTGATGGCGGTGGTCGCAGCTCATCTGCGCCGGGCAGGGGTTCCAGTCTTCCCCTACCTCAACGACTGGCTGCTGAAGGCGGGCTCGCCCCAGGCAGTCGTCTCCCACCTCCAGACTACGGCCGAACTCCTGCACTCGCTGGGGTTCTCCATCAATGTGCCGAAGTCGCATCTGATTCCTTCTCCACAGCTCCTTTTCCTCGGAGCAGTTCTGGACACGACGCAGTTTCGGGCCTATCCTCCCGAACGGCGAGTCCGGGATATTCAGGCTATGATTCCGATCTTTCAGCCTCTATCCTGGGTTTCGGTACGGATGACCCTGAGGCTGCTGGGCCTCATGGCCTCCTGCATCCTGCTGGTCGATCATGCCAGATGGCATATGCGGGCTCTGCAGTGGGACCTGAAGTTCCAGTGGGCGCAGCACCAGGGCAACCTGTCCGATCACGTCCAGATCTCGGAGGGGACTGCAACCCAGTTGCAGTGGTGGCTCTCGAACCGGCAATGGGTCATGGGCAGATCCCTCTCCCTTCCCCAGCCAGAGCACACAGTTGTGACGGACGCGTCCCTTCTGGGATGGGGCGGTCACATGGGAGAGGCGGAGATCAGAGGCCTCTGGTCTCAGGCGGAGTCCCGGCTCCATATCAACCTTCTGGAGCTCCGGGCGATCCGACTTGCACTCAAGGCATTCCTTCCCTCTGTCAAAGGGAAAGTAGTGCAGGTGTTCACAGACAACACCACCGCCATGTCGTACTGCAACAAGCAAGGCGGGGTGGGGTCGTGGACCCTATGTCAGGAGGCTCTGCGCCTCTGGACATGGCTGGAACATCAGGGCATTTTCCTGATGGTTCAACACCTGGCAGGTTCCCTGAACGCCAGGGCGGACGAACTCAGCCGCAGGTGCATGATGGATCACGAATGGCGTCTTCACTCGGAAGTGGCGCAAGGACTCTTTCTACAGTGGGGAGAGCCTTGGTTAGATCTATTCGCCACCGAAGAGAACGCGCAATGTCATCAGTTCTGTGCGTTGGAATTTCCAAGGCAGCACTCGCTCGGCGACGCTTTTCGTCGCGAGTGGAGTTGCGGTCTGTTGTACGCTTTTCCGCCTATACCACTTCTACCCAGAGTGTTGAAGAAGATTCGGCGCGACCGGGCCCAAGTCATCCTTGTGGCTCCGGACTGGGCTCGAAGAGTTTGGTATCCCGAGCTACTCAGTATGAGCGTCGATCCCCCGATCCGTCTGCCTCTTCGGGACGATCTTCTGTCGCAGCAGCAGGGGACGGTCCTCCACCCGAACCTGTCCAGCCTCCACCTGCTTGCGTGGAGATTGAGCGGCGGCAGTTGATTCCTTTTGACTTGCCTCCCGAAGTTTGTGATGTGATTCTGGCAGCCAGGCGTCCCTCCACTAAGGTGGTATACGCCTGCAGGTGGAACAAGTTTGTGGCATGGTGCACAGCAAAGGCTGTGAATCCCCTTTCTGCCCCTCTTTCTGAGGTTCTTCTGTTCCTTCTTTCCCTGGCCCAACAGGGTTCTGCCCTGGGTACCATCAAGGGCTATCTTTGTGCCATCTCGGCCTTCCTTAGGCTTCCTGATCAGCCCTCCCTTTTCAAGTCCCCTGTTGTTAACAGGTTTCTAAAAGGCAATACACACCTCTTCCCTCCTGTTCCGTTTGTGATGCCTCAGTGGGACTTGAACTTGGTTCTTACCTTTCTTATGTGCGCTCCCTTTGAGCCTCTACATAACTGTCCTCTTCGTCTTCTGACTCTGAAGACAGCCTTTCTGGTGGCCATCACCTCCGCTCGGCGGGTGAGTGAGCTCCAGGCTCTTTCATGCAAACCTCCCTTTCTGTCTGTTCATCCAGACAAGGTTGTTCTTCGGACGCGTCCTTCCTTCTTGCCAAAGGTGGTTACTGCCTTCCACATTGGGCAGACCATCACTTTGCCCACCTTCTTTCCGCCTCCTTCCAGAGAGGAAGAGAGGCTCCACCGTCTGGACCCAAAACGTGCGCTTTCCTTTTATATCAACCGCACACAACACTTCCGGGTGGATGACCAGCTCTTTGTTGGCTACGTGGGCGCCAAAAAGGTCGGGCGGTGCACAAGAGAACCATCTCCCGCTGGGTAACCTTGTGTATCAAAGCCTGCTATTCTTTGGCTAAGAAGGAGCCTCCTGTTGGGCTGCGTGCCCATTCCACCAGGGCAACGGCTGCTACCACGGCTTTAGGCCGCGGTGTTCCGCTGCAGGATATCTGTCAGGCAGCTACGTGGGCCTCGCTGCACACATTTACAAAGCATTACTGCCTTGACAGTCAGGTCCGGAGGGACGGCTTCTTTGGCCGTTCTGTCCTCCGGGACTTCCTTGTCTGATCTTTGTTCGCAGACCCACCACCGGGGTTGGTATTGCTGGGGTATCTATTCTAAGGTAAGGAATCTGTCACTAACGTGTCTCTTTCAGATGCACAAGTTACTAACTTGTGTAACGATATATCTGTAAGAGACAGTAGTTAGTGACAGATTCCTTACCGCCCACCCATCCTCCCCGTTCTGCGAACTGATTTCTAGGGTTAAGGACATCCCTTTCAGGGCCCTAGTATTTTTCAGACACCTATGTCAGCTTCTTGCATGGCTCTGCGTTCCTGGCGCGGAAAGTCGTGTACAGAACTGACGTCAACGCGCAGGGGCGGCGTCTAAGTACTGCCCGCGACGTCATCCCGGCGATCACGACACCGACGACGGACGCGGAGCCGCACGACGCCGCCTACCGACGCACAAGGGTACTGCTACGCAAAACTTTCCGGATCCAGCCTGACGCCTGGGGATATTCTAAGGTAAGGAATCTGTCACTAACTACTGTCTCTTACAGATATATCGTTACACAAGTTAGTAACTTGTGCATTCTGCCTGGAGCGTGACCACGACCCCAAGTCGTGCTCCGACTGCCGGACCATGAATCCCAAGTCTTTGCGGGAGCGGTCCCGAAAGCTTCTCGAGGCCCGGCAGTCGGCTCCCCGACGCTCGAAGTCCCGGTCGCGTAGGAGGTGGAGGGACCGGTCGCGGAGCCACCATCATTCTTCATCCAAGTCTTCGCACTCTGGGTCAGGAAAGTCGAAGCACAAGAAGAACTCGAAGAAGCATCGTCGCTCTTCGACTTCTCCCAGTCCGTTGGCCGACGCGACGAGGGATGCGGGTGGTGCCCCTCCCGCGGCTCCGCATGCGAAGCCCGAAGGGTCGACTCCGGGTTTCCCTCCCTTTCTGGGGCCTGGAGCGAACCCTGCCCAGCTTAGTCAATTTTACGAAGCAATGCATGCCATCTTTGGGCAACAGACTCCGCCAGCGTGCCTTCGGGCCCCGCGGACTCATCTGGGGGCCCTGGGCCTTCGACACCGGCGGCTTCGGCCTCGGCACCGCAGGGTCCCCTTGGATCCAGGCCTGGATCCGGATCGGCGCCGGTAGACCTAGTTACACCTCCCCTGGCGCCGCTTCCACCGGCACCACGTACGCAGCCGACGTCGACCCCGGCCTCCACCTCAAGGTAGACACGGAGCCGGACCGGCGTCGACCGAAGCTCGACCCGGCGCCGACGGGTACTTTTGTGCCCCTGTTCTACCCTGGCTCTTTGAGACCAGATTGGCAGCCAGAGGAGGGTGAGGAGGACTGGGAGGGGTCTGGAGACCCTTTAACTGACCAGTTGGGCTACGAACCGAACTGGAGAGAGGAACTGGGGGAAGCCAGTGGTCTGGATACCTCACCAGACCTTGGCATGTTGTCTCCTCCTACCGTGGCTACGGAGGAGGGAGCGTCCTACGCAGTGGTGTTGCGAAGGGCGGCTGAGGCTCTCAGCCTCGAGCTACCTACGGTGGCGGTCAGGACTAACCTCCTGACAGAGGTGCTTTAACCGGCAGCGAGCTCTTTTGAGCCCCTGCTGCCGTTTAATGAAGCCCTAACAAACATCCTTTTGGGCACCTGGTCCAGGCCCAACACAGGGGCTCCTGTGGATAGGATGATTGCCCGACGCCACCGCCCGGCCCCGGGTGACCCCACTTTCCTCTCCCAACACCCCACCCCTGAGAGCTTGGTAGTCCAAGCCTCCACCTCCAAGGGCGCATTCCCTAACGCTCCACCTGATAGGGAATCCAAAAAGCTGGACCATCTTGGGAAGAAGATATTTTTTTCCTCCAGCTTGGGAGTGCGGTCGGTAAACAATGCATGTCTGTTGGGCCGTTACACCCACTCCGTGTGGGATACGGTTGCGCAAGTGCTGCCTCAGTGCCCAGAGGAGGCCCGGGCCGTACTCTCTCGAGCAGTTGCCGAAAGGAGAGACGCAGCGAAGTTTACCATCCGCTGTGGGCTGGATACCGCCGACTCACTGGGCAGGACGATTTCCACGTCGGTAGCCCTTCGACGCTACGCCTGGTTGAGGTCGACTGGTTTTACAGGGGATGTCCAATCCACCCTTATGGACATGCCCTTTGATGGCTGTCACCTATACAGTGACAAAGCAGACAATGTGCTGAAGCGCTTTAAGGACTCTCGGGCTACGGCCAAGTCCTTGGGCCTCTCCACCACCCGCCCTGCGCAGTCTGCTTTTCGCCCCTTTCGTGCTACGGAAGGGGTGCCCCGCCACGTCCCGCCCAGAGCCACAGGCCAGCGCAAGCTGTTCAGCGAGGGACATGGGAACCACCGCCGTGGTTCTGGGGGCCAGCGGGCGGGCCAGTCCACCACAGCCCCCTCTGCAGCAGCCTCCAAACCCTCCTAGTCCGACCTTTCAGGGCCACCAATCACTAGTGGGTGGCAGGATTCGCCATCACCTCCCCCACTGGCGCACCATCACATCGGACAGGTGGGTTTTGCAAATAGTCCGAAGGGGCTACTCCCTCCCCTTCGAGACTACCCCTCCATCCATGCCACCACAGTACCATCGCATGTTGGAGGATCATCTGGCCCTTCTCCAACAGGAAGTTTCGGCACTCTTGGCCAAGGGGGCCATTGAGCGAGTTCCTGTCCCAGAAGTTGGTCGTGGTTGCTATTCACACTACTTTCTGGTTCCCAAGAAGGATAAATGCCTGCGTTCCTATTTTGGATCTCAGGAACGTCAACCGCTTCCTCTGGAAGAAGTTCAAAATGTTGACGCTAGCTCAGGTCCCATCTGCCCTCAACCCTGGAGACTGGATGGTAGCGTTGGACTTGCAGGACTCTTATTTTCACATCCCCGTCCTGCCGGCCCACTGGCGTTACCTGCGGTTCACGGTCGGCCACAAGCACTTTCAGTTTACCGTGCTCCCCTTTGGCCTTACCAGCGCCCCTCGGGTGTTCACGAAAGTGATGGCGGTGGTCGCAGCTCATCTGCGCAGATCAGGGGTTCCAGTCTTCCCCTATCTCGACGACTGGCTGTTGAAGGCGGGCTCGCCCCAGGCTGTCGTCTCCACCTCCAGACTACGGCCGACCTCCTGCATTCCTGGGGTTGTCCATCAACGTGCCGAAGTCACACCTGACTCCCTCTCGTAATCTCCTCTATATCGGAGCGGTTCTGGACACGACGCAGTTTCGGGTCTATCCTCCCGAACAGCGAGTCCGGGATATTCGGGCTATGATTCCGAACTTTCAGCCTCTATCCCGGGTTTCGGTCAGGATAACCCTCAGGCTACTGGGCCTGATGGCCTCCTGCATCCTGCTGGTGGACCATGCCAGATGGCATATGCAGGCTCTGCAGTGGGACCTGAAGCTCCAGTGGGAACAACATCAGGGGAACCTGTCCGATTGCGTCCAAATCTTGGAGGGCACTGCGCACCAATTGCAGTGGTGGCTAACAAACCAGAATTGGGTCGACGGTAGATCCCTTTCCCTTCCCCAACCAGAGTTCACAGTGGTGACCGATGCATCACTTCTGGGATAGGATGGCCACATGGGGGAGGCAGAGATCAGCGGCCTCTGGTCTCCAGCGGAGTCCCGGCTCAACATCAACCTTCTGGAGCTTCAGGGCGATTCGTCTTGCACTCAAAGCATTCCTTCCCTCTGTTCGGGGAAGAGTAGTGCAGGTGTTCACGGACAACACCACCGCCATGTGGTACTGCAACAAACAAGGCGGGGTGGGGTCTTGGACCCTATGTCAGGAGGACCTCCGCCTCTGGACATGGCTGGAACATCAGGGCATATCCCTGGTGGTTCAACACCTGACAGGATCCCTGAACGCCAGAGCGGACGAACTCAGCCGCAGGTGCATGATGGATCACGAATGGCGTCTTCACTCGGAGGTGGTGCAAGGTCTCTTTCGACAGTGGTGAGAGCCTAGATTAGATCTATTCGCCACCGAAGAGAACGCGCAATGTGAGCAATTCTGCGCGTTGGAATTTCCAAGGCGGCACTCGCTAACCAGGGCGCTTTTTGTCGCGAGTGGAGTTGCGATCTTCTATATGCCTTTCCGCCAATACCACTTCTGCCCAGAGTGCTGAAGAAGATCAAGCGCGACCGGGCCCAAGTCATTCTTGTGGCTCCGGTTTGGGCACGAAGAATCTGGTATCCCGAGCTGCTACCCATGGCCATCGATCCTCCGATCAGACTGCGTCTTGCAGCAGCAGGGGACCGTCCTCCACCCGAACCTGTCCTGCCTCCACCTCCTTGCGTGGAGATTGAGCGGCGGCAGTTGACGTCGTTTATCCTGCCTCCTGAAGTCTGTGATGTTATCTTGGCAGCCAGGCGTCCCTCCACTAGGACGGTATACACCTGCAGATGGAACAAATTTGTGGCATGGTGCACAGCAAAGGCTGTGGATCCCCTTTCTGCCCCTCTTTCTGAGGTTCTCTTGTTGCGCCTTTCTTTGGCCCAGCAGGGCTCTGCTCTGGGCACTCTAAAGGGCTACATCTCGGCCATTTCAGCCTTCCTTAGGCTTCCTGATCAGCCTTCTCTTTTCAAGTCCCCTGTTGTAAATCGTTTCCTTAAGGGCATTACTCATCTTTTTCCTCCTGTTTCCTTCGTAATGCCCCAGTGGGACTTGAACTTGGTTCTTACATATCTTATGTGCGCTCCCTTTGAGCCGCTACATAACTGTCCTCTCAGGCTTCTAACTTTGAAAACTGCCTTTCTGGTGGCCATCACCTCTGCGCGCAGGGTGAGTGAGCTACAAGCTCTTTCTTCCAAGCCTCCCTTTCTAGCTGTTCATCGGGACAAGGTCGTCCTCAGAACTAGATCTTCCTTTCTTCCCAACGTGGTTACTTCTTTCCACATTGACCAAATCATCACTTTGCCCACCTTCTTTTCGCCTCCGCATCCTTCAAAAGAGGAAGAGCGACTTCACCATTTGGATCCAAAACGTGCGCTTTCCGTTTATTTGGATCGCACCAAACAAGTCTGGGTGGACGACCAGCTCTTTGTTGGTTACATGGGCGCCAAGAAAGGTCGGGCCGTGCACAAACGGACCATCTCCAGGTGGGTCGTTTTGTGCATCAAAGGTTGCTATTCTTTGGCAAAGAAGGAGCCTCCAGTGGGGCTGCGCGCCCATTCCACCAGGGCGACGGCAGCTACTACTGCTTTGGGATGAAGAGTCCCCCCTCAATGACATCTGTCAGCCAGCTACGTGGGCATCTCTGCACACGTTCACTAGACACTACTGCCTGGACAGCCAAGTCCAGAGAGACATCTTTTTTGGCTGTCCTGTTCTCCAGGACTTTCTGGTGTGAACTTGGTTCGCAGACCCACCTCCGGGGTTGTTATTGCTGGGGTATCTATTCTAAGGTAAGGAATCTATAACTAACTGTTTCTTTCAGATGAACAAGTTACTTACTTTTGGTAACGATATATCTGTAAGAAACATAGGTTAGTTATAGATTCCTTACCGCCCCACCCATCCTTTCCGTTCTGCGAACTGATTTCTAGGGTTAATGACTTCCTTTCAGGGCCCTAGTTTTGTGCACCAGTGGTCAGTGTCTTGCATGGCTCTGCGCTTCTGCCGTGGAAAGTCGTGTACAGAACTGACGTCAGCGCGCGAAGGCGGCGTCAATGTAGCTACTGCGACGTCATCCCGGCGACCACGACGCCAACGACGAACGCGGAGTCGACCGACGCCATCTTCCGACACGCAGGGGTACTGCAGACGAAAAACTTTCTGGATCCAGTCTGACGCCTGAGGGTAATTCTAAGGTAAGGAGTCTATAACTAATCTATGTTTCTTACAGATATATCGTTGCCGAAGGTAAGTAACTTGTTCTTTAAGTGTTGTGACCTTAGATATAAGAAAACGTTTATCTTTCATGAGAGGTGCAAGCACCTCCTCATACAGGCTGTAATGGCAGGCCTGTAGTCAGAGTTTAAATGGACTCCCATGGGTGGCACAATACATGCTGCAGCTCATGGGAAACCCATGGTATACCTATGCCCTGGCTACCTTAGTACCAAATACTAAGGGCTAATATTGGTACACCAGTAGTCAATTGTGGAGGTACAAAAGTACTTACCAAAGCCATTTTGAGAGAGATAGCACAGATGCTGGGGTCCTGGTTAGCAGGATCCCAGCAAACTACAGTCAAAACATACTGACACCTGGCAAAAAGTGCAGGTAACCATGAAAGCAGATCCTACTTTCTTACACACACACCCAAACGTAAGGACATGAGACTAGCCTTTCCCAGTTGAATCTTCATTTTCTAAGTGGAAATATCTGGAAAGTCCATCTGCATTTGCATGGTTACTCCCAGGTCTACGTTCCACTGAAAAGTCCATCCCCTGTAGGGTAATGGATCACCTCAAAAGTTTAGGGTTTTCACCCTTTATCTGGTTAAGCCATAAGAGAGCCGTATGGTATGTCTGAACAATGAAGTGAATGCCGAACAGGTATGTCCTCAACTTCTTCAGGGCCCAGACCACAGCGAAGGCCTTCTTCTCAATAGGTGACCAACGCTTCTCCCTGGGGGTCAACCTTTTGCTGATAAAAGCTACTGGTTGATCCTGGCCCTCTGCATTATGTTGTGATAACACTGCACCTATCACTGTCTCAGAAGCATCTGTCTGGACAATGAATGGTTTGGAGTAGTTAGGACTTTGCAGAATTGGTGCAGAGCACATGGCTTGCTTCAGGTCATCAAATGCCTTCTGACAGCTAACTGTCCACTGAACCACCTTAGGCATTTTCTTGGAGGTGAGATCATTAAGGGGGGTCACTATGGATCCATAACCCATAACACATCTTCTGTAGTACTCAGTCACTCCCAAGAAAGCTCTGACCTGAGTCTGGGTAGTGGGAGCAATCCAGTCCATGATGGTCTGAATTTTGCTCTCCAATGGTTAAACTTGGCCTCCACCTACAAGGTGGCCCAAGTACCAACCTTGCTCTGCCATATCTGGCACTTACTGGCCTTGATAGTGAGGCCTGTCTTTAGTAGGGCCTCAAGTACATTTCTGGGGCGGACCAGGTGATCCTTACAGGTTGAGCTAACGACAGCTATATCATCTAGATATGCTGTACTATAGGCTTCCAGACCTGTTAGGACTTTATTCACCAGCCTCTGAAATGTGGCAGGTGCATTTTTCAAACCAAAGGGCATCACAATAAATTGATACTGCCCACTGGGGGTTGAAAATGCTGTTTTTGGCTTGGCATCCTCCTAGTCTGATTTGCCAATAACCAGCAGTCTGGTCAAATGTACTGAGATATTTGGCAGAGGCCAAAGTATCAATCAGTTCATCTGCCCTTGGAATTGGATGGGGACCAGTTCTAGTGACTGCATTGAGGCCTCAGGAGTCACCACAAAACCTCATCCCTCTCTTACCATCTTGGGTGTGAGGTTTTGGCATAAGGGCTATCTGAAGTCTCAATGACCCCCAATTCCAGCATATTTTGGACCTCTGTCCTGATGCAATCTCTGACATGGCCAGGCTGTCTATGAAGTTTGCTCTTCACATGCAGGTTGTCACCTCTGTCCACTTCATGGGTACACCAGGTGGTCTGACTGGGTGTCAAAGAAAAGAGACCATGAAACTGACTGAGAACTTGTCTGCAATCAGTTTGCTGTTGATCAGTGAGGCTGTCTGCCAAGACTACTCCTTCAACTGATCCATCAAAAGGGTTGTGTGAGTGGAGATCAGGGAGAGGGTCACTCATCCTCCTGTCTCATCAGTAGCCATGATCAAGCTCATGTCAGCCCTGTCAACAAAAGGTTTCAGGCGGTTCACATTAAGTACCCTGTGGGGACTTCTAGGAGTACCAAGGTCAACTAAGTAGGTTACCTCACCTTTCTTTTCCAGTATGGTGTGGGGGCAACTCTACTTGTCTTGGAGAGCTGCTGGGGCCACAGGCTCCAACACCTGCACTTGCTGTCCTGGCTAGTACACAATCAGTACAGCCTTTTGGCCATGCCAAGCTCTCTGAAGCTTCTGACTGGCCTTAAGGTTTTTGCTGGCCTTCTTCCTGTACTCGGCCATGCTAGAACGCAGGCCCAGTACATAGTCTACTATGTCCTGTTTAGGAGGTTTGAGAGGTTGCTCCCATCCTTCTTTAACTAGACATAATGGACCCCTAACTGGATGTCCAAACAGAGGTTCAAATGGGCTGTAGCCCCCCCCCTTCTGAGGAACCTCCCTGTAGGCAAAGAGAAGGCAAGGTAGTAAGACATCCCATTTTCATCTCAGTTTCTCTGGGAAACCATGAGCATACCTTTGAGGGTCATATTGAACCTTTCAACAACCCCATTGCCCTGTGGATGGTAGGGTGTGTGGAACTTGTAGTTGAAACCACACTCTTTCCACATAGGTGTGATGTATCCAGACATGAAGTTGGCACCTCTGTCTGACTATACCTCCTTAGGAAACCCAACTCTGGAAAAGATTCCCAGAAGGGCCCTAGCCACTGCAGGAGCTGTAGTGGTCCTAAGGGAAATGGCCTATGAATATCTAGTGGCATGGTCCACCACCACTAGGATAAAACAATGTTTAGATGCTGTTGGAGGGTTTAAGGGACCTATAAGGTCTATCCCTACCCTCTCAAAGGGACCCTCAACCACAGGTAGTGGGGTTAAGGTGGCCTTTGTAGTGCCCCCTGAGTTACCACAGGCTTGCCAGGTGACATAGGAGCGGCAAAACTCCTTGGTATCTTCAGACATGTGGGGCCAGTAAAAGTGAGGAACAAGTCTGTCCCAAGCCTTACTTTTCCCAAGATGTCCTGCAAGGGGAATGTCGTGTGCTAGGGTCAATAGGAATCATGTGAACTTCTGAGGTATGACTAACCTCCTGGTGGCACCAGGTTTGGGGTCTCTACTCTCGGAATGCAGCAGCCCATCTTCCCAATAAGTCCTATGGGACCCACTGACATTTCCTGCTTCCTCAGCAGCAACTTGCTGTCTGAGTTGTTCAAGAGAGGGGCAGGCCTCTGCTCCAGACCCACCTCTTCTCTCGAAGGTCCCCCTGCTCCCAGTTGCTCTGCCCTGTCAGGCCCAAGCTCCTCTGGGGCAGTTCCTTCACAGGTACTGAGATCATCTCCCTCAGGAGACTGATTCTCACTGGAAGTCTGAGAGGAGGATAAATCTTTATCCTTCCTGCTACTTCTCTTGGGAGCTGGCTGGTCCATTTTTCAGGATCCAGGGCTCCTTCAGTGTCTAACTTCTTGGCCTGAGCCCTAGTGACAGCAAAGACACTGGCTGAAATTCCCAGAATTTCTGCATGAGTCCTAAAGTCCACTTCAGACCAGGCTGAAGTTTCCAAATCATTGCCCACGAGACATTCTACAGTCGGATGAGACTACAATTCTTTTAGGGCCAGTTGTCCCTCCCCAGCTGAGATTGACAACTGCCATGGGATGATCTGTCCTGAGTTTGTTAGCATTGGTCACTTGGTAAATCTAACCAAATAGAATCTGTTCAGGAGACCAAGTTTCTCTGTCATCATAGTGACACTGGCACCGGTGTCCCTGTAAGCTCCAGCTTCCTGACCATTGATAAGAGGCTGTTGTCTGTATTTGCCCTAGTTAGTGGGACTTACAAGAGTGGCAAGGTCAATGCCACCTTTGCAGACTAAGACAGCCTGAGTGGGTGTCCTGACTAGGCCAGAACCCACTTCAGTACCAAAGGTGAACCCAGCTATATTCTTGGGTGTACTACTACCACCAGTGCTACTGCTAGGGGCACTAGGGGGTTTAGGAGGAGTAGTAGTAGTGGTGCTAGACTTAGGGCTACTGGAATCTTTTGCCCTATGGCGTTTTATTTACGTAAATAGCACCAAGGTTTCTTACCAGAGGATGAAGCGAATTGGGACCCACCCCCAGAGGAAGATTGTTGGGGACCTTCTGTAGACTCTATTCTTAAGATTTCTCCCCATCTTTCTCTTGAGACTTAGAAGAAACCTACTTCTTCTGGTCATCACCACCATGAGACTTTTGTTTTACCCTAGTGCGAACCCATTTGTCTGCCTTCTTTTCCAATTCTTGGGGAGAGGTCAGATCCAAGTCCACCAGGTACTGGTGCAGTTGCTGGTTTTGACAGTTAATAAGGATGTGCTCCCTCATTAGTAAATTGTACAGTTGTTCATAATCCTGTATCCTGCTCCCATGAAGCCAGCCTTCCAGAGCCTTAATAGCACTATCAATGAAATCCACCCAGTTTTGAGTGCGTGCCTTCTTTGTGTCTCTAAACGTAACCCTGTATTGCTCAGTGGTTAACCCAAAGCCATCTATGAGTGCACTCTTCAAGACTTTGTAATTATCTGCATCTTCTTCCCTCACAGTTAAGTGTTTGTCTCTACCTTTATGTGTAAAGGAGAGCCACAGGCTAGCTGCACGCTGCCCCTAAGGGACCTTCTGTACCTTACAGGCACTCTCTAGTACAGTGATCCACTTACAGATGTCATCAAATTCCTGGTAAAAGGGACTATCCTGCTCAAGTTACTAGTGTCAAAAGAGTGTTCCCTGACCCTAGGTTCACTATTGCTGCCACCATGGAATTCTAAACCCAAATTCTTCCTAGCTCTCTGGACTTCTAGGGTCTCCTTATCTTGGGCCAACTGCTCTTTCTTGAGCCTGAGCTTGACTCTCAAGTTTACTGTCTGAGTCCTCCCTCTTGCTAAAGATGGAGGTCCTTACTGAAGTGGAAGAGGAGGTTGAAATAATTGAGGAGGACCTGTACTTCCCCTGAACTCTTTGTACCTTTCAAGAAGGAATAAAGGGGGACATACCTCTAGGAGCTCCCACTGTATCATCAGTACTATTCCCTGGGGAACTAGTGTTCAGCAGTGAGGGGTCTTCAGACTCCTCCTGGCAGTGCTCAGAAGTGGGGTCAAGGGGGTTGGACACCCCTGACTCCTCATCTGGAACATTACCACCCATACCCAAGTTATCCTGCCCCTCTGACTTATCAGAATTTTGAATGTCATCCTGCAGGAGTATCTTTAAGAGATGCTCTTGGTAGGGTTGCTACCAGTCTTAAATTTCCTAGATGTACACAGGGTCCTAAGTTCCTGGATTCTAAGACCACTGTATCTAAAGGGCTGAATCCCACGGTGCTCAGCAACCTGAGACATGGTACTAGGTGTAGTGTGGTGTAGTGCACCTACCTACCCTAATGATTCTAAACTTCCAAAGATTGGAGAAAGGGTTGTACTAAGACCCTTGACAGCCAATCCAAAAAGTTCAGTAGAACTTAGTTGATAAAAGCAGTTATATGTGCCTAGCTCGTGATGTTTTTTTCATGTAACCTTCACCTGATTAAGTGGTAACATTGCAGGCTTTAATCCCAACGGCTGCACACAAATGTAGTAGACTGGCTTAGTATGTGGTGCACACTTAAAGGAGTGATGCACCTTGCAGTAATCCAGGCAACCGCTATGGCCATTTTACGGGTCTTTGCTAACCTTAGGCTCTCAAAGTGGTAGCTGTGGAGAGCAGCCTTCAGGCCTAGCTTGAAGGGGTGTAAAACAACTTGTTTTACCACATTTAATCAATAGTGTAGATTAAATGAAAAATAACTCCACATAGTTATTAAAAAATAAGTCCATTTATTACACAACACAATCACTATTACATTTGTATATTTCCTATCAGGAGATATCAACAATACACATGGAAATAATACAAAGAAATCAGGTAAGTAGCACAAATATACACTGGTCTCCAGGGGGAGACCAAACCATATACTAAAGAAGTGTAATGCAAACTGCAACGAAGAACACGACTTGGACCAAAGGACTCAGGAGCTGGGAGAACCAGTGCCCACCCGATGTAAGTATCCAGGAACTCCACGGAGGCGGCGTGCAGAGTGGAAACACATCTGAGTGCCCAATGGAAGTCTGTGGAGAAGTTGCGGTTGCAGTTTTAAAGAAAAAGGACTCTTCGCAGAGGACCCCGAAGAAACCCTTTAGAGGACGGAAGGTTGAAGATTCACCCCACCCGTCAATGCCCCAGAAACCAGTTTAACTGGACCAGGGAAGTCAGGTGCATAGGGGTGAAGTGACGTCGGAACCTGACGTAGACGACAATGGAAGACTTCGGAAGAAAAGCCTCTGGAAAAGTCTCTGAAGAAGTCCTGTGGAATTCATGGGTGGATTCTTGAAGAGGAGAACCTGCAAGCAGAGGGGACCGAGTCTATGCCACTCAGAGGTGACCAGGAGGCACAGAAGCGCAATGCCTACCTTGCCAGGGAGCTCGGAAGAGTTGATGAGGACCTTGTCACTGCAGCTGTAGAGACCAGGTGATGCTGCGGAAGAGCCGTACATGAGTTGTCCCACGTTGGATGTCGGTGTCTAGATGGTCGGTGTCCAGCGGGAGCACCAACAAGCCTTGGTAGCCACAACTGGCGTGGAACACAACAAGATGCAATTATTGGGATCAGCAAGGGACTCACTAAGTGCAGGAGAGTCAGAGCAGGCCCCGAGCAAGCAGGGGAGCACACCAAAGCAGAAGAAGATCCTTGAGAGGACCCACAGGCCAAAGGCACAGGAGTCGCAAGAGGACCTCAGGCTGCTCACCAAAAATGGAGGCCCACGGTGCAAGGGATGCAGGTAGGATGCTGATCTTCGAGGGATTAGGAATTGGAGGCTGGAACGTCTTGTAGCCCGAAGATCGCTGGAATGCAGAGCTGTACGAAAGTGCCCCTTTTTGCATTGTTACCCCCTGCTTTTTGCCTGACATCTGATGCAACTTGACTTGATGTGCCCTGGGTCTCTGTCAATCAGTTACCCAGTGCCTGTGTTCTTTATCCAAAATTGTACCTTTGTACCCACAATTGGCACATCTCTGGTCACAGAAAAGCCCCTTGTAAAAGGTACCATGGGTACCAAGGGCACTGTGACCAGGGAAGGCCTGCAGCACCTATTGTGCCACCCTTAAAGGCCCTGTTCCTTAACACCCACACACTGCCATTGCAGGCTGAATGTTTTGGTGCAGTGAAAAGTGAAGAGTCGACATGGCACACATCTCTGTGTGCCATGCCTGCAACCCACTGTCTGGGGCGAAGGTAAGTCACCCCTCTGGCAGGGTGCACTAGCCCCCAGGTGAGGGTACAGTGGCATGACCCCTGTACCCCTACAGTGTCTAAGTCCATTCTTAGGCATTGTAAGTGTAGTAAAGTCATAAAGAGTATATGGCCTGGGAGTTGGTCTTTACGAACTCCACAGCTCCATAATGGCTTTACTAAAACCTGGGAAGTTTGGTAGCAAACTTTTCAGCACAATAAACCCACACTGTTGCCAGTGTGGGATTTAATGTAAAATGCACTCAGAGGGCGTCTTAGAGATGCCCCCCTAAAACAACTTGCGTTGGTGTGGTTCCTGAATGGCTGCCTGCCATTTGCCACCACCAGACCGGTTTCTGGACCCCTGGGTAGAGGCCCTCCGCTCTCTGGGTCCAGAAACGCCCATCCTGGGCAGAGGTGCCATGCCTCTCCTCCCCCAGGATAGGCTGGGTCCACGAAGGGGAAGCTTCAAAGGCCTACCGCCTTTGCAAGCTATCCCTGCCTTTTGCTGCCCCCAGCAACTGGCTCCCACTGGTTCTGACCCCCACTTTGGCCAGGAGAATCGGCAGGAAAACTAAGTTAGGAGGAGAGGGGTGCCCACCTTTGCCAACCCCACCCCTCAGGTGGGGGAGGCGAGGTGAAGCACTCATCTCAGTCCCCTTCATCTTGAAGATGAGGGGACCCAGCCAAGAGGCTCATGCCCCCTTCCCACTGGAGGGTGGCATGATAGGCGGTGTACCCACCCCAAGGAAGGGACCCATTGGCCCCGACCTGCACGCCCCTTTAACGCCCCTAAATTTAGTATTTAGGGGCAACCCTGAACCTTGCCTCCTCAGATCTGAGGAAGAAAGAAGAAGGATTGAAGAGCCGTACTGACCCAGGAAGAGGACACCAACTGCTTTTGCCCCAACTCTACCGGCCTGTCCGAACTCAGACCTGCCTACAGCGGGAATCCCGACGTGTCCAGCAGCCCTCCAGAGCCCGGAGGACCCGACCTGCACTCACCTTACAGACTGTCTCCCGTGAGCACCAGATTTGCTTAACAAAGACTCACCCACAGAATCCGGATCCAGGCGACTACGCGATTTTGCACCACTCTGAATCGAACGCCTGAGTTCGAGTGGCCCAACACCATGAGGAGGTCTCCCCAGCGATCCTGACCTGGGATCTGGCAATCCCCAACCTCCCTCAAGCTTCAAGCCGACACCTGAAGGGTCCCCCCGACCGCAACCGGAGCTGTTAAAAAGGAACCCAATGCCAAAAGACACCCCTGCACCCAACGCCCCTCGACCTTGGGTGGCCTAAACGACGGTGTCCAGGCATCCCCCAAGAACCCACCTTCCCTCTTCCGCCGGTGGTCGTCTTCAGGAAGCCTCCCTGCCCGAACCTGCAGCATCTTTACCGAACCGGAGATCTCCATTGAAATCCACAGAGTCCTCGACGTCGCCTTGGCACTCTGCACCGGGCCGCCCCGGTGCCCCTGGTGGTGCAGATCCTGTGCTGATTGTTGGCCTGTGCAGTGCTGATCCTAACCCCAGGAGCTTTGCTCCCCACCCAAGTGGCCTGCACGTAAGCAGTCCCTGACCGAAGGCCCCCTTACCCCCATTGGCTAACATTGGGCCCCTACACACTGCACCCGGCCGCCCCAGTGCTGCTAGTGGTGCAATTTGAGTGCTTACCTGAACCTTGGGGACCTTGATTCTAACCCTAAGAACTATTCTTGCAATTCGTTTACTTACCTGCAAACTGATAACCTTATTTTCCCATAGGAACCAATGTTGTGATGTTTTGTTCCTAAAAATGTTCCAAGTGTCGAGTTGAACATTTGTATGGAAGAAAAGTAACTTTGTTTTAAAACTAAAAAAGTCTTACTTACCTTTGTATTGCAGGATCCACGGTGTTGTATCTAGGCACACCACCCGAGTAGTCGATGTAATCCAAAAGCAATGCAAAAGTAATTTCTATGTAATTTAAACGGTTTTTAAAGCATATGCAAGCCTATAACAATTGCAAATCCATTCCCAATTGCTTTTCCTTGTAAAGCTTCACTATTGCAAGTATATTTTACCTACCTGTACCAAGTCCTGCTTGGTTCTAGAAATAAAACGTAAGTATACCTTTTTTTATACTTACCCAATTGTTTTGGATTCTGTCTGAGTGTGTGACATCAGTCCTTGATTGAGGGAATACAATAAATGCTTAACACACCCTCCTGCTAGTCCTAACAGCTCGCCCACACTACCACAAAGAGCTGTTAGCACTTATCTAATTTAGCCTCTGCTATACCTCTGGGAACTCCCTGGACTCTGTGCACACTATACCTTACTTTGGTATAGTATATACAGAGCCAGCTTCCTACAAGAGCCAACAAGCCTTGGTAATGGCAAGTCAATGTGTTGCACAGGGGTTTGTTCCCAGCAGCTCCGACTAGGGATACTGTCCTCCAAATTGCAGGGAAGACCGGTCAGCCTCTGGAGAGCCACAGAACCACCACCTGTGTTGCTGGGTCTCGGGAAGTCCGTAGGACGACAGGAGCAGCAGACCGGTCAGCTTCATTGTGGTGCCTGCAGATGCAGGGGAGTGACTCCTACACTCCAAGGGAGATTTCTTTGGATGTCCTTGATGCCCACAGGTCTTCTGGAGAACCTGAGTGAAGCACAGACACAGACGAGGCAGAAGACTTGCAGAACAGCGAGACCAGGAGCAGCAGGAGTCTTCCTTGATGCATTCTTGGTTCCAGGCAAAGTCCAAGTGTCCAGACAGTTGAAGAGTGTCTTGGTTTCAGAGGTGAGTCTTGTTACACGACGAATCTTAGGACCCTCCCACGGGGGAGCCCATAAATAACCAAGGAAAAGGTTGGAACGACTCTGGGATCCCTCCCAGAGGATGGGATGGACAGAGGGATGTCCTTTGTCCAGTTTCGCGCCGGAGTGGGAGCCAAGGGTTCCTGAACTGATTCCAACCGGAGTATGCAAGGAGGGCACCAAATGTGCCCTTCAATGCAGTCTGGTGGTGCTGGAAAGCATCCTCACCCCAGCCCAATACACTACATCCTGTCTGGGAGGTGGTCACACCTCCCTGTGACAGGAAACCTATTGTTCTAACTTCCTCTGCTCGAGCTCAGCTCAGCAGCAGGAGAACAGAACAGTGTCTGTGGTTGGCAGCAGCACTAGCTTGCTGGCAGATCCTGAAGGGCTGTAACAGGAAGAGGACACCAACTGCTTTGGCCCCAACCCTACCGGCCTGTCCCAACTCTGACCTGCCTACAGCAGAAACCCTGGCGTGTCCAGAAGCCCCACAGAGCCCGGAGGACCTGACCTGCACTCACCTTACAGACTTCCGAGAGCACCAGATTTGCTCAACCAAGACTCACCCGTAGAATCCAGATCCAGGATGCTCCGTGATTTTTGCACCACTCTGCACCTGACTACCGCAGCCCGAGTTCAAGTGGCCCAACACCACTAGGAGGTCTCCCCAGCGATCCTGACCTGGGATCTGGTAATCTCCGACCTTCCTCAACCTTCAAGCCGACACCTGAAGGGTCCCTGCGATCGGACCTGGCAAGAAGAACCAGATGCCAAAAGACACCCCTAGGCCTTGGGTGGCCTAACCAACGGTGCCCAGGCATCCCCCAAGACCCCAACTTACCTCTCCAGCCGGTGATCACCTTCAGGAAGCCTCCCTGCCCAAGCCTGCAGCATCTTTGCCGAACCAGAGATCTCCATTGAAATCCTCAGGTTCCTCGACATCGCCTTGGCACTCTGCACCCGGCCTCCCCTGTGCCGCTGGTGGTGCAGATCCTGTGCTGATTGTTGGCCCGTGCAGTGCTGATCCTAACCCCAGGAGCTTTGCTCCCCCAGCCAAGTGGCCTGCTCGTAAGCAGACCCTGACCGAAGGCCCCGTTGGCTAACATTGGGCCCCTGCACTCTGCATCCGGCCGCCCCAGTGCCGCTGGTGGTGCAATTTGAGTGCCTACCTGAACCTTGGGGAACCTTGGTTCTAACCCCAAAAACCATTTTTGCAGTTAGTTTACTTACCTGCAAACCGATAACTTTCTTTTCCTATAGGAACTAATGCTGTGATGTTTTGTTCCTAAAAATGTTCCAAGTGTCGAATTGAACTTTTGTATGGAAGAAAAGTAACTTTGTTTTAAACCTGAAAAAGTCTTACTTACCTTTGTATTGTAGGATCAACGTTGTTGTATCTAGGCATACCACCCCAAGTAGTCGATGTAATCCAAAAGTAACACAAAAGTAATCAAAAGTAATTTACACATTTTTTAAATCATATGCAAGCCTATAACGATTGCAAATCCATTCTTATTTGCTTTGCCTTGTATAGCTTTACAATTGCAAGTACGTTTTACCTACCTGTAACAAGTCCTGCTTGGTTCTAGAAATAAAACATAAGTACACCTTTTTTATACTTACCCAATTGGTCTGGATTCTGTCTCTGAATGTGTGACATCAGTCCTTGATTGAGGGAATACAATAAATGCTTAACACACCCTCCTGATAGGCCTAACTGCTCGCCCACCCTACCACAAAGAAAGCTGCTAGTACTTATCTAATTTAGCCTCTGCTATCCCTCTGGGGTTTCCCTGGACTCTGTGCACGCTATACCTTACTATGGTATAGTATATACTGAGCCAGCTTCCAACAAGAGCCAACAAGCCTTGACAACGGCAAGTCAAGGCGGTGCACAGGGGTTTGGTCCCAGCGGCTCTAACAAGGGATACTGTCCTCCAAATTGCAGGGAAGACAGGTGAGGCCTCTGGAGAGCCACAGAACCACCACCTCTGTTGCTGGGCCTCGGGAAGTCTGTAGGACGACAGGAGAAGCAGACCGGTCAGCTTCATTGTGGTGCCTGCAGATGCAGGGGAGTGACTCCTTCACTCCAAGGGAGATTTCTTTGGATGTCCTTGATGCCCACAGGTCGTCTGGAGAACAGTGAAGCACAGACACAGACGAGGCAGAAGACTTGCAGAACAGCGAGACCAGGAAGCACAGACACAGACAAGGCAGAAGACTTGCAGAACAGCAAGACCAGGAGCAGCAGGAGTCTTCCTTGATACAGTCTCGGTTCCAGGCAAAGTCCAAGTGTCCTGACGGTTGAAGAGTGCCTTGGTTTCAGAGGTGAGTCTTGTTCCACGATGAATCTGAGGACCCTCCCACGGGGGAGCCCATAAATTACCAAGGAAAGGGTTGGAACGACTTGTGGATCCCTCCCAGAGGAGGGGATGGACAGAGGGATGTCCTTTGTCCAGTTCCGCGCCAGAGTGGGAACAAAGGGTTCCTGAACTGGTTCAAACCTGAGTATGGAAGGAGTGCACCAAATGTGCCCTTCAATGCAGTCTGGTGGTGCTGGAAAGCGTCCCCGCCCCAGCCCAATACACTAAGTTCTGTCTGGGAGGTGGCCATACCTCCCTGTGACAGGAAACCTATTGTTCTACCTTCCCCTGCTCAAGCTCAGCACAGCAGCAGGAGGGCAGAACAGTGTCTGTGGTTGGCAGCAGCACTAGCTTGCTGGCAGACCCTGAAGGGCTGTAACGGAAGTACAGTAAGGGCCCCCCAGTACATGGGATCATACCTCCAACACCAGAATCAGTGTTGGGGTATGATTCCAACATGTTTGATACCAGGCATGACCAGGTTTGACGCAGCTATTCTATAGTTAGACATCTCGTAATGACTGATGTCAAATATATGTCGTAAAATTGCTGACTGCACTTACAAAACCTGGAGATTTTACTCCGGGGTCCGTAGGGGTGTCCTGCTAATGCAGTGGCAGCCTCACACTTATAAACAAGCAACCTACCCTCAGCACTGAAGGGCCTTCCAGAGGGGTAACTCATAGTTTTAAGTGTAGTGACCTCAGATATAAGAAAATGTATATCTGTCGGGAGAGGTGCAACACCACCTCACACAGGCTGCAGTGGCAGGCCTGTAGTCGGAGTTTAAGTGGACTCCCATGGGTCGCACAATACATGCTGCAGCCCATGGGAGACCCCTGGTGTACCTATGCCCTGGGTACCTTAGTACCATATACTAGGGACTTATAAGGGTACACCAGTAGCCAATTGTGGAGATACGAAGTACTTACCAAAGCCTTTTTGGGAGAGAAAGCACAGATGCTGGGGTCCTGGTTAGCAGGATCCCAGCAAACTACAGTCAAAACATACTTACATCAGGCAAGAAGTGGGGGTAGCCATGAAAGCAGTACCTACTTTCCTACAGCCATGTTCCCTGTTTTCGTGGACCTTATTTTGTATGCCTTAGAGGCATTTTGTGGGCTATCTATGCATTTAGTATCCCTTATAGTGAAATTGATTTCTTGTCTTCTCTGCCCCCTCCTTATGGGCGACACTGGAAGCACAGCAGGCACACTTTTGGCCTGGTTTACTTTCGTTTGTGTTTTTGACCCTCTTCGATGTGAACCTTCTCTTTGTTTGGTTTTACTCTGCGGGACACATTGATTTTCTCCTACTCATATTCTGTTCCTATTGGTTCGGGCCTGAGTTCCACGACCTCTCTAATGCCCATGTGGTTGCGGCATCTGTTTGTCATATTATTTCGAATTGCACCTGAGCACTGCTTTCTTGTGTAGGCCCTTTTCTACTTTATCGTCCTCCCGATACTGTTTATCTTCAACAGTCTGGTGTTCTTTTATATGTTTTTACCCTTTCGGTGGTCTCCTTACCTACTTGGGGTGTGGCCGCTGCTGTTGCCTCCTGCAGGTTTTTTTTAAATACATATCTGGCATTGCACCGTTGGTTAGCTGTTGTGTGTGGTGTTCTTTCAGTTCTTTTCACCTGGGACACCAGTCCCCTTGATTGTTTGGATCCTTATCTGGTATCCTTCTTTCATAAGAGGCTGGGTTTTCCTTTCTTTCCTGTATCTTCATCCCTCAACTCCCGCCTATTGTGGCTTCCCTTTTTCTATGGGAGAGGTTCAATTTAACCCCCTTCTTTGTTGGGGGTATTTCATTACTTTTTCTTGAGGCATATCCTACCTTTCCTCAAGTTTCCATGAAGCGTTAGTCAGGTTCCCTACCTGTTTTTCCTGCTTCTATAAGTTGGACAATGTGTGATTGTCATAATCAACTATCTGTTGCCCTTAGTTTCTGCCAGCCCTTCATTTCCCTTGGCGGTCGTCTTCTTCTTCTCTCTCATTATGAACTTCCATGTGCTGTTTATTCTTTACTTCTCCTGCTACCACCTGCTGGCATCCTTCCTCAGTCTGTGGATTAGCTCTTGGACGGTTGCTCTTGTTTTCCTGTAGTGGGCGATACCTTCTACTCTTATGTGGCACTGTGTTGCGATTTCCCAGCTTTGTCTTTCTGTCTCCTCCTCAGTTACTGTTGTAACCTCTTCTTTTATGACGGTAGGATGTATTATCTCTGTCCTTCCTTGGTTACCTCTGTTCTTAGATTGTCCCTTGTTCCTCCACTTCTCATCCTCCCGCTCACTGGTAGAGAACATGGGTTATCTTTGGAGGAGTGGATATACTTTTGCTGTACCCTGTATGACTTGTGTCTCTACAGGAATTTCTATGTGTTTTATATACATAATTATCCTTGTATACATTTATCTTTGGATGTCTCTGCATATCTGAAAGAGACACGTTAGTGACAGATTCCTTACCTTAGAATATCCCCAGGCGTCAGGCTGGATCCGGAAAGTTTTGCGTAGCAGTACCCTTGCGCGTCGGTAGGCGGCGTCGTGCGGCTCCGCTTCCGTCGTCGGCGTCGGGATCGCCGGGATGACGTCGCGGGCATTACTTAGACGCCGCCCCTGCGCGCTGACGTCAGTTCTTTATTTTTCCGCGCCAGTAAGCGCAGATCCGGGAAGAGCAGTGACCTAGTCATTTTTTGACTAAGTTTTTGTGATTTTTATCACTGTTTTTTCTCGAGTCGTTCGACTCCGACGGTGTCAGTAGGGATGCCCGGCTTCAAGCCATGCGACGCCTGTGGTCGGATGATGTCGATCACGGACCCGCATCGAGACTGTCTCTACTGCCTCGGCCGCGACCACGACTCCAAGTCGTGCCCCGACTGTCGGGCCTTGCATCCGAAGGCTTTGCGAGAGCAGTCTCGAAAGCTCCTCGAGGTCCGGCAGTCGGCTCTGCGCCAATCCAAGCCCCGGTCACGTGAGAGGTCGAGGGGCCGGTCGCGGAGTCCTCATCGGTCGTCGGGGTCCAAGTCTTCGCACTCCTCCGGTAAGTCGAAGCACAAGAAGTCGAAGAAGCGTCATCGCTCGACGACTTCCCCTCGCCGGTCTCGCAACTCGGCTGAGGGTCCTGTCGGCACCGTCCCCGCGGCTCCGGGAGTGCCTGTGGAGCCGCCGCCGCATTACCCGCACTTCCCGGGTTCGGGGGCGACTCCGGCCGAAATACAGGAGTTCCTGTCGGCCATGGCCCGCCTCTTCGGGCCTCAAGGTCCCCCCGGTGCGCCTTCGGGCCCCGCGGGCCCTTCTGGGGTGCCTACGGCGCCGCCGGCGACTCCGGTCCCGGCGCCGCCAGCAACACCAGCCTCGGCCCCGGCCTCGACCCCAGCTCCGGTGTTGCCGCCACCCCCTTCGACGCCGGTTGACCTGACGACACCTCCACCGGCGCCGATTTCACCGGTGCCGTTCCCAGCGCCGCCTGGGGCTCCGGGCGGCGTCGTACCCCTGTTCTCTCCGGACACGGCGCCGGACCGGCGTTGGTCGACGCCGGCGCCGATGAGACCTTTGGTCCCGCATGTCCCTCCTCCTTACTTTGAACCTGTATTGGAGGACGAAGAGGACTGGGAGGGGTCTGAGGACCCTCTCACTGCCCAATGTGAGTTCGATCAGGACTGGGCTGAGAAACTTGGGGATGCCAGTGGTCTGGACACCTCTCCTGACTCTGGCATGCTGTCTCCTCCTTCCGTGGCAACGGAGGAGGGAGCAAACTTTGCAACGGTGTTGCGTAGGGCAGCTGAGGCTTTACACCTCCAGTTACCTACGGTGGCTGTCAGGACTAACATCCTGACGGAAGTGCTTCAGCCGGCGGCTACCTCCTCGGAGCCACTGCTGCCTTTCAACGAGGCACTTTCTGACGTTCTTTTGGGCACCTGGTCCAAGCCCACCACAGAGTCTCCTGTGGATAGGAACGTAGCCCAACGCCATCGCCCTGCTCCGGGCGACCCCCTGTTTCTCTCCCAACACCCCACCCCTGAGAGCTTGGTTGTCCAAGCCTCTGCTTCCCAGAGCGCCTTCCCTACCGCTCCCCCGGATAGGGAATCCAAAAAACTGGATCAGTTTGGGAAGAGGGTTTTTTCTTCCTCCAGTGCTGGCTTGCGGTCTGTCAATACCACTTGCCTCTTCGGCCGATATTCCCACTATTTGTGGGATTCGGTGGCGCAGGTTCTGCCCCAGTGTTCTGAGGAGGTCCAGACACTGCTTTCCTGCACCATTGCGGAAGGAAGAGATGCGGCAAAGTATACCATCAGATGTGGTCTAGATACCGCCGTCTCGCTAGGCAGATCGCTTGCGACGACAGTGGCGCTGCGCCGTCACGCCTGGCTGAGAACCACTGGTTTCTCGGGTGATGTCCAAAACTCTCTTATGGACATGCCCTTTGATGGTGTCGGCCTTTTCGGCAACAAGGCAGACCATGCACTGGAGCGTTTTAAGGACTCACGGGCTACAGCCAAGTCCCTGGGCCTTTCTGCTGTGCGCCCTCCGCAACAGTCTGCTTTTTGCCCCTTTCGTGGCCACGGAAGGGGCGCCCAGTCACGTCCACTGCCTGGCCACCGGCCCGCGCAGCAGGAGTCTTCGCGTGGCCGAGGACGTGGCTCCCGCCGAGGCGGGTCGGGTAACCAGCGTGCGGGTCAGGCCACCACCTCCACCCCGTCCGCGGCCTCCAAGCCCTCCTAGTCCTTCCTTTCAGGTCCACAGCACGCCAGTAGGGGGCAGGGTCCGCCATCACCTTCCCCACTGGCGTGCCATCACCTCGGACAAGTGGGTCTTGGACATTGTCCGAAGGGGCTACTCCCTCCCCTTCGTGACCACTCCCCCAGCCATGCCACCTCAATGCCACCGCATGTCAGGGGATCACTTGGTGCTTCTTCAGAAGGAAGTTGCGGCCTCTTGGCCAAGGGGGCCATCGAACGCGTTTCGACCCCAGAAGTAGGGCGTGGTTGTTACTCCCACTACTTTCTGGTGCCCAAAAAGGACAAGGAGGACATGCGTCCTATCTTGGACCTCCGGAACGTCAATCGCTTCCTCCGGAAGGAGAAGTTCAAGATGCTCACCCTAGCTCAGGTCTTGACTGCCCTCGACCCTGGAGACTGGATGGTAGCGTTGGACTTGCAGGACGCATATTTCCACATTCCCGTCCTGCCGGCCCACCGGCGTTACCTGCGGTTCACGGTAGGCCACGAGCATTTTCAGTTTTCCGTGCTCCCCTTTGGCCTTACCAGCGCCCCTTGGGTGTTCACGAAAGTGATGGCGGTGGTCGCAGCTCATCTGGGCAGGGGTTCCAGTCTTCCCCTACCTCGACGACTGGCTGCTGAAGGCGGGCTCGTCCCAGGCAGTCGTCTCCCACCTCCAGACTACGGCCGAACTCCTGCACTCGCTGGGGTTCTCCATCAATGTGCCGAAGTCGCATCTGATTCCTTCTCCACAGCTCCTTTTCATCGGAGCAGTTCTGGACACGACACAGTTTCGGGCCTATCCTCCCGAACGGCGAGTCCGGGATATTCAGGCTATGATTCCGATCTTTCGGCCTTTATCCTGGGTTTCGGTACGGATGACCCTGAGGCTGCTGGGCCTCATGGCCTCCTGCATCCTGCTGGTCAATCATGCCAGATGGCATATGCGGGCTCTGCAGTGGGACCTGAAGTTCCAGTGGGCGCAGCACCAGGGCAACCTGTCCGATCACGTCCAGATCTCGGAGGGGACTGCAAAACAGTTGCAGTGGTGGCTCTCGAACCGGCAATGGGTCATGGGCAGATCCCTCTCCCTTCCCCAGCCAGAGCATACAGTTGTGACGGACGCGTCCCTTCTGGGATGGGGCGGTCACATGGGAGAGGCGGAGATCAGAGGCCTCTGGTCTCCGGCGGAGTCCCGGCTCCATATCAACCTTCTGGAGCTCCGGGCGATCCGACTTGCACTCAAGGCATTCCTTCCCTCTGTCAAAGGGAAGGTAGTGCAGGTGTTCACAGACAACACCACCGCCATGTGGTACTGCAACAAACAGGGCGGGGTGGGGTCTTGGACCCTTTGTCAGGAGGCTCTGCGCCTCTGGACATGGCTGGAACATCAGGGCATGTTCCTGATGGTTCAACACCTGGCAGGTTCCCTGAACGCCAGGGCGGACGAACTCAGCCGCAGGTGCATGATGGATCACGAATGGCGTCTTCACTCGAAAGTGGCGCAAGGACTCTTTCTTCAGTGGGGAGAGCCTTGGTTAGATCTATTCGCCACCGAAGAGAACGCGCAATGTCATCAGTTCTGCGCGTTGGAATTTCCAAGGCGGCACTCGCTCGGCGACGCTTTTCGTCACGAGTGGAGTTGCGGTCTATTGTACGCCTTTCCGCCTATACCACTTCTACCCAGAGTGTTGAAGAAGATTCGGCACGACCGGGCCCAAGTCATTCTTGTGGCTCCGGACTGGGCTCGAAGAGTTTGGTATCCCGAGCTACTCAATATAAGCATAGATCCCCCGATCCGTCTGCCTCTTCGGGAGGATCTTCTGTCGCAGCAGCAGGGGACGGTCCTCCACCCGAACCTGTCCAGTCTACACCTGCTTGCGTGGAGATTGAGCGGCGGCAGTTGATTCCTTTCGACTTGCCTCCCGAAGTTTGTGATGTGATTCTGGCAGCCAGGCGTCCCTCCACTAAGGTGGTATACGCCTGCAGGTGGAACAAATTTGTGGCATGGTGCACAGCAAAGGCTGTGAATCCCCTTTCTGCCCCTCTTTCTGAGGTCCTTCTGTTCCTTCTCTCTCTGGCCCAACAGGGTTCTGCCCTGGGTACCATCAAGGGTTATCTTTGTGCTATCTCGGCCTTCCTCAGGCTCCCTGATCAGCCCTCCCTTTTCAAGTCCCCTGTTGTTAACAGGTTCTTAAAAGGCATTACTCACCTCTTCCCTCCTGTTCCGTTTGTGATGCCTCAGTGGGACTTGAACTTGGTTCTTACCTTTTTAATGTGCGCTCCCTTTGAGCCTCTGCATAACTGTCCTCTTCGTCTTCTGACTCTGAAGACAGCCTTTCTGGTGGCCATCACCTCCGCTCGGCGGGTGAGTGAGCTCCAGGCTCTATCTTGCAAACCTCCCTTTCTGTCTGTTCATCCAGACAAGGTTGTTCTTCGGACGCGTCCGTCCTTCTTGCCAAAGGTGGTTACTGCTTTCCACATTGGGCAGACCATCACTTTGCCCACCTTCTTTCCGCCTCCGCATCCTTCCAGAGAGGAAGAGAGGCTCCACCGTCTGGACCCAAAACGTGCGCTCTCCTTCTATATCGACCGCACAAAACACTTCCGGGTGGATGACCAGCTCTTTGTTGGCTACGTGGGCGCCAAAAAGGTCGGGCGGTGCACAAGAGGACCATCTCCCGCTGGGTTACCTTGTGCATCAAGACCTGCTATTCTTTGGCTAAGAAGGAGCCTCCTGTTGGGCTGCGTGCCCATTCCACCAGGGCAACGGCTGCTACCACGGCCTTGGGCCGCGGTGTTCCGCTGCCGTTTATCTGTCAGGCAGCTACGTGGGCCTCGCTGCACACGTTTACAAAGCATTACTGCCTTGACAGTCAGGTCCGGAGGGACGGCTTCTTTGGCCGTTCTGTCCTCCAGGACTTCCTTGTCTGATCTTTGTTCGCAGACCCACCACCGGGGTTGGTATTGCTGGGGTATCTATTCTAAGGTAAGGAATCTGTCACTAACGTGTCTCTTTCAGATGCACAAGTTACTAACTTGTGTAACGATATATCTGTAAGAGACAGTAGTTAGTGACAGATTCCTACCGCCCACCCATCCTCCCCGTTCTGCGAACTGATTTCTAGGGTTAAGGACATCCCTTTCAGGGCCCTAGTATTTTTCAGACACCTATGTCAGCTTCTTGCATGGCTCTGCGTTCCTGGCGCGGAAAGTCGTGTACAGAACTGACGTCAGCGCGCAGGGGCGGCGCCTAAGTACTGCCCGCGACGTCATCCCGGCGATCACGACGCCGACGACGGACGCGGAGCCACACGACGCCGCCTACCGACGCGCAAGGGTACTGCTACGCAAAACTTTCCGGATCCAGCCTGACGCCTGGGGATATTCTAAGGTAAGGAATCTGTCACTAACTACTGTCTCTTACAGATATATCGTTACACAAGTTAGTAACTTGTGCATTATGCCACCCCTGGGAAGCCTTTTTAAAATGACAACAGGTCTGCTACAGCAGCCTGTGTAAGGTGGTGTATCCACCCCTTACTGAGATATAGGTTCCCTATATCTCTCCATATCACTGCACATGTAAACCTCTCAGTCACCCCTTTGGCAGGCCTTAACAATCCTGAAGGCAGGGTGCTGGGTTTCATGTGAGAGGGTGCCCATGCATGAGCAGAGCCCCTCTGCAGCTTTCCGAATCTTCATTCCGGGGTTGTTCATGATGCAGCCAGACCATATACTCTTAAGTGCATTAAAACCAAACGGTAAATGCTAACTTTGGAGTGGCTGCATGGAAAACTGTTGTGTTTGGTGTCAAACACCTTGGAATCATACCCCCACACCAGTAACTGGTGTGGGAGTATGATCCCACCCTTCTAGAGGGAGAGACATGACAGCACTGGTATACCCGGTACCAGCTAACAGAGCCCTGGCATCACAAAATGGATGCTGCAGCCACAGACACGAGTCTGCCCTCCTGCTGCTGGAAACTCCGGCAGGGGAGGCCTGGACAATAGGTTTTCTGTCACAGGGAGGTGTGACCACCTCCCAGACAGGCTTTAGTGTATTGGGGCTGGGTGGGTGCACTCTCAGAGTGCTTTGAAGTCTGCACTGGGGGCACATTTGGTGTCCCTGTGCATAGTCCAGCTCAAACCGGTTGCAGGGGCACTCAGCCCCTGCTCTGGCGCGAAACTGGACAAAGGAAATGGGTGTAGCCACCCCTCTTTCCTGACCCTCCCATAGGTGGGTCCACAGAGTTTGTCCAACCCCTTCCTTGGGTATAAAGTAGGAACCCCTGTCTACAGGACTTTAGATTACACCTGGACTAAACTCTGATACCAGAAACCAAGTACTTCGACGATCTGCACAATGCTGGACGAGTGAAGAATCTCCCTTGGAGTAAAGGAGTTACTCCCCTGCAAGGCAGGCACCTTTAAAGCAACTGACCGGTTGGCATCTCCGAGCTCCGACGGACTGCGAAGAATATTGCCACACAGGAGGTGGGTTTTCCTAGGTCTCTGAGGTCGATCTGTGCCCACAGCAAGTCTGAGGCCCGTATCCCTCGTGGAAGACCGTGCAACCCGAACCCCTGGACACCGCGACCATTTGCAGAAGCATCAGCTTTCCGGCGACCCCTGAGGCTGAGCTTTGGGTTACTTGTAGCCCTGACCCGAGCAGTAATTGCACCGAAGATTGCAGGCCTACACTCAACGAGTGTTCCGTAGGCCGCCATTTTGCGAGCCCTGGTCCGTTGACCTGTGGGTCCCCAAGAAGGCAACTCTAACTTTTATTGGGCTTCCCTAGTTGCTCCAGACGTGCCCTGACACTCCATCGCTTGGGGAGTCCCCAGGACCTTGCTGGTCCGCACAGAAGCATCTTTTCTCTTCCTGCGTGGGTTGCTGTTGCCAAGGCTTGTTGTGGTCAATCCGATCACCGACACCCCAGCACTCGACATCCTTCGTGGGACAGCTCGAATCCGGCTCCTGGTCGTCGTCGACGTCTCCGGGACCCCGTGGCTGCAGAGTCAAGCTTCACCTCTTCGCACCTGACGCACCCGACATCGGTGGGCATTCTATTGCTCCGCTCCTGGTCACTGGCTAGTGACCCAGACTCTGTCCCCTCTGCTTTCAGGTTCTTCACATCTTCGATCCAGGCTTGGATCACACCGGACACTTTTCTCCTTCACGACAGCAGCACTTTGCAGAAGTTCGCCATTGAAAACGATGACGATTCCCGACACCTTTTAGCACCTATGCACCCGGCTTCCCTGGGTGAGGTAACTCGAGTACTCCGGTGCTCCCGTGGGTGTTGGCCCTAGAAACCCTTAAGTCTAAAGGGGTTTGCTCAAAGTCCTCTCCTAAGTGTCCTTTATCTTTAAAATTCCAACCGCGACTTTCCGCATTGATTCCTACGGCGCTCGTGGCTGTTTTCTCACACTGCACACGTCCCCCGTGGGTCTCCTGTGTCACTACCTTGGGTGGTTCCTTGGGGTCCCAGCGATTCTACGTGCTCTAGGCACTGTGTCTAGTCAAGTCGTGGTTCTTATACCACTTTCTTAGTATATGGTTTGGTCTCCCCCTGGAGCCCACTGTGTATTGTGCTATTTATTGTCGTTTTAATACTGTGATATTGTGTATCTTGAACTCTAATCTCATAAAGGGATTAGTAGTTAGTGTTTAGAAATAAATACATATATTTTTATATATATCTTGTGTGGTTCTTCTTTCATTTAGTTATTCAAGAGGTTATAATCTGGTAAACCAAGCTGCTTTACACTCCTTCAAGACTTAGCCTGAAGGCTGCTCTCCATAGCTACCACTAGGATAGCTTTCAATAAAGGTTGTCTTTAAACCTATCATCAATAAAGGTCGTTTGGACTGGTGCAAGGTGCCCACTATAACTAGTGGACAGCATATGCCAGGCCAACTTCTCACAAGCGCATCAGGGCTTATATGGACTCCGTTGACGTCATATTCAAGACATGATGTCGCGGCTGAGTCGCTCGACGCCCTCTACCGACGCGCAGAGGAACTGCTGAAAAAATTTCCGGGTTCAGTCTATTACCTGGGGAGGATTCTAGATAAGAAATCTGCGGCTAGATCCTGTCGCTACTAATCTGAAAGAGACAATTAGTTATAGGTTCCTTACCTTTAGAATTACCCCCAGGCGTCAGACTGGATCCGGAGAATTTTTTCATCAGCAGTACTCCTGCGCGTCGAAAGGTGGCGTCGGTCGGCTCCGCGTTCGTCGTTGGCGTCGTGGTCGCCAGGATGACGTCACGGTAGCTACTTAGACGCCGCCGTCGCGCGCTGACGTCAGCTCTTTCTTTTTCCACGCCAGCCAACGCAGATCCGAAGAGAGCGGTACCTCCAGTCACTTTTTGACTGACTTCTTGCCGACTTTTGTCGACACCGTTTTGAGTCTTCGACTCCTGGTGCACGTCAGAGATGCCCGGTTTCTAGGCTTGCGGTTCCTGCCGAAAACTGATGTCGGTGACGGATCCGCACCGCGTGTGCCTGTGGTGCCTGGAACGCGACCACGATCCCAAGTCGTGTTCTGACTGCCGGACCATGAATCCGAAGTCTTTGAGGGAGCAGTCCCTAAAGCTTCTCTGAGCCCGGCAATCGGCTCCGCACCGTTCGAGGTCCCGGTCACGCTAGAGGTCGAGGGACCGGTCGCGGAGCCACTACCACTCGTCTTCGAAGTCTTCGCACTGCTAAGGTAAGTCGAAGCACAAGAAGAAGTTGAAGAAGCATCGTCGCTCTTCGACTTCTCCCCGTCCGTTGGCCGACGCGATGAGGGATGCAGGTGGTGCCCCTCCTGCGGCTCCGCGTACAGAGCCCGAAGGGTTGGCTCCTAATTTCCCCCCCTTTCCGGGACCTGGAGCGACCCCTGCCCAGCTTCGAAGTTTTTATGAAGCGATGCATGCCATCTTTGGTCAGCCTGACTCCGCTAGCGCGCCTTCGGGCCCCGCGGACTCGGCTGGGGGCCCTGGGCTTTCGACGCCGGCGGCTTCGGCCCAGGCACCGCAGGGTCCCCTTGGATCCAGGCCTGGATCCGGATCGGCGCTGGTCGGCCTCATAACACCTCCACCGGCGTTGATCCAACCGGCACCACGCCCGCAGCCGACGCCGGTTGTGTCCCCAGCCGGCGTCGACCCTGGCCTCCACCCCGACGTGGACACGGATCCGGACCGACGTCGACTGACGCCGGATCCGGCGCCGACAGGTACTTTTGTGCCCCTGTTCCACCTTGGTTCTTTCAGGCCAGATTGGCAACCAGAGGAGGGTGAGGAGGACTGGGAGAGGTCTGGAGACCCTTTAACTGACCATTTGGAGTATGATCTGGACTGGCGAGAGGAGTTGGGGAATGCCAGTGGTCTGGATACTTCTCCAGTCCTTGGCATGTTGTCTCCTCCTCCTACCGTGGCTACGGAGGAGGGAGCTTCTTACGCAGTGGTGTTGCGTAGGGCGGCCGAGGCTCTCAACCTTGAGCTACCTACGGTGGCGGTCAGGACTAATCTCCTGACAGAGGTGCTTCAACCGGCAGCGAGCTCTTCGGAGCCCCTGCTGCCGTTTAATGAAGCCCTAACTGACATCCTTTTGGGCACCTGGTCCAGGCTCAACACAGGCGCTCCTGAGGATAGGATGATTGCCCAACGCCGGCTCCGGGCGACCCCTCTTTCCTCTCCCAACACCCCTCCCCTGAGAGCTTGGTGGTCCAAGCCTCGACGTCCAAAGGCGCATTCTCTACCGCTCCACCTGATAGGGAATCCAAAAAGCTGGACCATCTTGGGAAGATGTTTTCTTCCTCCAGCTTGGGACTGCGGTCGGTAAACACCCCATGTCTGTTGGGCCGTTACACCCACTCTGTCTGGGATACGGTGGCGCAGGTGCTGCCCCAGTGCCCGGAGGAGGCCCGGGCCGTACTCTCCCGTGCAGTTGCAGAGGGGAGAGACGCAGCCAAGTTTACCATTCGATGTGGGCTGGACACCGCCGACTCGCTAGGCAGGACGATTTCAACGTCGGTAGCCCTTCGTCGCTAGGCCTGGCTGAGGTCAACTGGTTTTTCAGGGGATGTCCGAGCTACCATAATGGACATGCCCTTTGATGGCTGTCGCCTGTTCGGCTACAAAGCAGACAACGCGCTAGAGCGCTTCAAGGACTCTCGGGCTACGGCCAAGTCCTTGGGCCTCTCCAACACCCGCCGTGCACAGTCTGCTTTTCGCCCCCCACGTTCCGCCCAGAGCCACAGACCGGAGGAAGCTGTTCAGCCACTGCGCGGCCGGGGACGTGGGACCCACCACCGTGGGTCTGGGGGCCAGCGAGCGGGCCAGTCCACCACCGCCCCCTCTGCAGCAACCTCCAAACCCTCCTAGTCCAACCTTTCAGGGCCACCAATCGCCAGTGGTCGGCAGGATTCGCCATCACCTCCCCCCACAGGCGCACCATCACGTCGGACAGGTGCGTTTTGCAAATAGTCCGAAGGGGCTACTCCCTCCCCTTCGAGACAACCCTTCCATCCATGCCACCTCCGCACCATCGCATGTCAGAGGATCATCTGGCCCTTCTCCAATAGGAAGTTTTGGCTCTCTTGGCCAAGGGAGCCATCGAGCGAGTTCCTGCCCCAGAAGTAGGTTGTGGTTGCTATTCCCACTACTTTCTGGTGCCCAAGAAGGACAAAGGCCTGCGTCTATCTTGGATCTCAGGAACGTCAACCGCTTCCTCCGGAAGGAGAAGTTCAAAATGTTGATGCTATCTCAGGTCCTGTCTGCCCTTGACCCTGGAGAGTGGGTGGTAGCGTTGGACTTGCAGGACGCTTATTTTCACATCCCCGTCCTGCCGGCCCACCGGCGTTACCTGCGGTTCATGGTGGGCCACAAGCACTTTCAGTTTACCGTGCTCCCCTTTGGCCTTACCAGCGCCCCTCGGGTGTTCATGAAAGTGATGGCGGTGGTAGCAGCTCATCTGTGCAGATCAGGGGTTCCAGTCTTCCCCTATCTCGACGACTGGCTGTTGAAGGCGGGCTCGCCCCAGGCAGTCGTCTCCCACCTCCAGACTACGGCGGACCTCCTGCACTCGCTGGGGTTCACTATGAACGTGCCGAAGTCACACCTGACTCCCTCTCAGAAACTCCTTTTCATCTGAGCGGTTCTGGACACGACGCAGTTTCAGGTTTATGCTCCCGAGCAGCGAGTCCGGGATATTCGGGCTATGATCCCCATCTTTCAGCCTTAATCCCGGGTTTCGGTCAGAATGACCCTGAGGCTGCTGGGCCTCATGGCCTCCTGCATCCTGCTGGTAGCTCACGCCAGGTGGCATATGCGGGCTCTGCAGTGGGACCTGAAGTTCCAGTGGACACAACATCAGGGGAATCTGTCCGATTGCGTTCAGGTCTCGGAGGGCACTGCACGTCAATTGCAGCGGTGGCTAACGAACCAGTATTGGGTCATGGGCAGATCCCTCTCCCTTCCCCAACCGGAGTACACGGTGGTGACGGATGCATCACTCCTAGGGTGGGGCGGCCACATGGGAGAAGCGGAGCTCAGAGGCCTCTGGTCTCCGGCGGAGTCCCGGCTCCACATCAACCTTCTGGAGCTTCGGGCGATCCGTCTTGCACTAAAAGCATTCCTTCCCTCTGTCCGGGGAAGAGTGGTGCAGGTGTTCACGGACAACACCACCGCCATGTGATACTGCAACAAACAGGGCGGGGTGGGGTCGTGGACCCTCTGTCAGGAGGCTCTGCGTCTCTGGACATGGCTGGAACATCAGGGCATATCCCTGGTGGTTCAACACCTGGCAGGTTCACTGAATGCCAGGGCGGACGAACTCAGCCACAGGTGCATGATGGATCACGAATGGCGTCTTCACTCGGAGGTGGCGCAAGGTCTCTTTCAGCAGTGGGGAGAGCCCTGGTTAGATCTATTCGCCACCGAAGAGAACGCGCAATGTCAGCAATTCTGCGCGTTGGAATTTCCAAGGCGGCACTCGCTAGGCGACGCTTTTCGTCGCGAGTGGAGTTGAGGTCTTCTATACGCCTTTCCGCCTATACCACTTCTGCCCAGAGTGCTGAAGAAGATCAAGCGCGACCGGGCTCATGTCATCCTTGTGGCTCCGGATTGGGCACAAAGAGTCTGGTATCCCGAGCTGTTACACATGGCCATTGATCCTCCGATCCGACTGCCTCTTCGGGAGGATCTTCTGTCGCAGCAGCAGGGGATGGTCCTCCACCCGAACTTGTCCAGTGTCCTCCTCCTTGCGTGGAAATTGAGTGGCGACAGTTGACAGCTTTTGACCTTCCTCCCGAAGTCTGTGATGTTATCTTGGCAGCCAGGCTTCCCTCCACTAAGACGGTATACAGATGTAACAAATTTGTGGCATGGTGCACAGCAAAGGCTGTGGATCCCCTTTCTGCCCCTCTTTCTGAGGTTCTCTTGTTCCTCCTGTCTTTGGCCCAGCAGGGCTCTGCTCTGGGCACTCTGAAGGGCTACCTCTCAGCCTGTGCACAGACAGAATATCGAGTCTTTAATATCGAAGTGCCAGAATATCGAGTTGGGAATATCGAAGTGGCAGAATACCGACTGCAAGAATATCGTTGACTAGAATATCGACTTTAAGGTAACAAAATATCGTTTTCTGTAATATCGAAGTCAGTAATATCGTTTGTTAAAATATCGTTAATATCGATATTTATATTAGTGTTCTGTATTTTAGTGTGTATGTTAAAAGTATGTGATCTAATTTTTTTGTATAAGTATAGCTGTTTTTTTAATGTATGTGTGACATTTCTTAGAAGTGATTAATTTAATTTCAATTACATTTTGCGTATTTTAGTTCTGTAGCGGGTTGTGGGTTTATAGGGGAATAGGGTGGGAAGAAAAGTAATTATAATAAAGTAATTAATAATACTTTATTTGTTAGTATTTATAGTAAAAAAAAATATTAATTCATTATTAATTGGTGATTATTTTTTATTAATTAATTGATTGTTAATTGTGTTATTGTTTTAGGAGCGGGTTGTGGGTTTATAGGGGAATAAGGTGGGAAGTAATTTAATTATAATAAAGTGATTAATAATGTTTATTTATTAGTATTTATAATTAATTTTTTATTAATTAATTATTAATTGGTTATCAAATGTTATTAATTAATTAATTATGTAGATTGTGTTATTTTTTTAGGGGCGGGTTGTGGGTTTATAGGGGAATAGGGTGGGAAGTAATTTAATTATAATAAAGTAATTAATAATTTTTATTTATTAGTATTTATATATAATTTTTTATTAATTAATTATTAATTACTTATTAAATGTAATTAATTCATTATGTAAATTGTTATTTTTTAAAGGAGTGGGTTGTGGGTTAATAGAGGAATAGGGTGCGAGGTAATTTAATTTGAATAAAGTAATTAATAATTTTTATTTATTAGTATTTATGTTATATTTTGCTTTTATAGTGTTTGTGGTAATTTATTATTGATTAATTATTGTTTGTTAATTATAATTCATTAAGTGTTAAATATCTTAATTGTGTCAATTATGTAGGAGTTTTTGTGCGTTTATAGGGGAATATGGTGTGAAGTAATTTATTTAAAAATCATTAATAATTAATTTTTTGATTATAATTAATTCATATTAAATATAGTTTGTAAAATGTTTTTTTAAACTTGTATAAATTAATGTTTGTAGTTAATTTTTAGTACTTTTTAACAATAAAATATTTTTCTATCTTTTAATTTATTATATTTTTATATGTTTTTTATTTTTGTGTTATAAACAATTTTTGTATTGTAGTTGGTATTTTGTTTCTTTTTTCTTTTTCTTTTAATTTTTTGGAATTATTGATTTTAACCCTCTGCTATCCCACACTTTGCCTACTGTTGCACTCACTGGAGTGGGAATAGTAATTTTTCCCCTCCGCTATCCAACACTTTCCCTACTGTAGCACTCTCTGGAGTGGGAATAGTAATTTTTACCCTTTGCTATCCAACACTTTCCCTACTGTTGCACTCACTGGAGTGGGAATAGTAATTTTTTCCCCTCTGCTATCCAACACTTTCCCTACTGTAGCACTCTCTGGAGTGGGAATAGTAATTTTTACACCTACGCTATCCAATACTTTCCCTACTGTTGCACTCACTGGAGTGGGAATAGTAAATTTTACCCTTTGCTATCTAACACTTTCCCTACTGTTGCACTCACTGGAGTGGGAAATAGTAATTGTTATCCCTACGCCATCCAACAGTTTCCCTACTGTTGCACTCACTGGAGTGGGAATAGTAATTTTTACCCCTCCGCTATACGGTGGCTCCCAGTATGACCAGCCTGATTAACTCGTCCCTCTTTTTAGGGATTGTCCCCCCGAATGGAAGAAAGCTATGGTAAAAGCCCTGCTTAAAAAGCCAAACCTGGACCCGGCAGATTTGGGCAATTATCGCCCCATCTCGCTGCTTCCGGCAATCGGAAAAATTACAGAGAAAATTGTCAACCTTACTCTCTCCACGTTTCTTGAATCGAACCATCTGCTCCACCCCTCTCAAACGGGCTTCCGCCCACTCCAAGGCACCGAGATCGCCTTATTGGCGGTTGTGGAGGAAGCAAGGAAGATTCTGGATTTGGGAGGCACAGCTGCCATAGTACTCCTTGACCTTAGTGCGGCCTTTGACACGGTGAACCATCAGATCCTGGTTCACCGTCTCAGGAACTTAGGAGTTTCCGGCAAGGTGCTATCTTGGCTCCAATCCTTCCTGGAGGATAGGTGTTTCCAAGTGTTTTCAGGGGACACCCTATCAAAATCTGTCCTACTTAAGTGCGGAGTGCCACAGGGCTCATCACTAAGCCCAACCCTTTTCAATGTCTATATGCAACCACTGGCGGAGATTGTCGCCCCCTTTGGGATCCATATAGTCACCTACGCTGATGATACCCAGCTGGTGGTGGCCCTGACCCAGACCAACCAGACTTCCCCGGATCTCCATCACTGCCTTGAGGAAGTCACCAAGTGGATGAGTCTGTCTCACTTAAAACTCAACGGTGACAAAACAGAGCTTATGATACTTGGCAACCAGCTAAATTTCAAAGCCAACACTATGTGGCCAGCTTGTATGGGATCAGCACCCATCCCTAAAACAGAGATAAAAAGTCTGGGTATCTGGTTGGACCAAGATCTTTCATTTAAAGTCCAAGCCAGAAAAACCACCGCACTCTGCTATGCCCTGTTAAGAATGACTCGCAAAGTCTTGCCACTTCTTCCTGATCAGGCAAAAAAACTTTGGTCCAAGCGCTCATCTTATCAAGAATAGACTATGGTAATGCCCTTTATCTGGGCGCTCCCAACCATGTTATCTCAAAATTGCAGACTGTGCAGAACGCTGCGGCAAGACTGCTCACGAGAACCCAGAAACGATGTTCTGCTAAACCGGCTCTACGCATGCTCCATTGGCTACCGGTGCAGGAAAGGATCAACTTTAAGGCCTTGTGCATCGCCCACAAGTCACTAGGTGGAAATGGTCCTCCTATTATTAAGTCTCTGATCCACCCCTATAAGGCTAATAGAAGCCTTAGCTCAGACGAGATGTATCTTGCAGTGGTTCCAAGGATCAGGAGGGCCAGAAGTGGAGGCCGTCGCTTCGCGTACAATGCCCCCAAGCTTTGGAACAGCCTGCCGCTTCAACTGCGCAGACAACCCGACCACCTAGCTTTTCGTAAACAACTTAAAACTTGGCTCTTTCCATAGAGGGTAGGCCCTACTCTAGTGACCACACAGCGCTGGGATGTTTCCGGGTAGCCATGCGCTATACAAAAACCCTTCTATTCTATTCTATCCAACACTTTCCCTACTGTTGCACTGTCTGGAGTGGGAATAGTAATTTTTACCCCTTCGCAATGCAACACTTTTTCCACTGTTGCACTCTCTGGAGTGGGAATAGTAATTTTTTCCCCTCCCCTATCCAACATTTTCCCTACTGTTGCACTCACTGGAGTGGGAATAGTAATTCTTTCCCCTTCGCTATCCAACACTTTCCCTACTGTTGCACTCACTGGAGAGGGAATAGTAATTGTTACCCCAACGCTATCCAACACTTTCTCCACTGTTGCACTCTCTGGAGTGGGATAAGTAATTTTTTCCCCTCCGCTATCCAACACTTTCCTCTACTGTTGCACTCACTGGAGTGCAAAATGTAAGTTTAAAAATGTATAAATATTTTAGTATTTTATTTTATAATATAATGTTTTTATTATTATATTTTATGTTATAGGTGTATGTATATATATTTTATAGTTACATTTTATATATTTCTATTTTAAAATAAATTAGTTATTCGGATATTAATTTTTTTAAGTAAATAAATAGTTATATATTAATTTTTATACATCTGTTTAATTTTTTTAATTAAATTTGTTTATTATATTTTTTTAATGTATATGATATCTAAGTAATTTTTTTTAGTTAATTTTATAATATAATTGTTTTTACATCATTTTTTATATATTAAAAAAAACGATATTTTGGACATCGATATTTTTACATCTATATATTTTCTCGATATTTTTGTCATTTACATTTTAAAGATAGGATGTCGCTATTTTGACTATCAATATTTTTACATCGATATTTTTGTCTTCTATATTTTTGTCTTCGATATTATGTCAGTGATTCCTCTCAGCCATCTCAGCCTTTCTTAGGCTTCCTGATCAGCCTTCTCTTTTCAAGTCCTCTTGTTGTAAATCGCTTCCTTAAGGGCATTACTCCTCTTTTTCCTCCTGTTCCCTTCGTAATGCCTCAGTGGGACTTGAACTTAGTTCTTACTTACCTTATGTGCGCTCCCTTTGAGCCGCTTCATAACTGTCCTCTCAGACTTTTTACTCTAAAGACTGCCATTCTGGTTGCCATCACCTCTGCTCGCAGGGTGAGTGAGCTACAAGCTCTTTCTTCAAAGCCTCCTTTTCTGGCTGTTCAATCGGACAAGGTCGTCCTCAGAACCAGACCTTCCTTTCTTCTCAAGGTGGTTACTTCTTTCCACATTGGTCAAACCATCACTTTTTCCCACCTTCTTTCCGCCTCCGCATCCTTCTAAGGAGGAAGAGAGGCTCCACCGTCTGGATCCAAAACGTGCGCTTTCCTTTTATTTGGATTGCACCAAGCAATTTCGGGTGGATGACCAGCTCTTTGTTGGCTACGTGGGCACCAAAAATGGTCAGGCTGTGCACAAACTGACCATCTCTAGGTGGGTTGTTTTGTGCATTAAAGCTTGCTACTCTTTGGCAAAGAAGAAGCCTCCAGTGGGACTGTGCGCCCATTCCACCAGGGCGACGGCAGTGACCACTGCTTTTGGATGGGGAGTCCCCCTCAATGACATCTGTCAGGCAGCTACGTGGGCATCTGTGCACACGTTCACAAAACACTACTGCCTGGACAGCCAAGTCCGGAGAGACGACTTCTTTGGCCGTTCTGTTCTCCAGGACTTTCTGGTGTGAACTTGGTTCGCAGACCCACCTCCAGGGTTGGTATTGCTGGGGTATCTATTCTAAAGGTAAGGAATCTATAACTAATTGTCTCTTTCAGATGAACAAGTTACTTACCTTCGGTAACGATATATTTGTAAGAGACATAGATTAGTTATAGATTCCTTACCGCCCCACCCATCCTCCCCGTTCTGCAAACTGACTTCTAGGGTCAGGGAATCCCTTACAGGGCCCTAGTTTTGTGCAAAACGTAATACATTAATGTAGCGGAGGAAAAAACCTCTCACTACTTGAAGGGCCGAGAGAAACTCTGAAAGAGGAGTACACCCTCCCGTTATATAACACTGATCCACAATAAATACTCCCCTTATACCCTAACCGTGTAGTTCGGTTGTTAGAATACAAACAGATACTGATTGATCAATGGTGGAATGTCCCTAAATGAAGCTGATGATTTTACACCACTCTAAAATGGCGAAGGAGGCAACTCCTTTTGTTTTATATTCCCTCACACACCCTAGTGGTGTCATGCTTCATCATCAGGACACCCCGACGCCTATAAGTCGGGGTGGGCTCGACCGTATTGCAGGGAGCTCTTAAAGAAATGTTTGGCCAGGGGTTAAAGATTAAAAATCCACTGGCAGATCCCGGTTTCCCTTTATTCTTGGATCTGTCAAGGATATTAAAATAAAGAAGAATAAGGTCATTGGGATATTATGGTCCTAAGACCCTAAAGCCAACATGTTTCAGTCCAATACAAGCCCAAAATATGGTGCAGGACTTTCTTCAGGGCGATAACGTTGTCCCCCTGGAAGGATAGTAATAAGGAAGTTCCCTATACTAATTTTATAAAAGGGCAGAAAGCTGCTCCTTTGTCACAATCTTGGGTATTATTAGATCACTCAATCTGTAAAAAGACAAAGATAACGACAAAACAAACAACACACCATTGTTATAGGCATGTATACAGTATCTGAAATCACAAGTAGTGAAGAGTGACGTCACCATCTGAAAGAGACACGTTAGTGACAGATTCCTTACCTTAGAATATCCCCAGGCGTCAGGCTGGATCCGGAACGTTTTTGCGTAGCAGTACCCTTGCGCGTCGGTAGGCGGCGTCGTGCGGCTCCGCGTCCGTCGTCGGCGTCGTGATCGCCGGGATGACGTCGCGGGCAGTACTTAGACGCCGCCCCTGCGCGCTGACGTCAGTTCTTCTTTTTCCGCGCCAGCAAGCGCAGATCCGGGAAGAGCAGTGCCCTAGTCATTTTTTGACTAACTTTTTGGGTGAATTTTTTCACTGTTTTTTTCTTCGAATCGACTTCAAGGTGTCGTAGGGATGCCCGGATTTAAACGTTGCGGCGCCTGTGCTCGGATGATGTCCATCACAGACCCGCATCGCGAGTGTCTCTTCTGCCTCGGCCGAGGCCACGACACGGAGTCTTGTTCCGACTGCCGGGCCCTCAACCCGAAAGCTTTACGAGAGCGGTCTCGAAAGCTCCTCGAGGCCCGGCATTCGGCTCCGCGAAAGCCCCGGTCGCGTGAGAGGTCCAGGGGTCGATCGCGGAGTCCTCACCGGTCGTCGGCATCGAAGTCTTTTTCGTCCGGTAAGTCCAAACACAAAAAGTCCAAAAAGCATCGTCGCTCTAGGACTTCGCCTCGCCGGTCTCGCGACTCGGCTGAGGCCCCTCCCGGCACCGTCCCCGCGGCCCCGGACATGCCTGTGGAGTCGCCCCCGCAATACCCGTCCTTCCCGGGTTCGGGGGCGGATCCGGCCCAAATACAGGAATTCCTGTCGGCCATGGCCCGCCTCTTCGGGCCTCAAGGTCCCTCCAGTGCGCCTTCGGGCCCTGATGGGGTTGCTCCGGCGTCGCCGACGGCTCCGGCCCCGGTGTCGCCCGTGCCTCCAGCCTCGATCCCGGCTCCGGCCCCGGCCTCGATCCCGGCTCCACAACCCCCATCGATGCCGGTCGACCTAACGACACCTCCGCCGGCGCCGATGTCTCCGGTGCCGTTCTCGACGCCGCCCTGGGCTCCGGGCGGCGGCGTCCCCCAGTTCCTTCCGGCTCCGGACATGGACCCGGACCGACGTCGGTTCCGGCGCCCATGGGACCTTGGGTCCCAAATGTCCCTCCTCCTCCTTATTTTGAACCAGAGGAGGACCAGGAGGACTGGGAGGGGTCTGAGGACCCTCTGACACAGCAGTGTCAGTACGATGAGGACTGGACAGAGGGTCTAGGGGATGCCAGTGGTTTAGATACTTCCCCTGACACTGGCATGCTGTCTCCTCCCGTGGCTACGGAGGAGGGAGCCAATTTTGCAACGGTGTTGCGTAGGGCGGCTGAGGCCTTACATCTCCAACTCCCTACTGTGGCGGTCATGCCTAATATCTTGACAGAGGTGCTTCAGCCGGCAGCCTCCTCTGTGGAGACTGTGCTGCCGTTTAACGACGCCCTCACTGACGTTCTTTTGGGCGCCTGGTCCAAGCCCAACACAGGGGCTCCTGTGGATAGGAACGTGTCCCGACGCCATCGCCCAGCTCCGGGCGACCCCCTGTTTCTCTCTGTCCACCCCACTCCTGAGAGCTTGGTTGTCCAAGCCTCCGCTTCCCAAACCGCCTTCCCTACCGCCCCTCCGGATAGGGAATCCAAACGCCTGGATCAATTTGGGAAGAAGGGGTTTTCTTCCTCCAGTGCTGGCTTGCGGTCCATCAACACCGCTTGTCTTTTGGGCCGATATACCCACTCCTTGTGGGATTCGGTGGCGACTGTTTTGCCCCAGTGTTCTGAGGAGGTCCAGACACTGCTTTCCCGCGCCATTGCGGAAGGAAGGGATGCGGCCAAATACACGATACGATGTGGCCTTGATACCGCCGACTCGCTGGGCAGGTCTATTGCAACGACGGTGGCGCTGAGACACCACGCCTGGCTGAGAACCACTGGTTTTTCAGGGGATGTCCAGAATACTCTCATGGACATGCCCTTTGATGGAGTCGGTCTTTTTGGGTCCAAAGCAGACCATGCGTTGGAGCGCTTTAAGGACTCACGGGCTACTGCCAAGTCCCTGGGCCTTTCTGCTACACGCCCTCCGCTGACTTGTGCTTTTCGCCCCTATCGTGGCCACGGTAGGGGCGCCCCGTCACGTCAGCAGCCCAGCCACCGGCCCGCGCAGCAGGCGTCTTCGCGTGGCCGAGGACGTGGATTCCGCCGTGGCGGATCGGGCAACCAGCGTGCGGGTCAGGCCACCACCTCCAACCCGTCCGCGGCCTCCAAGCCCTCCTAGTCCTTCCTTTCAGGTGCACAGCACGCCAGTAGGGGCAGGGTCCGCCATCACCTTCCCCACTGGCGTACCATCACCTCGGACAGGTGGGTCTTGGACATTGTCCGAAGGGGCTACTCCCTCCCCTTCGAGACCACCCCCAGCCATGCCACCTCAATTCCACCACATGTCAGGGGATCACTTGGTACTTCTACAGAAGGAAGTCACGGCCCTCTTGACCAAGAGGGCCATCGAGCGTGTTCCGACCCCAGAAGTAGGGCGTGGTTGCTACTCCCACTACTTTCTGGTGCCAAAAAAGGACAAGGAGGACATGCGTCCTATCTTGGACCTCCGGAACGTCAATCGCTTCCTCCGGAAGGAGAAGTTCAAGATGCTCACCCTCGCTCAGGTCTTGACTGCCCTCGACCCTGGAGACTGGTTGGTAGTGTTGGACTTGCAGGACGCATATTTCCACATCCCCGTCCTGCCGGCCCACCGGCGTTACCTTCCGGTTCACGGTAGGCCCCGAGCATTTTCAGTTCACCGTGCTCCCCTTTGGCCTTACCAGTGCCCCTCGGGTGTTCACGAAAGTGATGGCGGTGGTCGCAGCTCATCTGCGCCGGGCAGGGGTTTCAGTCTTCCCCTACCTCGACGACTGGTTGCTGAAGGCGGGCTCGTCCCAGGCAGTCGTCTCCCACCTCCAGACTACGGCCGAACTCCTGCACTCGCTGGGGTTCTCCATCAATGTGCCGAAGTCGCATCTGATTCCTTCTCCACAGCTCCTTTTCATCGGAGCAGTTCTGGACACGACGCAGTTTCGGGCCTATCCTCCCGAACGGCGAGTCCGGGATATTCAGGCTATGATTCCGATCTTTCAGCCTTTATCCTGGGTTTCGGTACGGATGACCCTGAGGCTGCTGGGCCTCATGGCCTCCTGCATCCTGCTGGTCAATCATGCCAGATGGCATATGCGGGCTCTGCAGTGGGACCTGAAGTTCCAGTGGGCGCAGCACCAGGGCAACCTGTCCGATCACGTCCAGATCTCGGAGGGGACTGCAAAACAGTTGCAGTGGTGGCTCTCGAACCGGCAATGGGTCATGGGCAGATCCCTCTCCCTTCCCCAGCCAGAGCATACAGTTGTGACGGACGCGTCCCTTCTGGGATGGGGCGGTCACATGGGAGAGGCGGAGATCAGAGGCCTCTGGTCTCCGGCGGAGTCCCGGCTCCATATCAACCTTCTGGAGCTCCGGGCGATCCGACTTGCACTCAAGGCATTCCTTCCCTCTGTCAAAGGGAAGGTAGTGCAGGTGTTCACAGACAACACCACCGCCATGTGGTACTGCAACAAACAGGGCGGGGTGGGGTCTTGGACCCTTTGTCAGGAGGCTCTGCGCCTCTGGACATGGCTGGAACATCAGGGCATGTTCCTGATGGTTCAACACCTGGCAGGTTCCCTGAACGCCAGGGCGGACGAACCTCAGCCGCAGGTGCATGATGGATCACGAATGGCGTCTTCACTCGGAAGTGGCGCAAGGACTCTTTCTACAGTGGGGAGAGCCTTGGTTAGATCTATTCGCCACCGAAGAGAACGCGCAATGTCATCAGTTCTGCGCGTTGGAATTTCCAAGGCGGCACTCGCTCGGCGACGCTTTTCGTCGCGAGTGGAGTTGCGGTCTGTTGTACGCCTTTCCGCCTATACCACTTCTACCCAGAGTGTTGAAGAAGATTCGGCATGACCGGGCCCAAGTCATTCTTGTGGCTCCGGACTGGGCTCGAAGAGTTTGGTATCCCGAGCTACTCAATATGAGCGTAGATCCCCCGATCCGTCTGCCTCTTCGGGAGGATCTTCTGTCGCAGCAGCAGGGGACGGTCCTCCACCCGAACCTGTCCAGTCTACACCTGCTTGCGTGGAGATTGAGCGGCGGCAGTTGATTCCTTTCGACTTGCCTCCCGAAGTTTGTGATGTAATTCTGGCAGCCAGGCGTCCCTCCACTAAGGTGGTATACGCCTGCAGGTGGAACAAATTTGTGGCATGGTGCACAGCAAAGGCTGTGAATCCCCTTTCTGCCCCTCTTTCTGAGGTCCTTCTGTTCCTTCTCTCTCTGGCCCAACAGGGTTCTGCCCTGGGTACCATCAAGGGTTATCTTTGTGCTATCTCGGCCTTCCTCAGGCTCCCTGATCAGCCCTCCCTTTTCAAGTCCCCTGTTGTTAACAGGTTCTTAAAAGGCATTACTCACCTCTTCCCTCCTGTTCCGTTTGTGATGCCTCAGTGGGACTTGAACTTGGTTCTTACCTTTTTAATGTGCGCTCCCTTTGAGCCTCTACATAACTGTCCTCTTCGTCTTCTGACTCTGAAGACAGCCTTTCTGGTGGCCATCACCTCCGCTCGGCGGGTGAGTGAGCTCCAGGCTCTATCTTGCAAACCTCCCTTTCTGTCTGTTCATCCAGACAAGGTTGTTCTTCGGACGCGTCCGTCCTTCTTGCCAAAGGTGGTTACTGCTTTCCATATTGGGCAGACCATCACTTTGCCCACCTTCTTTCCGCCTCCGCATCCTTCCAGAGAGGAAGAGACGCTCCACCGTCTGGACCCAAAACGTGCGCTCTCCTTCTATATTGACCGCACAAAACACTTCCGGGTGGATGACCAGCTCTTTGTTGGCTACGTGGGCGCCAAAAAAGGTCGGGCGGTGCACAAGAGGACCATCTCCCGCTGGGTTACCTTGTGCATCAAGACCTGCTATTCTTTGGCTAAGAAGGAGCCTCCTGTTGAGCTGCGGGCCCATTCCACCAGGGCAACGGCTGCTACCACGGCCTTGGGCCGCGGTGTTCCGCTGCCGGTTATTTGTCAGGCAGCTACGTGGGCCTCGCTGCACACGTTTACAAAGCATTACTGCCTTGACAGTCAGGTCCGGAGGGACGGCTTCTTTGGCCGTTCTGTCCTCCAGGACTTCCTTGTCTGATCTTTGTTCGCAGACCCACCACCGGGGTTGGTATTGCTGGGGTATCTATTCTAAGGTAAGGAATCTGTCACTAACGTGTCTCTTTCAGATGCACAAGTTACTAACTTGTGTAACGATATATCTGTAAGAGACAGTAGTTAGTGACAGATTCCTACCGCCCCACCCATCCTCCCCGTTCTGCGAACTGATTTCTAGGGTTAAGGACATCCCTTTCAGGGCCCTAGTATTTTTCAGACACCTATGTCAGCTTCTTGCATGGCTCTGCGTTCCTGGCGCGGAAAGTCGTGTACAGAACTGACGTCAGCGCGCAGGGGCGGCGTCTAAGTACTGCCCGCGACGTCATCCCGGCGATCACGACGCCGACGACGGACGCGGAGCCGCACGACGCCGCCTACCGACGCGCAAGGGTACTGCTACGCAAAAGCTTTCCGGATCCAGCCTGACGCCTGGGGATATTCTAAGTTAAGGAATCTGTCACTAACTACTGTCTCTTACAGATATATCGTTACACAAGTTAGTAACTTGTGCCAATTATGCCCGAGGGTGATAAAGCACAGCAACAAGCATGCTAATACAGTATGCGTAACGTATGCTCATTCGTAGGTCTATATCACACTCTAGAACGTGCGCATAATTGTGGCGTAGCGGCTAATAGTCGCATACTAACAATCTCCAAACCAATTTGCGTGCATTGAATATTTGTGAAAAAACGAATCATACACTCTCATTCATACCGCTATTAAAATTGCCGTAAAAATACATACAGGACACATAAAACAACGAGTCTTACCCCATATAGGAAGAGGTTAAACTCCTCGTGGGACCTCCCTTAGAAATGGGGTAGCCCTGTAGTCAGACACTGGTGCCGTGAAAATGGATCGAAAAATTCACGGTCAGAATTATCCAAATGATGTGATTAAAGGTAGGAGATAAAATGAAATAAACAAAAACAAAAAAACATGCGTCAGTAAATGCGGTAGACGAAACCTCCGTGTTGGAGATGCATGCACTCATACCTGTTTCTGGCGTTTTTTCGTTCATTTTACTCACGTCATCAAGGGTCCTGCCCCGTAGTGTGACCTGTTCGGTGTGGGTCCCAGCGGCTTGTGGCAACCGGGAGCCTACACTAGCTGTTTCTTAAAGGAACGCTCTGATGGGCGCGCCTACTTCCGCGGTCATATCTAGGTTCTATCCTGGCCACCCCATGGACTCTGGGAAATGTAGTTTTCAAATTCCCAGAGTGAAGGTACTGAAACAGCCACTTCAACACACTCGTACGGAAAACCCGATGTTTTTACAATTATTTTATAAAATCCTATGTATTGATACAGGACCACGGTGATGTTAATATTCACACTGTTTGCGAAACAAGGAGTCCCAAACCAATCGCTTATGCAAGGGCGCGTGAAATAAACGTCATGTCCACCATATAAATTTTGGGATTCTCGCGTTGTGCGTGCGTCATAAACACGCATGCCCTGCAGATTGTGGGAACAGTAGTTCCCGCGTTATACAGATGTATAAACAATCATATGATAGTGTTGTCGCGTATCAGCATTACACTATAGTTTTTCTTATAGAAAATTAAATCCCTTGTCAAACAATGACTAGTGTGAATTAAGCGCTTGTGATGCCGGTCAGTTGATGTAAATATAGTAAAATAAGTATTCTCAATGAATTTACCATACTGAAAATTCAATAATTAAGTTAAAAACCTAATGCTCAGTAGGGTATGTCAGTATAGTGTCACAGATAGGGGGTTACAATCCATACTAATGCTAAGTAAGTATCAGATTCAGTTTCAGTTTCCATACAAAATTTTGATTTATCTGGTCTTATTAAGTTGGTGCCAGGGAATGGAATCATTCAACCCGTGGATGTATGTTTTTAATCGATGCACCCAACGTTGCTCCCTCTCCAAAAGTCTTCTGGTTACATCGCCTTCTCCTGTGACTTTTTGATTATTGTCCACCACAAATCCTTGTCAGAGTGTTTCATCTCCACATAATGGGATGTTAATCTTGTCGCTGTGATCGACCTTCTGATGGTGCTTCTATGTTCGCTTATGCGCACCTTTATTTTTCTCCCTGTCATGCCGATGTACATAAGTTGGCATGGGCATTTAATCATGTATATAACCTTATCACTGTTACAATTAGTATGGGTCCGCTGTTCCCATGCGTGATGCATGCCCAAGTCAATTTCCTTTGTATGTTTCGTGAACTCACATACAACACATGACCCACATGGATAGTGTCCAGTGACCGGAGGTTGATCCCAGAGAGTCAATTGGTGAGTTGTTTTTGATCTCTTCAGGTCTGTGTGTATCAAGGAGTCTCTAAGGCTTTTGTTTCTTCGAAATGAAAACATAGGTTTTTCATATTTAAGTTTGTTAGATGTAAGGATTTCCCACTTTTTGTTGATGATTTTCTTAATATCATTGGATGTTGCATTGTATGTTGTAACACAAATAATTGTGTCTTTCACCTCCTTTGAATTTGTATCCAGTAACGCATCCCTCGGGGTATTGCGAGATCTTTTCATTGCTTTCTCAATAATTCTTTTGGGATATGCTCTTTGTTCTAATTTCTTCGACAATATTTCAGCTTCCATCTTATAATCTTGAAGATCCTGGCAGTTCCTGCGTATGCGCAGGAATTGGCCTATGGGTAGATTTTCCCTGAGAGAGCGTGGGTGTGCGCTTTCAAAGTGTAACAGACTGTTTTTGTCCGTTGGTTTTGTATACAAAGAACTGACCAGGCTGTTGTTACTAGCCCGGATCTTTACATCCAAAAACGAGACCTCCTCATGGTTGTAGGTCATGGTGAACTTTAAATGTGGATTCAGTTGGTTCAGCCATTTATGGAAATTAGCCAAAGTTGTTAAATTGCCATTCCATCAGGACGTCGTCGATGTATCGCCACCACTTACTAATGTTATTAGAGTAAGGGTTGGTGGGCCAAATATGTTGTTCTTCCATTTGGCCCACATACAGACACGCTATGCTAGGCGCAAAGGTGCTGCCCATTGAAGTGCCATGGACCTGGAGATATAGCTGTTCTTCAAACCTAAAGAAATTCTCCATGAGTGCTATGCGCATCAATGTAATAACCCAATCTACGGGGGCATCCCAGGTCCAATTTTCTTGTTTCAGGAGGTTCTCAATAACCCGGATACTCTCCTCTTGTGGGATGCTCGTATAGAGTGCTTCAACATCTAAACACACCATTATATTATGCCTGGGATCATAATCAATGTCTGATATTAGGTTGAACAGATGTTTTGTATCCTGAACATATGACCTGATGCGTGACACTAATGGGCGTAGGAACCAATCGGTAAATTTAGAAAGAGGTTCTAGAAGTGACCCTAACCCAGACACGATGGGTCTACCAGGAGGAGGTATTTTTCCTTTATGTATTTTAGGTATCGTGTAAAATATGGGTATTCTTGGGTCGTCAGGATTGAGGAATTCATGTTCTTTCTTAGTAATCCAGTCTCGTTCCAGGGCATCAGCGGTCAGTGTATTTATGGTTTTCTTTAACCGTGTGGTGGGATCCTTGTTGATTTTCTTGTAGTATTTTATATCTGCCAGGAGGTTCATACAGGCGGTTCTATAAGCCGTAGTGCTCTGAATGACAGTAGCCCCGCCTTTATCCGCTGGTTTGATAACAATGTCAGTTCTTGTACCCAGGGTTTTCAATGCGTCTCTTTCTTTTTTGTTCAAATTGTCATAGACGCCTCTTTTAGTTGGTAATTCTTCAATTTCCTTCGTTACACTCTCTTCGAACGCAATCACCTCTGGGGGCATTAATGATGTTGGTGGAAAGAAATTTGATTTTAGTCGTAAGGTTGTGTGGGTTTCATCCTCCATTAGTGCCTCTTTCTCCCTGAAGAATGTTTTTATACGTATTTTTCTGAAGAATTCGTTTAGTTCGCACCGTATCTGGAATTTATCCAAATATGCAGTGGGAACAAAACCAAGTCCCTTGTTAAGGACAGCAGCTTCTTCTGCACACAGGATGTGGTCTGTCAAGTTGACCACTAATCCTTGGTTGCACTCGTTCCTGCTTGTGGGCCTTTGGTCATGCTCCGTGTGTTCACTGGGGTGTTGTTGTCCTCCCATTGTACTTGTTTGTTCATGTTGTTTCTTCTTCCACGTCTCCCCCTTCTTCCACCCTGTCCTAAAAAACGGTTCTGATTATAGTTGGGTTGGAAGAACGGTGCCGGATGGTATTGTGGAGGTCCATGGAATTGTGGTGGTCCATGGAATGGAACTGGCCCGTATGGACTGGGCCATGGATACATCTGGGATGGTTGGTATCCCTGGTTGAAGTTTCCTCTTCTTGGTTTCCTGATCTACCTCTCCAGCTCTTGTTGGAACCGTCACTTGACCAATCCTCATGTTCTGACTCCGAATTGCTTGAGTCCCCTTGGTATGACGATCCGGATTCAGAATTATCCTGGCTTTTGTAGTCGTCTTTTATATAGGGGTATACTTTCTCATGAGAGAATTTCTTAAGATCTTTCTGTAACTTGTTGACTTTACTCTGCATCAGAAAGTCTTTATGTTCCCCAATCTCTTTGTTGACCTCCTCTAGTTTTTTTCTTATAGAGTGAGATCCTAATTTCCGTTATGAGAGCATCTTCGCTGGTCTTGATTTTTACCAGGATAGCTTCTGAAAGGCGTTTAGCAGTATTTATGATGAGGATCAACCAATCGCGCGTACAACACCACGCGATTAGTGACCACTCTCTTTTGAACAAAGGATCATCTAAGAAAATTCTAGGGGCGTTGGTCACTAAGGGACCCTTAGGTGCAGCATTGCCTCGCAGATATTCCGTTAAGATTGCCCCATGAAGTAGGATTTTCATCTGGGCACGTTTCAATTCCTTTAATTCATCCCAGTTCTGCGCTTGGTTGAGACTCTGGTTGATATTTGTGTCTGGAAATAATGATGGGCCGGCCAAAATAGCAGACGCCATTTCATCCGTGTACCCTATCCCAAGGGTCTCAGATGTTGTCAATGTGCCTGGCGTATTCATGATGAAGTGATTTTAAGACAAGACCAAATAAAAAGCGGCGAGTGAATCCTTCCAAATTTCCACAATTATTCAAACAAAGTAATCTTGGGTTTTATAACCCTCTTTTCTGGGGATGCCCCACAGCTGTGCGCTGCACAAAACGTAATACACTAATGTAGCGGAGGAAAAAACCTCTCACTACTTGAAGGGCCGAGAGAAACTCTGTAAGAGGAGTACACCCTCCCGTTATATAACACTGATCCACAATAAATACTCCCCTTATACCCTAACCGTGTAGTTCGGTTGTTAGAATACAAACAGATACTGATTGATCAATGGTGGAATGTCCCTAAATGAAGCTGATGATTTTACACCACTCTAAAATGGCGAAGGAGGCAACTCCTTTTGTTTTATATTCCCTCACACACCCTAGTGGTGTCATGCTTCATCATCGGGACACCCCGACGCCTATAAGTCGGGGTGGGCTCGACCGTATTGCAGGGAGCTCTTAAAGAAATGTTTGGCCAGGGGGTTAAAGATTAAAAATCCACTGGCAGATCCCGGTTTCCCTTTATTCTTGGATCTGTCAAGGATATTAAAATAAAGAAGAATAAGGTCATTGGGATATTATGGTCCTAAGACCCTAAAGCCAACATGTTTCAGTCCAATACAAGCCCAAAATATGGTGCAGGACTTTCTTCAGGGCGATAACGTTGTCCCCCCTGGAAGGGTAGTAATAAGGAAGTTCCCTATACTAATTTTATAAAAGGGCAGAAAGCTGCTCCTTTGTTTGTCACAATCTTGGGTATTATTAGATCACTCAATCTGTAAAAAGACAAAGATAACGACAAAACAAACAACACACCATTGTTATAGGCATGTATACAGTATCTGAAATCACAAGTAGTGAAGAGTGACGTCACCCTCTGTGCCAATTATGCCCGAGGGTGATAAAGCACAGCAACAAGCATGCTAATACAGTATGCGTAACGTATGCTCATTCGTAGGTCTATATCACACTCTAGAACGTGCGCATAATTGTGGCGTAGCGGCTAATAGTCGCATACTAACAATCTCCAAACCAATTTGCGTGCATTGAATATTTGTGAAAAAACGAATCATACACTCTCATTCATACCGCTATTAAAATTGCCGTAAAAATACATACAGGACACATAAAATACCGAGTCTTACCCCATATAGGGAGAGGTTAAACTCCTCGTGGGACCTCCCTTAGAAATGGGGTAGCCCTGTAGTCAGACACTGGTGCCGTGAAAATGGATCGAAAAATTCACGGTCAGAATTATCCAAATGATGTGATTAAAGGTAGGAGATAAAATGAAATAAACAAAAACAAAAAAACATGCGTCAGTAAATGCGGTAGACGAAACCTCCGTGTTGGAGATGCATGCACTCATACCTGTTTCTGGCGTTTTTCGTTCATTTTACTCACGTCATCAAGGGTCCTGCCCCGTAGTGTGACCTGTTCGGTGTGGGTCCCAGCGGCTTGTGGCAACCGGGAGCCTACACTAGCTGTTTCTTAAAGGAACGCTCTGATGGGCGCGCCTACTTCCGCGGTCATATCTAGGTTCTATCCTGGCCACCCCATGGACTCTGGGAAATGTAGTTTTCAAATTCCCGAGTGAAGGTACTGAAACAGCCACTTCAACACACTCGTACGGAAAACCCGATGTTTTTACAATTATTTTATAAAATCCTATGTATTGATACAGGACCACGGTGATGTTAATATTCACACTGTTTGCGAAACAAGGAGTCCCAAACCAATCGCTTATGCAAGGGCGCGTGAAATAAACGTCATGTCCACCATATACATTTTGGGATTCTCGCGTTGTGCGTGCGTCATAAACACGCATGCCCTGCAGATTGTGGGAACAGTAGTTCCCTCGTTATACAGATGTATAAACAATCATATGATAGTGTTGTCGCGTATCAGCATTACACTATAGTTTTTCTTATAGAAAATTAAATCCCTTGTCAAACAATGACTAGTGTGAATTAAGCGCTTGTGATGCCGGTCAGTTGATGTAAATATAGTAAAATAAGTATTCTCAATGAATTTACCATACTGAAAATTCAATAATTAAGTTAAAAACCTAATGCTCAGTAGGGTATGTCAGTATAGTGTCACAGATAGGGGGTTACAATCCATACTAATGCTAAGTAAGTATCAGATTCAGTTTCAGTTTCCATACAAAATTTTGATTTATCTGGTCTTATTAAGTTGGTGCCAGGGAATGGAATCATTCAACCCGTGGATGTATGATTTTAATCGATGCACCCAACGTTGCTCCCTCTCCAAAAGTCTTCTGGTTACATCGCCTTCTCCTGTGACTTTTTCGATTATTGTCCACCACAAATCCTTGTCAGAGTGTTTCATCTCCACATAATGGGATGTTAATCTTGTCGCTGTGATCGACCTTCTGATGGTGCTTCTATGTTCGCTTATGCGCACCTTTATTTTTCTCCCTGTCATGCCGATGTACATAAGTTGGCATGGGCATTTAATCATGTATATAACCTTATCACTGTTACAATTAGTATGGGTCCGCTGTTCCCATGCGTGATGCATGCCCAAGTCAATTTCCTTTGTATGTTTCGTGAACTCACATACAACACATGTTGGCTTTAGGGTCTTAGGACCATAATATCCCAATGACCTTATTCTTCTTTATTTTAATATCCTTGACAGATCCAAGAATAAAGGGAAACCGGGATCTGCCAGTGGATTTTTAATCTTTAACCCCCTGGCCAAACATTTCTTTAAGAGCTCCCTGCAATACGGTCGAGCCCACCCCGACTTATAGGCGTCGGGGTGTCCCGATGATGAAGCATGACACCACTAGGGTGTGTGAGGGAATATAAAACAAAAGGAGTTGCCTCCTTCGCCATTTTAGAGTGGTGTAAAATCATCAGCTTCATTTAGGGACATTCCACCATTGATCAATCAGTATCTGTTTGTATTCTAACAACCGAACTACACGGTTAGGGTATAAGGGGAGTATTTATTGTGGATCAACCCTAGTTTTGTGCACCAGTGGTCAGTGTCTTGCATGGCTCTGCGCTTCTGCCGTGGAATGTCATGTAAAAGAACGGACGTCAGCGCGCGAGGGCGGCCTCTAACTAGCTACCGCGACGTCATCCCGACGACCACGACGCCAACGATGAACGCGGAGCCGACCGACGCCACCTTTCGACGCACAGGGGTACTGCTAACGAAAAAATTCTCTGGATCCAGTTTGACGCCTGGGGGTAATTCTAAGGAATCTATAACTAATCTATGTCTCTTACAGATATATTGTTACCGAAGGTAGGTAAATTGTCCTTTAGTAACATAATATAACAACCCCATTATCATATGTCTAACAGGGGAGGATATTAGATAAAGGGCAAGCATGGTCAGGTCATAGACCTGCTACCCCGTAACATACCTAGCTATCGCATACCTAGATAAGTGCCAGTCGCCACACCTTAAATTTCCTCACATCACGTGCATTGCAGTAACAAAACAATCAACCCCTCGCCTTCGTAACAATTTTAAAGGCATCCCAATCATCCAAATGAATTTCACCTGTCCTCAACCAACCGTGAACAAATGGCCCAACACTCGCAATACCATCAGCCACTTCTTCCCGCAGAACGGCGAAACATCTTATTCCATAAAAGTGCCCTGTCTGACATCCCAATTATAAAAAACAAAAAATCAAAAGTATATAAAAAATAATAAGGGAAGTCATTTAACAAATCACATATAATATAGCCAGAATATCATAACCTTACAGCTCATGTAATATAATACATCCCGCGGTCAATGCTGCCAACAGAATGTACCAATAGGAAAATGATAATTTAATGTATGCAGATGTTTCATTCAACCAGGATATCCGGTCCAGTGACTCTACATGCTCAGAGAGTCAGGGTAACACACCAGTCCTAAATTCAAGGAGCATTGCTGGGACTCCAAACCTGTGATTGTTTGGCAATAAGTAGCTGTATTACTGAAGCCATTCCAATTCAAGGAACAGTTCCATAGGCATAGATCCTCGGGTGAAAATGGGCCCTATTGGTTACACTGTTGATTACAAGTGAATCACGAGTTGCCCGTGGTAAAACAAAAATGAATATTGAAAAATAAAAAGAAAACAGACGTAATAATGCATCCTGAAGAGGGTCAGTTCACACGTGTGCTGCCACATACTTCTGAAGCATAATATTTGATAGAGACATCTAGCTGCGGATTCCTTACCTTTGAATTTCCCAGAAAGATTTTTGTTCGAGCAATACCCCTGCATGTTGGTAGGTCGGTTGGCCCAACATGACGTCGGCATCATCTGTGCCGGGAGTGACGTCCACGTCACGTATATAAATGCCACCTTGGCTCGCTGACATCAGTTCTTTTCTTTCCTCTCCAGTCAAGCGCTGATCTGTGAAGGGAGCTACCCTCTGTCACTTTTTGTCAGGACTTTTCAACATTTTGTCGACCCCTTTTTTGGTGTGAAGGTTTACCATGTCAAGGAAGACTTCAGTGTTCAAGCTGTGAGGTGACTGTCACTGCACCATGTCGGTGACAGTCCCGCATTTGGTGTCTAGAGACCCCCGGACCATGGCTCTGAAGGCTTTGAGGGAGCGGTCCCTAAAGCTGCTTGCATTTCGGCAGGCAACACCACGTCGCTCAACTCCTCAGAGGTCCCGATTGAGAGGAATGCGCCGCTCCAGAAGTCCCAAGCCCTCTTAGTCCCATTCAAAATCCTCAGGACAGTTGGGTAAGAGGCATAAGAAGCACAAGAAGTTGAAGCGTGCTTCGTCTTCTCCCAGACATGAGCGTCGGCGTTCAAGGCCTCATTCTTCGGAACCTGCGCCTGGGTCGGCTCAGCCCCTCCCCAATTTTCCAGGAGCCTGAGCGACCCCCACCCAACAGAGAGAATTTTATGAGGCCATGCGCCTCATTTTGGGTCACCTGAACCCTCCAGCATGGCTTTGGGGCCCGAGGGGGCTCCTTTGGGTTCCGCGCTGGCAGCTCTGGCACCGATGCTCCCCCTTGGATCCGGACCATTGTCAGTCATGCCACTGTGACCTTCCATGAGGCCACTCCTGACGCCGATGCTTCCGACCCTGCTGGCGCTCACTGGCAACATCAGCCCCATTCTAATCCCCTATGACCCAGAGCCGTTACGGCGTTACTCGACGTAGATTCTAGCGACGACAGGACCTACAGGTCCTAGGTCATTTCCTGAGCCTTATTCTGAAAGGCTAGGAATGGGAGAAGGTTAGGAGGGGTCGCTGGACCCTTTTGAAGACCTGCCTGAAGAGGAAATGGACTGGAATGAGGAATTGGGTGAAGCCAGTGGACTGGATACTTCTCCAGATACTGGCATGCTTTGTCCCCCTACCTTGGCTACGAAGGAGGGAGCGTTTTATGCTGTGGTGGTGCAAAGGGCGGCTGAGGTCCTTGGTTTTCAGCTTTCTTCAGTGGCAGTCAAGCCTAACATCTAGACATATATGCTGCGGCTGGGGGTTTCCTCCTTGGAACCCTTACTTCCGTTTAATGAAGCCCTCATGGATGTCCTACTGGGAACCTGGTCCAAGCCCAGCACAGGGGCTCCTGTGAATAGGACAATTGTCTGCCGCCACAGCCCTGCTCTAGGCGAACCAAATTTCTTCACTACCCACCCTACCATAGAGAGCTTAGTAGTCCAGGCATCTACGTCCCAAGGCGCGTTCCCTTCTGCTCCCCCGGATAGGGAATACAAGAGGCTGGATAGTTAGCGCAAGAAAACATTTTCTTCCGCCAGCCTTGCATTGCGGTCGGTGAACACCGCATGTTTATTGGGCTGTTATTCCCACACTCTGTGCGAAACGGTTGCGCAAGTGCTGCCACAGGCCCCGAAGGAGGCCTGGGCCGTCCTTTCCCAAGCAGTATCAGATGAGAGAGATGTTGCAAAGTTCGCCATCCACTGTGGTCTCGAAACGACCGACTCGCTTGGCAGAGCTATTTCATCGACGGTGGTTGTCAGACCCCATGCCTGGCTGAGAACATCTGGCTTTTCGGAGGATATCCAGTCCCCTCTCATGGACATGCCCTTTGATGGCACCTGTCTCTTCGGAGACCAGGCAGAAATGGCATTGGAGCGCTTTAAGGACTCGCGGGCTACAGCCAATTCCTTGGGCCCCTCAGTGGCCACACATCACCAGTCTGCCTTTCGTGGCTATGGAAGGGGCTTTCAGCCGCGCCAGTAACCGAGCCATGCAAGTTTCGCAACCCCTGCGCAGGCGCGGTTCATTCTGACCACGTGGGTCGGGTGGCCAGAGGTAGGGTCAGTCCACCACCTTCCCCCCCCACGGCAGCTTCAGCCTCCAAACCCTTCTAATCTCGCCCTTCCACACCATTGGCGTCCAGTTGGTGGCAGGATCAGCATTCACCTCTACCACTGGCAGACCATCACATCGGACAGTTGGGTCCTCCAGATAGTCCGAAGTGGCTAGTCCCTCCCCTTTGAGACCACCCCTCCCTCCATGCGTCCATCCTACAACCGGCTGATGGAGGATCATTCGATTTTACTCTGGGGGGAAGTCATGACTCTCTTGGCCAAGGATGCCATAGAGAGGGTTACAGAGCCAGAAGTAGGCTGTGGTTGTTATTCTTGCTACTTTCTGGTCCTGAAAAAGGACAAGGGTCTTCATCCTATGCTAGACCTACGAGTCCTCAACTACTTCCTCAAAAAGGAAAAATTCAGGATGCTCACTGTAGCTCAGGTCCTGTCTGCCGTGGACCCAGAAGACTGGATGGTAGCGTTGGACTTGTAGGATGCCTACTTCCACATTCCCGTCCTGCCTGCCTATCGGGGCTACCTGTGGTTTACGGTAGGCCACAAGCATTTTCAGTTCACTGTGCTCACTTTTGGCCTTCCCAGCGCCCCTCAGGTGTTCATCAGGGTGATGGCCGTGGTAGTAGCTCATCTGTGCCGATCAGGGGTGCCAGTCATTTCCCTATCTTAACGACTGGCTGCTGAAGGTGGGCTCGCCCCAGGCTGTCATCTCCCTCCTCCAGACTACGGCGAACCTCCTGCATTTGCTGGGGTTCACTATCAGCATGCCGAAGTCACACTTGACTCCCTCTCAGATGCTTCATTTCATCGGAGCCGTTGTTGATACAGTCCAGTTTCGGGCTTATCCTCCCGAACGGAGAGTCCAGGGTGTCCAGGCTATGATACCAATGTGTCAGCCTCTATCCTGGATTTTGGTTAGAATGACTGAGGCTTTTGGGCCTCATGGCCTCCTGCATCCTGCTAGTGACACATGCCAGATGGCATATACAGGCTCTGCAGTCGGGCCTGAAGTTCCAGTGGGCGCAGCATATGGGGAATCTCTTCAACATGGTCCAGATCTCGGAGGGAACTGCACGGAACCTGCAGGTGTGGCTGGCGAGCCGCGATTGGGTCAGAGGCAGACTCCTCTCCCTTCGCCAACCAGACCTCACAGTAGTGACAGATGCATCACTCCTGGGATGGGGCGGCCCTCTGGAAGAGGTGGAGATCAGATGACTCCGGTCTCCGGCGGAACTTGAACTCCACATCGACATGCTGGAGCGCCGTGCGATCTGACTGATATTGAAAGCCTTTCTACCCTATATCAAAGGAAGGCTAGTTCAAGTGTTCACAGACAACACCACCACCATGTTGTACTGCAACAAATAGGGCGGAGTGGGGTCGTGGACTCTTTGTCAATAGGCTTTGCGTCTCTGGACAGGGCTGGAACAGCAGGGTATATCCCTGGTGAATCAACACCTGGCAGGTTCCCTGAACGCCAGGGTGGACGACTCAGCCGTCGATGCCTAGCGGATCACGAGTGGCGTCTCCATCCGGAGGTGGTGCAAGGTCTCTTTTTAACAGTGGGGAGAGCCTTGGTTAGATCTGTTTGCGTCTGCAGAGATCAGCGCAATGTCAGCAGTTTTGCGCACTGGAGTTTCCAAGTCAGTTCTTGCTCAGAGATGCTTTTTGTCTCGAGTTGAGCTCAGGCCTCCTGTATGCCTTTCTGCCCATACCACTCCTGCCCAGAGTTCTCAAGAAGATCAGGAACAACCGGGCCCAAATCATCCTTGTGGCTCTGGACTGGGCATTTAGGGTCTGGTATCCAGAGCTTCTATAGATCAGCATCGATCCTCCGATCTGGCTGCCCCGTCGGGAGGATCTTCTGTCACAGCAGCAGGGGAGGGTTCTCAACCCGAACCTGTCAACTCTGCACCTTCTTGTGTGGAGATTGAGTGGAGGCAGTTGATAACTTTCCACCTTCCTCCCGAAGTCTACAATGTTATTCTGGCAGCCAGGCGTCCGTCCACTAAGAAGATGTACGCATGCCAATGGAACAAATTTGTAAAATATTGTACAGAAAAGTCTACTGACCCTCTTTCTTTATCCTTTCATGATATTTTGCTTTTATTTTGTCCCTTGCGTAGCAGGGCTCTGCTCTGGGCTCCTTGAAAGGGTATCTTTCGGGGTTGTCTGCTTTTCTGAGGCTGCCAGACCAACCCTCCCTATTTAAATGTCCAATTGTACATGGATTCTTGAAAGGCCTTGTACATATGTTCCCTCCTGCCTCTTTCATTATGCCTCAGTGGGACCTTATTTGGTTCTCACTTTCTTAATGTGTGCTCCTTTTGAGCCCCTGCATAATTGCCCCCTCCGGTTTTCTCACCATCAAAACAGCCTTCTTAGTGGCAATTACATCTGCCAGGAGGGTGAGCTAACTGCAGGTTTTATCGTCCAAGCCCTCTTTCTGAAGATATTCCCTGACAAATTGGCCCAAAAAGAGCGTTGTTGTTCTGTCTTGATCGCACAAAAGAGTTCCGGGTCAACGACCAACTCTTTATGGGGTACATTGGAGTGAAGAAAGTTCATGGGGCGCAGAAGAGAACCATCTCCCGGTGGGTCGTCCTCTGCATCAAAATTTGCTATGCTCTGGCCAAGCAGCCCCTTGTAGGCTTAAGGGCTTATTCCACCAGAGCTAAGGCTGATACCCCTGCTTTGCAACGTGGACTCTCAGCCCTGGACATCTGGGTATCTATTCAAATGTAAGGAATCTGCGGCTAGATGCCGCAGATTCCTTATCGACCCAACTTTCATCACTGCGCTGCGGATACGTTTCTAGAGTCAGGGCTGTTCCCTTTCAGGACCCTAGTTACGTAAAAACAGGCCTATGTCAGTACTCTTCATGGCGTCGCTTTTCTGGTGTGGAATGTCGTGAAAAGTAACTGACGTCAGCACGCCGAGGTGGCGCCTATATAAATCTGCTGGTGCTGGACTCTGCCATCTATGAGTCCTACCCTTGCCTGAGGTGCCTCCTTCCAGTTACAGGGCCTCAGAGGTGGGTTTTGCAGCTAATCTCTGCAAGAACCGGTGCGAAGCATCGCAAAGCCATGCAAAGTCTCTCGGAACCAACGCCGGACGACGCGAAGCCTCACTGAGTATCGCCGGGCGTCTTGGAGTCTCGCCGCACAGCCCCAGCACCGACGGCGCAAAGCCTCGCAAAGCGACGCATCACCTCCAGTGGGCCACACATCGTACATGTGCAACAGGTTTTTCCATGCATCACCCGCAGACCAGAAACGTCTTGGATTTCGACGCCTCACTTCCCTGTACAGTCCGGATTCGACGCATCACTTCTCCTGTGTGCAGCAGAACTGTCGCCTCGCCTCCCCAAGGACTCAGGAACTGATGCATCGCTGTGTTTTCCAACGCTTCCATCCTCTGCGGCTGTTTGGCATTGTGAATTTTGACGCATCTTCAGGTACTTTGTGTAAAAGTCACGCCTCCATTGTTTTCTTTGGTACACGTTCTTGAAACCTTTTGAAAGTCATATTTTAAACGTGTATGTTGGATTTTTGTCGTTTTCGTCTTGTTTAGTTTAGATAAAGATATTTTATTTTTCTAAACTGGTGTGGTGTCCATTTGTGGTGTTTTCACTGTGATACTGTGAGTTTTGGTACAAATACTTTACACATTGCCTTTGGGATAAGCCTGTCTGCTCGTGCCAAGCTACCAAGGGGGTGAGCAGGGGTTATCTGAAGTGTGTATCCCCTTTACCCTGACAAGAAGCAAGGGTCCCTATTTGGACAAAGGTATCTACCTCTGCCAACTGGAGACCCCCATTTCTAACACTTAGGGCCCGATTCTGATGCGGGTTGGAAAAGCTTCCCGACCGAGGGCCTGATTCTGATGCGGTTAGGAAGGCCTCCTAACGGCATTTGCTCCTTCCAAATCGGATCGGGAACGTGTCTTCCCGACCGAGGGCCCAATTCTGATGCGGTTAGGAACAAATGTTCCCATTGAAGTCAATGGGAGTTCAACCAAATCGTATCTGGAAGCATCCGGATGCATCCTACTCCGCCGGTCGGACTTTCCCGATCCGAGTGGGTCGGACACCATTTCCCAACCGATTCGGTCGGGAAGCTTTTCCAACCCGCATCAGAATCGGCCCATTAGTATTTCATGACTTGCAGAATGTCTTTCCACAATTCAGGGAGGCAATTCTCTATTCCATAGTGTGAAGAAGAGATTTTTTCACAAGAAATAGTGAAATTCCTCATCAGTGTTATGGCTCATATCCACACTGCGTAGGCAGCAGATCCAGCCTGCCTCATTTCGCCTCAAAAGTAGCTCCCTGTCTTGCACTGTAGGATAAGGGGGTATGTGATCAATGCCATGATACCATATATCGGCATTATCAGCATGATGTTCCATTATATGGAAGGTCATGGGGTATCTCATGTCCTTTTTCCTTAAGGCCCGGATATGTTCTTGGATACAAGATTTCAAGGACCTCACTGTGCTGCCTACATATCTTATGTTGCATTCGCAACCAATAGTGTATGTGACAAATTTCGTTTAGCAATTAATGAAATGGCGAATTTTATGTGTCCGTTTGGTGTTATAGCAGAATTGCTTGGTATTATTTTTACTGATTCTACACACATTACATTTTTGGCATGTGAAGAATTCCTCAGTGGGGGCCAGAAGCCACAGTTTTCTCCCCTTTGGTGTGCTCACATAGCTCAGACAGAGCCAATCTTTTATGGTTTTACCTTTGCAAAAGGTCACTTTGAGCTTATTAGACACATTATCCCTAACCCCAGGTACTTCCGTGAGTAAGTGCCAATGCCTCCACAATATTTTATCAATTCCATCACTGAACATAGTGTATTTAGTAATGAATGTCACATGACCTTGCCGTTTGTTTTCACTTTTGGTCTTTTTTTCTCAAGGTGTCCTCTCTTGCTACCTGTTTTATCTTTCCCTCAGCTATTTCCAGGATTCTATCCTCATAGCCACTGGCCTTAAAGCGTTGTTTGGCATTTGCCTTCTTGGTAGTGAACGTCTCCATCCTGCTACAGTTTCACCTTATGTGTACCATTTCACCAAAAGGTATGTAATTGATCACTGACTTGGGGTGAGCACTGGTGGCATGTAAAATGCCATTGCAGACAAAGTTCAAAGTGGTTGTAAGGGCAAGACTGATTTCGTGCTCCTTCAGGAAAAAATTCCAGTCAAACAAAGGTTCATTTCGCTGGTTGTTTTTAAGGTGTGGTCACTCTATCCGTGAGAGTGAGTAAAACAAACAAACTGACAGCCAACACGTGTTTCACCCCTTTACATGGCCATCTGGCCTGGGGCTTCCTCAGGGCGTTGCATTGGAAGATGAAGGGAAAAGGTCGTCTGTAATAGTACGGTCCTGTACTTTCTTGTAAAATAATGGGCGTAATGCCAGTCCGGTCGCTCACAGCACCGCCCGCCACAATGCTGGGAATAGACGTCGTGCAGTGGCATGCACAAGGTGACAGGCACCGCGCGGTGCCTGCCACTTTGTCCATGCCAATGCAGGGGGGTACCATAGGTACCCCCCATGTGCACCCCCCACCACCCCAACTTTCTGGGGGCCCGCTGCGGGCCCCCAAAGGCAAAGCCCACATGCCTTTCCATGGCGGCAACGCCGCCATGGAAAGGCTGATCTCTGCAGTCATCGTAATATGGATGGCGGTGTCTTGCAGACACCGCCACCATATTAACTATGTTTTCCGCCGGTCGACGAGTCGACCGGTGGAAAAACGGTCTTTCCGTCCGCCGCGGACCCCCCAGCCATAATAATATGGCGGGGGGTCTTTGTAGTGTGGATGGCAGGCGGATCGCCCCCGCCGGGCCAGCGGTGACTACCGCCGGCCCGGCGAGGGCGATCCGCCCGCCATCCTAATGGGCCCCATAGTACTCTGTATCGCGTCCCCTTCAACATAGAACAAAATGTCTAGGAATTTAAGTCTCTCCCTGTTATAGTTTATGGTGAGAGTGACATTGTAAGGGTTGTTATTAAGATATGCATAATTTTCCATAAGCTGGTCCACTGACCCTTTCCACAGTATGATGATGCCATCAATATACCTCCCCCAAAAGACAATATAATTAGTCCAGGGGGAGGCATATCTGCCCCAGACATGCTCCCACTCATACCAGCCCATAAAAAGGCCAGCATAAGAGGAAGCAAACCTGGAGCCCATCACAGCACCCTGTATCTAATGTTACCAGCAACCCTCATGGAGGATGTAGTTCGTAGAGAGAATAATGGCCATCATCTCGACATTCATTGTGTTATATTCCAAAAAATCTGCAGTTCTAGTGCGGAGAAAGGATTCTACAGCCAGACTCCCAAAAGTCTTTTGAATGCAAGTATACAAACTTGCCACGTCCATCGTCACAAACCTAGATATATGAGCACAGGCTTAAGGGAACATGAGGCTATTGGAGGATGGGGTATGGCTTCCCTGCCTTACATATATATATGAGCACAGACTTAAGGGAACATGAGGCCATTGGAGGGTGGGGTATGATTTGAGTGTTCGAGGCAACACATTTGATTATGTTTAACTTTGTCTACCCTTGCCATCACTGGATTTGCCCACAGTATACCTTGGACATAGATAGGGGAAGCTTATGCATATGCCAATGCTCTTTTCCTCCCCCCCCCCCTTATACTTATCTCTTTGTTATGATGATCCTTATTGATTTTTACAATGTATTCCACATTGCTTTGCCAGGTGTCAACCACGTGGCTGATTGGCCTGAAACTGTATGAGATTTTAAGTTCTAAACAGGATATGGTTCTTACCCATGCATGCAAGAGAATCTGCATGAAGGTGTATGTATGTTGAAATGCTTATTGGCCTGATATGACTAGAGTCTAACTACGGTATGTAGCGGAAATCTGATTATGTAGTTCACACCAGCTGGTGATACGGACCATATCCTGTTATATGGCCATTAGGGTCATTGTTGACATTGCTAAGTTAGCATGAGCTCTGCTGCCATGATGCTGATTTTGCGCACGTTACTACATGACTTTATTTTGCAAGACTCTGTTTATGACTTTAACATGAGAACTGTCTGCTTTTCGCATTCTCTGCTAGTTCCTGGAGTTTAGTCTGAACACGATGTGCAAGGTCAATAAACAATGCCCCTTGTTATTCTGTTCTGGTCAGTCCCTAGCACCTAGACAAAACATGCTAAAGACAGCTGCACTGCTGGAAACTCGTGCTTTGATATTACGGGGATGCATGTTGTTCAAACACACTTGGAGAGAGACCTTTCCATGGAGAAGAGCCCTGCTGTTCCTATGATGTAAAGCTTACATCTAGGCTCTAAGGTATGGGGGTCTGCTGACAAAGCCCAGAGATCTTCCTTTATTTAATCAAACTCAACCTTACCAAGGGGAGCTAGGTTAGGCCTTTTAGTCTGTTTTCCATTGTCTGTATATGATGACATCCCCCTTTATACTATATGGAATTGTAACAATGCTAATTGTTCTGCGTTTATGCATTTCGCTGCTGGTAGTGGCTCGTATACTGCATTATAGAGCACGGTAGTTAAAATAAACAATCTGAAAGAGACACGTTAGTGACAGATTCCTTACCTTAGAATATCCCCAGGCGTCAGGCTGGATCCGGAAAGTTTTTTGCGTAGCAGTACCCCTGCGCGTCGGTAGGCGGCGTCGTGCGGCTCCGCGTCCGTCGTCGGCGTCGTGATCGCCGGGATGACGTCGCGGGCAGTACTTAGGCGCCGCCCCTGCGCGCTGACGTCAGTTCTTCTTTTCCGCGCCAGTAAGCGCAGATCCGGGAAGAGCAGTGCCCTAGTCACTTTTTGACTATCTTTTTTGTGAAATTTTTCACTGTTTTCTTCAACGAGTCTTCACGACTCCTAAGGTGTCGTAGGGATGCCCGGCTTTAAGCCCTGCGAGGAATGTGGTCGTATGATGTCCATCACGGACCCCCACCTCGAGTGTCTCTTCTGTCTCGGCCGAGACCACGACACGAAGTCGTGCCCTGACTGCCGGAAACTTCATCCGAAGGCTTTGCGAGAGCGGTCTCGAAAGCTCCTTGAAGTCCGGCAGTCGGCTCCGCGCCGCACCAAGCCCCGGTCCCGGGAGAGGTCGAGGGGCCGGACGCGGAGTCCCCGCCGTTCGTCGGAATCCAAGTCTTCGCGCTCCTCCGGTAAGTCGAAGCACAAGAAGTCTAAGCGGCGTCATCGCTCTAAGACTTCGCCTCGCCGGTCGCGCGACTCGGCTGAGGTCCCTGTCGGCACCGTCCCCGCGGCCCCGGACGTGCCTGTCGAGTTGCCCCCGCATTACCCGTCCTACCCGGGTTCGGGGGCGACTCCGGCCGAACTACAGAAATTCCTGTCGGCCATGGCCCGCCTCTTCGGGCCTCAAGGTCCCTCCGGTGCGCCTTCGGGCCCCGCGGGCCCTGATGGGGTTGCTCCGGCGTCGCCGTCGACTCCGGTCCCGGCGTCGCCTGTCCCACCAGTCTTCGTCCCGGCCTCGGCTCCGGCCCCGGCCTCGACCCCGGTTCCGGTGGTGCCGCAACCCCCATCGACGCCGGTTGACCTAACCACGCCTCCGCCGGCGCCGATGTCCCCGGTGCCGTTTCCGACGCCGTCCGGGGCTCCGGGCGGCGTCGTTCCCCGGTTCTCCCCGGGTCCGGACATGGAGCCGGACCGGCGTCGCCCGACGCCGGTTCCGGCGCCGATGAGACCTTGGGTCCCTTATGTCCCTCCTCCTCCATATTTTCAACCTGAGGAGGACCAGGAGAGCTGGGAGGGGTCTGACGACCCTCTCACACAACAGTGCGAGTTTGACCCGGACTGGGTTGAGGAACTTGGGGATGCCAGTGGGCTGGATACCTCCCCCGACTCTGGCATGCTGTCTCCTCCCGTGGCAACGGAGGAGGGGGCTAATTTTGCAACGGTGTTGCGTAGAGCTGCTGGAGCCTTAAATCTCAAGTTGCCTACAGTGGCCGTCAGGACTAACCTCCTGACTGAAGTGCTTCAGCCGGCGGCCTCCTCTTCGGAGCCTGTGCTGCCGTTCAACGATGCACTCACTGACGTTCTTTTGGGTGCCTGGTCCAAACCCACCACAGGGGCTCCTGTGGATAGGAACGTGGCCCGACGCCATCGCCCGGCTCCGGGCGACCCCCTGTTTCTCTCCCAACACCCCACCCCTGAGAGCTTGGTTGTCCAAGCCTCTGCCTCCCAAACAGCCTTCCCTACCGCCCCTCCGGATAGGGAATCCAAGCGCCTGGATCACTTTGGGAAGAAGGCTTTCTCTTCCTCCAGTGCTGGCTTGCGGTCTGTTAATACCGCTTGCCTCTTGGGCCGATACACCCACTCCCTGTGGGATTCGGTGGCTGATGTTTTGCCGCAGTGTTCTGAGGAGGTCCAGACACTGCTTACCCGCGCTATTGCGGAAGGGCGTGATGCGGCTAAATATACCATCCGCTGTGGCCTTGATACCGCCGACTCGCTGGGCAGATCGCTTGCAACGATGGTGGCGCTGCGTCGTCACGCCTGGCTGAGAACCACTGGTTTTTCAGGGGATGTCCAGAATACTCTCATGGACATGCCCTTTGATGGAGTCGGTCTTTTTGGTTCGAAGGCAGACCATGCGCTGGAGCGTTTCAAGGACTCACGGGCTACTGCTAAGTCCCTGGGCCTTGCTGTTGTGCGCCCTCCGCAAACGTCTGCTTTTCGCCCCTTTCGTGGCCACGGAAGGGGCGCCCAGTCACGTCCACAGGCCGGCCAACGGCCCGCGCAGCAAGCGCCTTCGCGTGGCCGAGGACGTGGATACCGCCGTGGCGGTTCGGGCAACCAGCGTGCGGGTCAGGCCACCACCTCCAACCCGTCCGCGGCCTCCAAGCCCTCCTAGTCCCTCCTTTCAGGTGCACAGCACGCCAGTCGAGGGCAGGGTCCGCCATCACCTTCACCACTGGCGTCCCATCACCTCGGACAAGTGGGTCTTGGACATTGTCCGAAGGGGCTACTCCCTCCCCTTCGAGACCACCCCCCAGCCATGCCACCTCCATTCCACCGCATGTCAGGGGATCACTTGGTGCTTCTACAGAAGGAAGTCACGGCCCTCTTGGCCAAGAGGGCCATCGAGCGTGTTCCGACCCCAGAAGTAGGGCGTGGTTGCTACTCCCACTACTTTCTGGTGCCCAAAAGGACAAGGAGGACATGCGTCCTATCTTGGACCTCCGGAACGTCAATCGCTTCCTCCCGAAGGAGAAGTTCAAGATGCTCACCCTAGCTCAGGTCTTGACTGCCCTCGACCCCGGAGACTGGTTGGTAGCGTTGGACTTGCAGGACGCCTATTTCCACATCCCCGTCCTGCCGGCCCACCGGCGTTACCTTCGGTTCACGGTAGGCCTCGAGCATTTTCAGTTCACCGTGCTCCCCTTTGGCCTTACCAGTGCCCCTCGGGTGTTCACGAAAGTGATGGCGGTGGTCGCAGCTCATCTGCGCCGGGCAGGGGTTTCAGTCTTCCCCTACCTCGACGACTGGCTGCTGAAGGCGGGCTCGTCCCAGGCAGTCGTCTCCCACCTCCAGACTACGGCCGAACTCCTGCACTCGCTGGGGTTCTCCATCAATGTGCCAAAGTCGCATCTGATTCCTTCTCCACAGCTCCTTTTCATCGGAGCAGTTCTGGACACGACGCAGTTTCGGGCCTATCCTCCCGAACGGCGAGTCCGGGATATTCAGGCTATGATTCCGATCTTTCAGCCTTTATCCTGGGTTTCGGTACGGATGACCCTGAGGCTGCTGGGCCTCATGGCCTCCTGCATCCTGCTGGTCACTCATGCCAGATGGCATATGCGGGCTCTGCAGTGGGACCTGAAGTTCCAGTGGGCGCAGCACCAGGGCGACCTGTCCGATCACGTCCAGATCTCGGAGGGGACTGCAAAACAGTTGCAGTGGTGGCTCTCGAACCGGCAATGGGTCATGGGCAGATCCCTCTCCCTTCCCCAGCCAGAGCACATAGTTGTGACGGACGCGTCCCTTCTGGGATAGGGCGGTCACATGGGAGAGGCGGAGATCAGAGGCCTCTGGTCTCCGGCGGATCCCGGCTCCATATCAACCTTCTGGAGCTCCGGGCGATCCGACTTGCACTCAAGGCATTCCTTCCCTCTGTCAAAGGGAAGGTAGTGCAGGTGTTCACAGACAACACCACCGCCATGTGGTACTGCAACAAACAAGGCGGGGTGGGGTCGTGGACCCTTTGTCAGGAGGCTCTGCGCCTCTGGACATGGCTGGAACATCAGGGCATGTTCCTGGTGGTTCAACACCTGGCAGGTTCCCTGAACGCCAGGGCGGACGAACTCAGCCGCAGGTGCATGATGGATCACGAATGGCGTCTTCACTCGGAAGTGGCGCAAGGACTCTTTCTACAGTGGGGAGAGCCTTGGTTAGATCTATTCGCCACCGAAGAGAACGCGCAATGTCATCAGTTCTGCGCGTTGGAATTTCCAAGGCGGCACTCGCTCGGCGACGCTTTTCGTCACGAGTGGAGTTACGGTCTATTGTACGCCTTTCCGCCTATACCACTTCTACCCAGAGTGTTGAAGAAGATTCGGCACGACCGGGCCCAAGTCATTCTTGTGGCTCCGGACTGGGCTCGAAGAGTTTGGTATCCCGAGCTACTCAATATGAGCGTAGATCCCCCGATCCGTCTGCCTCTTCGGGAGGATCTTCTGTCGCAGCAGCAGGGGACGGTCCTCCACCCGAACCTGTCCAGTCTACACCTGCTTGCGTGGAGATTGAGCGGCGGCAGTTGATTCCTTTCGACTTGCCTCCCGAAGTTTGTGATGTGATTCTGGCAGCCAGGCGTCCCTCCACTAAGGTGGTATACGCCTGCAGGTGGAACAAATTTGTGGCATGGTGCACAGCAAAGGCTGTGAATCCCCTTTCTGCCCCTCTTTCTGAGGTCCTTCTGTTCCTTCTCTCTCTGGCCCAACAGGGTTCTGCCCTGGGTACCATCAAGGGTTATCTTTGTGCTATCTCGGCCTTCCTCAGGCTCCCTGATCAGCCCTCCCTTTTCAAGTCCCCTGTTGTTAACAGGTTCCTAAAGGCATTACTCACCTCTTCCCTCCTGTTCCGTTTGTGATGCCTCAGTGGGACTTAAACTTGGTTCTTACCTTTTTAATGTGCGCTCCCTTTGAGCCTCTACATAACTGTCCTCTTCGTCTTCTGACTCTGAAGACAGCCTTTCTGGTGGCCATCACCTCCGCTCGGCGGGTGAGTGAGCTCAGGCTCTATCTTGCAAACCTCCCTTTCTGTCTGTTCATCCAGACAAGGTTGTTCTTCGGACGCGTCCGTCCTTCTTGCCAAAGGTGGTTACTGCTTTCCACATTGGGCAGACCATCACTTTGCCCACCTTCTTTCCGCCTCCGCATCCTTCCAGAGAGGAAGAGAGGCTCCACCGTCTGGACCCAAAACGTGCGCTCTCTTTCTATATTGACCGCACAAAACACTTCCGGGTGGATGACCAGCTCTTTGTTGGCTACGTGGGCGCCAAAAAGGTCGGGCGGTGCACAAGAGGACCATCTCCCGCTGGGTTACCTTGTGCATCAAGACCTGCTATTCTTTGGCTAAAAGGAGCCTCCTGTTGGGCTGCGTGCCCATTCCACCAGGGCAACGGCTGCTACCACGGCCTTGGGCCGCGGTGTTCCGCTGCCGGTTATCTGTCAGGCAGCTACGTGGGCCTCGCTGCACACGTTTACAAAGCATTACTGCCTTGACAGTCAGGTCCGGAGGGACGGCTTCTTTGGCCGTTCTGTCCTCCAGGACTTCCTTGTCTGATCTTTGTTCGCAGACCCACCACCGGGGTTGGTATTGCTGGGGTATCTATTCTAAGGTAAGGAATCTGTCACTAACGTGTCTCTTTCAGATGCACAAGTTACTAACTTGTGTAACGATATATCTGTAAGAGACAGTAGTTAGTGACAGATTCCTACCGCCCACCCATCCTCCCGTTCTGCGAACTGATTTCTAGGGTTAAGGACATCCCTTTCAGGGCCCTAGTATTTTTCAGACACCTATGTCAGCTTCTTGCATGGCTCTGCGTTCCTGGCGCGGAAAGTCGTGTACAGAACTGACGTCAGCGCGCAGGGGCGGCGCCTAAGTACTGCCCGCGACGTCATCCCGGCGATCACGACGCCGACGACGGACGCGGAGCCGCACGACGCCGCCTACCGACGCGCAGGGGTACTGCTACGCAAAAAACTTTCCGGATCCAGCCTGACGCCTGGGGATATTCTAAGGTAAGGAATCTGTCACTAACTACTGTCTCTTACAGATATATCGTTACACAAGTTAGTAACTTGTGCTTTTGAACTATTACAGTGACTCTGCCAATTCTTATTGTGGACAAGTACGAGTGAGTGAGCAAAAGGGTATGTCTTGCTACCGCGATTCCTGAGAGAGTCGGGAGTGTTGTGTTCTGGGTTGTCTAATTATCTGTAGCTTCGTGATTATGTAGGAGAACGAATGAGACACTATAGCTAGTCGGTTTGGGGATTTTGGGTACTAAGGTGGTAGGAAGGTACAACCCCTATACACCGAGGTCCTGTTTTTCTGCGCATAGTTCTGTGTATGTGCAGAATCCCCGCAACATGGCCCCGCCAACGTTTGGTCTGGTTCTTATCTGCGAGACTCCTGAGTAGTGCTTGTCCACAAAACCCTCACTTCTGTTTCCGGAGACGGTTGTGACGGTGTTGCCTCCTATATTGTGATATTTTATAGGTTTTTCAAGCTTGAATTTTAAAAGGTCTTTCTCTTTCTTATTTACCCGTCATTGCACTGCCACGCATAGGTTGTTATTCTCTAACTATTATTTATGGCAACAGTTATTGCGCCGCCTAATAGGGCAGCAGTCACAGCTTATTTGACTCAAAATGGAGTCCCTAATGCTGGTATTGCGCTCATTTTTCTTGTGGAGGCGGATGCAGCTTACCACTTCGAGGTGTTTTATTCTTGGGTCAATTTTCCGGCGGTCGATGGGACAGACAATTTGTTTCATGAATATACTGCCACGGCCCTTCCTCAGGATTATCGTCCTTATAGGTCTCTTGAAGTTCCGCTAACGGCTTGGCAACACCAAATATGGTTTAATGGCGCCCTTCCTCACCCGATAACACCGGTCCGTTTAGGCCCATTATCGATAGATGGGGCCACGTGGCCCGTTTTGGCTGGGTATACCCCACACCCACGGTATCCAACTGCTACGATCGCAGAGCTCGCATATTGCATACTTTGTTAATACGCATCCATAGAGCTGTTATTCAGTTCATGTCGCGCAACTTCCAGGTGGGACCACCTGGCGTGGCTGCGCAACCACCTGTACCTGGTGGTGTGATAATCAGTCCCTTAATGATTAATTTCGTGATGGGCAAGCGTCTGCAAAATAAGGATGAGCTTCCTTATTGGCTTGCTGAAAAGTTTGGACAACTCAAAGCTGTTTTTTCAAACACAACACCTGTGGAGAAGCACAGGATTTTGACTGTGACGGTAGCGGCTGGTGACATTTGAAACTGGTGAGGCGTAAATGTTGTGGATGTATGACACAACCCCAACCCCTGAGTGACGTTTAAATCTAGACTGTGTTTCTCCCGTCCATGCACTCTTAACGTATAATGCCTACTAGTATGGATGATATTTGACTTCTATACCTTGTAACTCTTGTAGTCTTATGCAACATTTCCATTACATTGATTTACAGACTACAATATGATTTATTGTCTCTTTATAATGTATGCGTGCAGTGCTTAATTTGAGCTGGTGGTATCTGGTTAATCATCAAAACTGGTGCTTATTTAGAACCAGTTAAGGACACACAGGCACAGGGAGCTTAAGTGATTTGTCCAGAATCAAAGGATGGTGAGCCACGCCGAGCCTAGAACCTGGTTCCCCAGCTCCAAATCGGCAGCTCTGGCCATTACGCCACTTGCAGGGTTTCATGGTTAGTAGTTGGTTCTGTTTTAGGCAGCGCTACCAGGAGGATGGTGCAAGCTGCCTCTTGACAAGAGCCCTGGCACTTATTCGTTTTAAAAATTAATCACTGTGTATGCATGTGCTCTAAAGTGCTTGGACACCCTATATTGGGATGAGTAGCGCTATAAAATATTTAAATAAAATAAATTAGTGCATTTAAATAGTTTTTTGTGTTGTTATTCATTTAAGCAAATATAGCTGACATTCTTACAGTGAATGCATATTCAAATACTTGCCTCCAAATCGTAGTTTCTCTTAAGTATTTAGGAAGTGATAGCAACATGAGTGCATTTGTTTCCCATCCAGTGGAGTTTGGACTAAGCTGGAAGTGAAAGTGAGAAAGCCACCTCACAGCCTCTAGGCTGTTGCTCTGAACAGAAACCTGACACTGTATCCCATTGTTAACAAATTACATTTAACCAAATTCAGCATACTTCACTGCATCAGCAAGACACCAGAGCCAGCCCCATAACAGCTGCTGGTTCCCTGATCCTGCTTGATCCCAGTCATTTCCTGCATGTAGCATACCAATCTGTGCAACAAAAACATGAACCCAGTGAGCTGTCTTATATAAAACATACATCTGTGACCGAAATCTATAGGTAATGCTGTGCAGCAGGAACATTAACCCACTGAGCTATTTTATGAGTTAAACATGAGATAAAAGTGCACACAGGTTACTCCAGCAAATGCATCAACACCACAGTTATCGTCTTACACCCAGAAAGTTCTGGATACTCACAGATTGTAGCAGCAGGTGCCTTAACCCGTAACCTAGTGTAAAAAAAACAGCCTGCCTGTGACTAAAGAAGCCAGAATAAATTTACTATCCAACTTTTCCCTGCTGCCCATTTCGCTGACAACGGAGTTTGTAGAAAGAAATAACGCATAGACTCTCATGACTACCCAATTTCTGCAGCCGCGTTCGGTGAATATAAATAGATTATCCGAGCATTGTTTCATTGCTCATCGCCCCCTGCTCTCTCTCTTACAGTTAGGTGCAGCACTCTATAGGGGGCTGGGGTCCTTGGCTATCACTCCTAGAACAGAGAAAGGAGCACCACCGAAAAATGAAGGAAAACATATGACGAACCAATAAACCCTTAGTTCATGGACGTCGCAGTTCTCTGGGACACGAGGTTTGGATTAGGGAGCCCAGGGAAGTGTCATGTGAGGCGGTGCCACTTTCAGCGAAGTCGACTTACCAGGGATGGCTCACGGTATCTGAAGATGTGACAATCGCACAGATAGGTGAGAGCTGACAAGGAAGGCAGAGAAGAATTCAGGCAATGTAAACTAGCTCTCTCGGCCATCAATCTGGCATAATCTTTTATCTGCTCTGGTACGCTGCGCGTCTGCGCCTCTTACAGTCTTGATTGCTAGTGAAGTACGCTCCCCCCCTCCTTTCTACGTCCCTCCTCGCATCTCTTGAGCCAATCCTGATGCTGCATCCATGCTGTTTAAAAACAGCATGGAAGCAGCACCAGGGTTGGCAGGAGCAGGCAAAACCAGCACTCCTTAGGAGCCTGTGAGACTGCATCTGAAATCCCCAGCTGCCTAACAGTGCGGCAATAGAAGCAGCCTCAAGTGCGCATGTCGGGTTGGCCGTAGAAAGACACCCGTTCAACCCGACATGCGTACTAAGTGTTAACCCTGGGAACCTGTGTCTGCTTCTGTGATGTCAACAGTAGCGGCCCGTGGTGGGAGTGCTGACGTGGGTAGGGGCATGGTGGGGGGTAGTAAACTACGGATTATGGCCGATTAGAGGTAAGTAAACATATAAATAAATAAAACGAATTTCGTTGCGAGTGCTGCATCGCCAAATGCGATGCAGCGCGCATGCTAAGTCGTTTTATTTATTTATATGTTTACCTACCTCTAATCGACCATAATCCGTAGTTTACACCCTGCCCCTCCCACGTCAGCGCCCGGCAGCACTCCCACCACGGGCCGCTACTGGCTGTCAATGATTAAGCTCCAGAAAGATGAAGAGTGGTCCTACTTTCCAAAGGGACAGGACACCAATTGACAATATGTCTAAAAAGAATTCCCTTTGGGAAACCACAATAGCGTACCAGAACAGTCACTCAAACACCTATTCACACAGGAACTGTATTAGGAGCCAAAAAGTCAAATATATGAATGGTTTATTCATAAAACAAATGCAATAGATAAAAACTAATTCACAAAAGAATTAATAAACACAGGTTAAAATACAATTTCATCAAGAATTATTCCACAAAAAGCAGCAAAAAACAATGTTCACACAAAGCACTACCACTATAGGGCTGGCATTAATAATCCATTACATTTTTTTCCCAAAAATTGCAACATCAACACCAATAATGTGCATCAGGTTTATATACAACAAGACCAGGAAGCGACGCGTTTCGGTGGTATCAGCAGGTCCAAACCACCTTCTTCAAGCTTTACATTAAAACGTGATCCAGCACTGTTAAAATCGTGATATCAACGTGCGGTTGTATGCGGGGAAAAGGATCCTCCCAGTCTGTAATGGCTGATAGGTCCCAGACTGCACTAGATAAAAACTCCTCAATTATCTGAACATGCGGCCTGTCACAATTTAATAAAAAAGTTCCATTCACTCGTAATCGGCCAAAGGTAATGCCCTTATCGTTGTTCAAATACATTTCCTCTCAGAGCCAGGATTTAAATCAATTTCCTGTTTAGTCAGTACTCTTTAGTTCCAAACTTTCTGTTTATTTAGGGCTTTAACACCGGGATGTGAGGTCTCCGTGTCTATTAACAAACCGCCCGTCCTTGTAGGACAACGATAAGGGCATTACCTTTGGCCGATTACGAGTGAATGGAACTTTTTTATTAAATTGTGACAGGCCGCATGTTCAGATAATTGAGGAGTTTTTATCTAGTGCAGTCTGGGACCTATCGGCCATTACAGACTGGGAGGATCCTTTTCCCCGCATACAACCGCACGTTGATATCACGATTTTAACAGTGCTGGATCACGTTTTAATGTAAAGCTTGAAGAAGGTGGTTTGGACCTGCTGATACCACCGAAACGCGTCGCTTCCTGGTCTTGTTGTATATAAACCTGATGCACATTATTGGTGGTGTTGTTGCAATTTTTGGAGAAAAAAATGTAATGGATTATTAATGCCAGCCCTATAGTGGTAGTGCTTTGTGTGAACATTGTTTTTGCTGCTTTTATGAATAATTCTTGATGAAATTGTATTTTAACCTGTGTTTATTAATTCTTTTTGTGAATTAGTTTTTATCTATTGCATTTGTTTTATGAATAAACCATTCATATATTTGACTTTTTGGCTCCTAATACAGTTCCTGTGTGAATAGGTGTTTGAGTGACTGTTCTGGTACGCTATTGTGGTTTCCCAAAGGGAATTCTTTTTAGACATATTGTCAATGATTAAGCCCAACCCCTGCCTGCACAACGCAATGTATGCAAACTCATTATTAAAAGCATTCACCTGTGTCCCGGTCAGTGGGAAAAATGATTTAACATGGGCCAGGGGGCAAAAAATACAGGGGGGCGACGCCCCTACGCCTTCATAGAGGAACCGCCCCTGGACCGTGAGTTTGCCTAAAGGCCTGGTTCCCGAAATAGCTGATTGTAACACTTGGGGTAAAGTGTTTGCAGCGGTATATTCAATGTGTTTCGGCACCCCCTCAACGACCGTTCTCCCTTCCGAGATTAGACGTGTTCAGGATGAACATGGGTCCGAGGCGGCCCTGGAGTTGGGAATGAGACTGTTGGGGGTGTTCGATATTGTTTCCGATCTGATTCTTGCTAATGTAAAGGGTGATGCAGTAAGCTTGCAGGTGGCACAACACTTGGAGGCTGTTGCGGACGCGGACAAGCCGCGCAAATTGCCAAAGATTATTGCTAAAGCATATAAGACCTTAGGGAGCAATAGTCTGGGAATTAAGCCTTTTACACAAACGCAAACTCAAGCTCCGACTCCGCAAAAAGCCCAGACTGAAAAGGATGGGCGCCCGTTCTTTCCTTAAAAGAACTGGAAAAATACAAAACAGGGGCAGCAGAAGCAGGGTTCGCGTGCTGGTTCACCGACAGTCTTCTGAGCGTACTTATGACTTGCGCGACCGCGCGAATCTAAAGACTCCTGATAGATTTCAAGTCCCTGATCAGCGCTCTCCTCGTTCTTTACAGGACACATCGGACTCTCAAGCCGGTGGTGGGGAATGCCAGGATCGTAGCAAAGGTATGACCACACAACAGGAACAGGATCAACCTCAACAGTTTGACGCCAAAGCCAAACAAGAGGTTCTGCCTCGTTTTAGACCCCCATATCAGAAGAAAAAAGTTGCTGCTTTAATAGCGAAATATGCCTCAGAGAGTGAGAACACGACTTCTAGATTGGACTTGGGCGGTGACTACCATTTTACGGGAGGCACTGCGTCCTTGTCTGGAGACGAGAGCAACTGATACATTTATTACAGTAGAAACAGCAGATACACGAGTTGCACCCCGCATAGACTCTATGAAATTGTCTTCCAAATTGAAGGTGATATACAGCATACAATCACAGGGGTTTTTTGGGAAAAACTTACCTCTTCATACGACATTTTGTTGGCAGAGATAGATTGGCCTCCACCATTTGTGCTAGCAGCTTCTAGAGGGGAGGACGTGATACTTCCGAGTTTTTCGCGTTACGTCCCTGAGGAACATGCAAAGGCTTACGCATCTGAGTGGGCTTTGGCCCTTGGCCCGGCGGTGTACCGTAATCAGGTGGGCTGGGATAGAGATTCACCGGCACAAGATACCATTACGGTCTATGCCACAGCCGCAATATCCAATCAGACGAGAGGCAAAGGCTCCCGTTTGTGATATTCTAACTCAGTTGGAGTAGCAAGGAGTGATTGAATCCTGTATATCTCCGATGAATAATCCACTTTTTACGGTATCAAAACCGGATGGGTCATATCGCATTGTATTAGATTATCGAAATTTGAATAGTCATTGTCGTACATTTGTGGTACAAAACACACATGGCTCTGCGCTAGTGAACAGTTTTATTCGTAAGAAACACAAAACTACGCTGGATATATCCAATGGTTTCTATAGTCACAACTTGACTCCTGAGAGCCGTGACTTGACAGCATTTACCGCCATTGGAAACCAGAAAAAATTTACAGGTTTCCCTATGGGGTATAAAAATAGCCCCGGGGCTTTCGCTGCACGTGTTGTCTCTTTGTTGGACAGCATAGACCCTGATGCATTCTCGTACGTTGATGATATTTATCTGACGGACGATGAACTGATGCCGCATCTTGTCCGAGTCGACCGAATTATTCTGTCGTTTGCCGACTATGGATACAAATTCAATTTTGCAAAATCACACATTTTGCGGTGCTCTTTTTGGGCTACGAGCTCAATAATGAAGGTAGGGGCTTGGCCCCCCACTTTCTGGAAAGGTGTGCACAACTGCAACCTCCGTCTACTCTGAAGAAACTTCAGTCTTTGCTGGGATTTTTGAATTTCGGGAGGACTTACATCCCCGATTATGCCCAGCGTATCAAACCGCTATATGCGTTGATACAACCAACATATTCTTCTGCCAGCTGGCTTCCGGAACACCTCTATTCTGCAGTCTTTGCTGTCAGATCTGCTTGCGACTAACTTCTTGTTGATGCGTGATAATACCACGAACCTGGTGATACATATAGTGCCTGGGATGGTGGGTTTCACTTACTTGACGTTCAATGATTGAGACACAGTACCTATTGCATACAAATCACATTTGTACACAGCGGCTGAAATGCGATTTTCGAATGTTGAAAAAGTTTTGACAGCGGTTCAAATGGCGATTCTGAAAGAACGCTCGCTGGCACTAGGAAAACGCATTCTTATGATCACGCCTCTCCCTGCTTTAGAAGCAGTGACTAAGGCAAGTGTGCCAAACTCTAAGGCACTCCATCCCCATTGGATACAATGGGCTACTTCTTTGACATCAGCTGATGTCACGTTTATCGTTGATCCTGCTCTTCAGACACAGGAGTTTTTACAATATGAACATGTTCATCCTCCTCCGTTGTCGTTGCTTCCTTTAGAAGAGTACAAATGTATCATTTATACCGATGGCTCGGCCCAACCGACCATCGGTTCCAAACACGCTTATTCAGCGGCTTGCGCTATTGTGGCTGGTTCAATAGTCAATGAAGAATTTAAGTCTTCCATAGTACATACACAGGCACTTGGGGACTGTACAGCGCAATTGGTGGAGCTGCGTGCTCTTGTTCTTGCTCCCGAGTTTGCTGATCCTAATGTGAATACTCTTATTGTATGCGATTCTTACTACTGTGTTCAGTCTTTTAATGACAACTTATTCTTTTGGTCACAGAATGACTATCGAGACTCTAAAGGCAGTGCAATAAAGCATAAAATGCTTTGGGTTTGAGTGGTGGAACTTAAAAAACGTCTCCCACTCACACAGGTTATACATACTATTGGCCATCAGCGTGTGGGAGCACATGCTGTTGGTAATTCTTTGGCTGACGAAGCGGCCAAATCTGCAGTAGCCACGTGTTCCGTAGCAGCAGTTACAAGGTCCATGACTAAGATAGATAATGAAATTTTGGCAGCAATTGCTGCTGCGAAGGATGGAACTGCTTATCCGCAGGGCTTCCCTTCGAAGTATTCTTATCATTTATCTCCCGAACAAGTTCCTTATGCTAAAATTCTATCTGTTGGGGATCGGCTGATTCCCAAAACGGACCGCAGACTTGCTTTGATCATTGCCGCACACGAAGGCATGGCTTCTGCACATGCCGGGGTGTCTGCGACAGTTTCTATTTTACAGCAATGTTACTGTTGGCGTGGTTTATATAAACAGACTTGTAATTATGTACTTTCATGTGACATTTGTCAACAAATCAAACCGTCTACAGTCTCACGCCCACCACAAACACAGCTATGTATTTCCAATCAGCCATTTGGCTGTGTGTACCTTGATCACTGCGGTCCGTTTTCTTCTGATACTGCATATAATTACATTTTTGTTGCAGTTGATTTGTGCACTAGATTCCTTTGGGTTTGGCCACAACACAGTGCTGACGCTCGAAATGTCATTAGAGATTTGCGTGTCTTTGTCGGGATGTTTGCCTGTGGCACCTTCCATTCAGAAAAAGGTCCAGCGTTCGATCTAAGGCGTACAAGGACGCGATGACGTCGATGGGGGTGCTGGTGCAGTTTTCGTCTCCATACAGGCCTGAGGACAATTCTATAGTGGAGCGACTGAACCGTGACTTAAAGCAATCTTTGACAGCTAGGGTCTTAGGAACTGGCTGGCCCATTTGTATGGTGTTCAACGTGCACTCAATAATCTCCCTAGAAGATCTCTGGGTGGGCGGACCCCATACGAAATGCTGTTTGGCATTAAAATGTTTGTGAAAGACCTTGATGGTCTAGATGTTACATCCAGGCATTAGTGCACTGCATTGTACTTAGTCGATTTAGAAAGGGCAACCCAATAACCCCTTGAGAGCTTTGGTACATGAACACAAATATAAACAAGGTGCTCTCTAAGGAAGTTTTAGAAAACAGAGAAACATTTATAAAATAATTAGGGTTGAAAAGGAAGTCGAGGCAACATTTGACCTTAATTCAAAAGACAAAACAAAAAGTCTTTGAACATTAAATCTTGAATTAATCAAAAAATAGGTCTTCAAAATAATGATAAATTAATTAAGGCAGGGGTCTCCAACGAGTAGCTCGGAAACTACTGGTAGCATTCCAGAACCCTTGAAGAAGCTCTCCAAGATTAAATAGAGCCCCGTACCTCATTCACAGGGTCTGCACATATTAAAGAAGGCAGCACGGCTTACCTCAAGACCATTCAATCAATCAATCAATCAATCAGGGAATTGTAAGCGCGCTACTCACCCGTGAGGGTCTCAAGGCGCTGAGGGGGGGGTCCGAAGATCTGTTTAGCCGAAGAGCCAGGTCTTGAGGGTCTTCCTGAAGGTGTTCAGGGAGGGGGCGCGTCTGATGTCTGCCGGTAGCTCGTTCCAGGTCTTGGCTGCAATGTGAGAGAAGGATCTTCCGCCTGCTCTGGCTCTGTGGATGCGCGGGGTTTCGGCCAGTGCGAGGTTGGAAGATCGGAGGTTTCTTTTGGGTGCGTGGAAGTTTATTCTGTCGTTGAGGTATTTGGGTCCGTTGTTGTGTAGGCATTTGTAGGCGTGAGTGAGGATTTTGAAAGTGACTCTTTTCTCCACGGGGAGCCAGTGGAGACTTCGTAGGTGTTGGCTGATGTGTTCGTGTCGGGGGATGCCGAGGACGAGTCTGGCGGCGGTGTTCTGTACTGTCTGGAGTTTGCGGAGTAGGGACTTGTTGATGCCGGCGTAGAGTGCGTTTCCATAGTCCAGTCTGCTGGTGATGAGTGCGTGGGTGACTGTCTTCCTTGACTCAGGGGGGATCCACTTGAAGGTCTTGCGGAGGGTGTTGAAGCAGCTGGAGATGACGGCGTTGACCTGTCGGTTCATGGAGAGTGATGAATCTGAAAGAGACACGTTAGTGACAGATTCCTTACCTTAGAATATCCCCAGGCGTCAGGCTGGATCCGGAAAGTTTTTGCGTAGCAGTACCCTTGCGCGTCGGTAGGCGGCGTCATGCGGCTCCGCGTCCGTCGTCTGCGTCGTGATCGCCGGGATGACGTCGCGGGCAGTACTTAGACGCCGCCCCTGCGCGCTGACGTCAGTTCTTCTTTTTCCGCGCCAGTAAGCGCAGATCCGGGAAGAGCAGTGCCCTAGTCAATTTTTGACTAATTTTTTTGTGTGAATTTTTTCACTGTTTCTTCATCGAGTCTTCACGACTCCTAGGTGTCGTAGGGATGCCCGGCTTCAAGCCATGCGGAGCCTGTGGTCGCATGATGTCGATCACGGACCCGCATCTCGAGTGTCTCTTCTGTCTCGGCCGAGACCACGACACGAAGTCGTGCCCTGACTGCCGGAAACTTCATCCGAAGGCTTTGCGAGAGCGGTCTCGAAAGCTACTCGAGGTCCGGCAGTCGGCTCCGCGCCCGCACCAAGCCTCGGTCCCGGGAGAGGTCGAGCGGCCGGTCGCGGAGTCCCCGCCGGTCGTCGGAGTCCAAGTCTTCGCGCTCCTCGGGTAAGTCGAAGCACAAAAAGTCTAAGAAGCATCATCGCTCTAAGACTTCGCCTCGCCGGTCTCGCGACTCGGCTGAGGCCCCAGTCGGCACCGTCCCCGTCCCCGCGGCCTCGGACATGCCTGTAGAGCCGCCCCCGCATTACCCGTCCTTTCCGGGTTCGGGGGCGACTCAGGCCGAAATACAGGAATTCCTGTCGGCCATGGCCCGCCTCTTCGGGCCTTCAGGTCCCTCCGGTGCGCCTTCGGGCCCTGATGGGGTTGCCCCGGCGCCGCCGTCGACTCCGCTCCCGGCGTCGCCTGTCCCACCAGCCTTCATCCCGGCCTCGGCTCCGGCCCCGGCCTCGATCCCGGCTCCGGTGGTACCGCAACCTCCATCGACACCGGTTGACCTAACCACGCCTCCGCCGACGCCGATGTCCCCGGTGCCGTTCCTGACGCTGTCCGGGGCTCCGGACGGCGTCGGTCCCCGGCTCTCTCCGACTCCGGACATGGAGCCGGACCGACGTCGCTCGACGCCGGCTCCGGCGCCGATGAGACCTTGGGTCCCAAATGTCCCTCCTCCTCCATATTTTGAACAAGAGGAGGACCAGGAGAGCTGGGAGGGGTCTGAGGACCCTCTCACACAACAGTGTGAGTATGATCCGGACTGGGCTGAGGAACTTGGGGATGCCAGTGGTCTAGACACCTCCCCTGACACTGGCATGCTGTCTCCTCCCGTGGCTACGGAGGAGGGAGCTAATTTTGTAACGGTGTTGCGTAGAGCAGCTGGAGCCTTACATCTCCAATTGCCTACTGTGGCCGTCAGGACTAACCTCCTGACAGAAGTGCTTCAGCCGGCGGCTTCCTCCTCGGAGACTGTGCTGCCGTTTAATGATGCACTCACTGACGTTCTTTTGGGTGCCTGGTCCAAACCCACCACAGGGGCTCCTGTGGATAGGAACGTGGCCCGACGCCATCGCCCTGCTCCGGGCGACCCCTTGTTTCTCTCCCAACATCCCACCCCCGAGAGCTTGGTTGTCCAAGCCTCTGCCTCCCAAACCGCCTTCCCTACCGCCCCTCCGGATAGGGAATCCAAACGCCTGGACCAATTTGGGAAGAAGGCTTTTTCTTCCTCCAGTGCTGGCTTGCGGTCCGTCAACACAGCTTGCCTTTTGGGCCGATATACCCACTCCCTGTGGGATTCGGTGGCGGCTGTTTTGCCGCAGTGTTCTGAGGAGGTCCAGACACTGCTTACCCGCGCCATTGCGGAAGGGCGAGATGCGGCTAAATACACCATACGTTGTGGCCTTGATACCGCCAACTCGCTGGGCAGATCGCTTGCGTCAAAGGCAGACCATGCGCTGGAGCGGTTTAAGGACTCACGGGCTACTGCCAAGTCCCTGGGCCTTTCTGTTATTCGCCCTCCGCTCACCTCTGCTTTTCGCCCCTTTCGTGGCCACGGAAGGGGCGCCCAGTCACGTCAGCTGCCCAGCCACCGGCCCGCGCAGCAAGCGTCTTCGCGTGGCCGAGGACGTGGATACCGCCGTGGCGGTTCGGGCAACCAGCGTGCGGGTCAGGCCACCACCTCCAACCCGTCCGCGGCCTCCAAGCCCTCCTAGTCCCTCCTTTCCGGTGCACAGCACGCCAGTAGGGAGCAGGGTCCGCCATCACCTTCACCACTGGCGTCCCATCACCTCGGACAGGTGGGTCTTGGACATTGTCCGAAGGGGCTACTCCCTCCCCTTCGAGACCACCCCCCAGCCATGCCACCTCAATTCCACCGCATGTCAGGGGATCACTTGGTACTTCTGCAGAAGGAAGTCACGGCCCTCTTGGCCAAGAGGGCCATCGAGCATGTTCCGACCCCAGAAGTAGGACGTGGTTGCTACTCCCACTACTTCCTGGTGCCCAAAAAGACAAGGAGGACATGCGTCCTATCTTGGACCTCCGGAACGTCAATCGCTTCCTCCGGAAGGAGAAGTTCAAGATGCTCACCCTAGCTCAGGTCTTGACTGCCCTCAACCCTGGAGACTGGTTGGTAGCGTTGGACTTGCAGGACGCTTATTTTCACATCCCCGTCCTGCCGGCCCACCGGCGTTACCTGCGGTTCACGGTAGGCCTCGAGCATTTTCAGTTCACCGGCTCCCCTTTGGCCTTACAAGTGCCCCTCGGGTGTTCACCAAAGTGATGGCGGTGGTCGCAGCTCATCTGCGCCGGGCAGGGGTTCCAGTTTTCCCCTACCTCGACGACTGGCTGCTGAAGGCGTGCTTGTCCCAGGCAGTCGTCTCCCACCTCCAGACTACGGCCGAACTCCTGCACTCGCTGGGGTTCTCCATCAATGTGTCAAAGTCGCATCTGATTCCTTCTCCACAGCTCCTTTTCATCGGAGCAGTTCTGGACACGACGCAGTTTCGGGCCTATCCTCCCGAACGGCGAGTCCGGGATATTCAGGCTATGATTCCGATCTTTCAGCCTTTATCCTGGGTTCCGGTACGGATGACCCTGAGGCTGCTGGGCCTCATGGCCTCCTGCATCCTGCTGGTCACTCATGCCAGATGGCATATGCGGGCTCTGCAGTGGGACCTGAAGTTCCAGTGGGCGCAGCACCAGGGCAACCTGTCCGATCACGTCCAGATCTCGGAGGGGACTGCAAAACAGTTGCAGTGGTGGCTCTCGAACCGGCAATGGGTCATGGGCAGATCCCTCTCCCTTCCCCAGCCAGAGCACACAGTTGTGACGGACGCGTCCCTTCTGGGATGGGGCGGTCACATGGGAGAGGCGTAGATCAGAGGCCTCTGGTCTCCAGCGGAGTCCCGGCTCCATATCAACCTTCTGGAGCTCCGGGCGATCCGACTTGCACTCAAGGCATTCCTTCCCTCTGTCAAAGGGAAGGTAGTGCAGGTGTTCACAGACAACACCACCGCCATGTGGTATTGCAACAAACAAGGCGGGGTGGGGTCGTGGACCCTTGTCAGGAGGCTCTGCGCCTCTGGACATGGCTGGAACATCAGGCCATGTTCCTGATGGTTCAACACCTGGCAGGTTCCCTGAACGCCAGGGCGGACGAACTCAGCCGCAGGTGCATGATGGATCACGAATGGCGTCTTCACTCGGAAGTGGCGCAAGGACTCTTTCTACAGTGGGGAGAGCCTTGGTTAGATCTATTCGCCACCGAAGAGAACGCGCAATGTCATCAGTTCTGTGCGTTGGAATTTCCAAGGCGGCACTCGCTCGGCGACGCTTTTCGTCGCGAGTGGAGTTGTGGTCTGTTGTACGCCTTTCCGCCTATACCACTTCTACCCAGAGTGTTGAAGAATATTCGGCACGACCGGGCCCAAGTCATTCTTGTGGCTCCGGACTGGGCTCGAAGAGTTTGGTATCCCGAGCTACTCAGTATGAGCGTAGATCCCCCGATCCGTCTGCCTCTTCGGGAGGATCTTCTGTCGCAGCAGCAGGGGACGGTCCTCCACCCGAACCTGTCCAACCTCCACCTGCTTGCGTGGAGATTGAGCGGCGGCAGTTGATTCCTTTCGACTTGCCTTACGAAGTTTGTGATGTAATTCTGGCAGCCAGGCGTCCCTCCACTAAGGTGGTATACGCCTGCAGGTGGAACAAGTTTGTGGCATGGTGCACAGCAAAGGCTGTGAATCCCCTTTCTGCCCCTCTTTCTGAGGTTCTTCTGTTCCTTCTTTCCCTGGCCCAGCAGGGTTCTGCCCTGGGTACCATCAAGGGCTATCTTTGTGCCATCTCGGCCTTCCTCAGGCTTCCTGATCAGCCCTCCCTTTTCAAGTCCCCTGTTGTTAACAGGTTTCTAAAAGGCATTACACACCTCTTCCCTCCTGTTCCGTTTGTGATGCCTCAGTGGGACTTGAACTTGGTTCTTACCTTTCTTATGTGCGCTCCCTTTGAGCCTCTACATAACTGTCCTCTTCGTCTTCTGACTCTGAAGACAGCCTTTCTGGTGGCCATCACCTCCGCTCGGCGGGTGAGTGAGCTCCAGGCTCTTTCATGCAAACCTCCCTTTCTGTCTGTCCATCCAGACAAGGTTGTTCTTCGGACGCGTCCGTCCTTCTTGCCAAAGGTGGTTACTGCCTTCCACATTGGGCAGACCATCACTTTGCCCACCTTCTTTCCGCCTCCGCATCCTTCCAGAGAGGAAGAGAGGCTCCACCGTCTGGACCCAAAACGTGCGCTTTCTTTTTATATCAACCGCACACAACACTTCCGGGTGGATGACCAGCTCTTTGTTGGCTACGTGGGCGCCAAAAGGTCGGGCGGTGCACAAGAGAACCATCTCCCGCTGGGTAACCTTGTGTATCAAAGCCTGCTATTCTTTGGCTAAGAAGGAGCCTCCTGTTGGGCTGCGTGCCCATTCCACCAGGGCAGCGGCTGCTACCACGGCCTTAGGCCGTGGTGTTCCGCTGCAGGATATCTGTCAGGCAGCTACGTGGGCCTCGCTGCACACGTTTACCAAGCATTACTGCCTTGACAGTCAGGTCCGGAGGGACGGCTTCTTTGGCCGTTCTGTCCTCCGGGACTTCCTTGTCTGATCTTTGTTCGCAGACCCACCACCGGGGTTGGTATTGCTGGGGTATCTATTCTAAGGTAAGGAATCTGTCACTAACGTGTCTCTTTCAGATGCACAAGTTACTAACTTGTGTAACGATATATCTGTAAGAGACAGTAGTTAGTGACAGATTCCTTACCGCCCCACCCATCCTCCCCGTTCTGCGAACTGATTTCTAGGGTTAAGGACATCCCTTTCAGGGCCCTAGTATTTTTCAGACACCTATGTCAGCTTCTTGCATGGCTCTGCGTACCTGGCGCGGAAAGTCGTGTACAGAACTGACGTCAGCGCGCAGGGGCGGCGTCTAAGTACTGCCCGCGACGTCATCCCGGCGATCACGACGCCGACGACGGACGCGGAGCCGCCTACCGACGCGCAAGGTTACTGCTAGGCAAAAACTTTCCGGATCCAGCCTGACGCCTGGGGATATTCTAAGGTAAGGAATCTGTCACTAACTACTGTCTCTTACAGATATATCGTTACACAAGTTAGTAACTTGTGCGTCGAGTACGATGCCGAGGTTCTTTGCGTGGTCTGAGGGGGTAGGTGGGCTTCCGAGGGCGGTCGGCCACCAGGTGCTGTCCCATGCAGAAGGGGTGGCACCAAGGACGAGGACTTCTGTCTTCTCGGCGTTGAGCTGCAGGCAGCTGATGGTCATCCAGACTGCGACGTCTTGCATTCCTTTCTGGAAGTTGAGTTTGGCAGTGGTGGGGTCTTTGGTGAGGGAGAGGATGAGCTGGGTGGCGTAGGATACGATGTTGAGGCCGTGTTGTCGGACGATGGCTGCGAGGGGGGCCATGTAGATGTTGAAGAGGGTGGGGCTCAGTGATGAACCCTGTGGGACTCCGCAGGTGATTTTCGTGGGGTCGGAGAGGAAGGGTGGGAGTCTGATCCTTTGGCTTCTTCCGGTGAGGAATGATCAGAGCCAGTCCAGTGCTGTTCCTTGTATGCCTGCGTCGTGTAGTCTGACGACTAGTGTGCGATGGGAGACGGTGTCGAAGGCCGCTGATAGGTCGAGTAGGATGAGGGCTGCGGAGTGGCCTTGGTCCAGGAGGGTGCGGATGTCATCTGTGGCGGCGAGTAGGGCGGTCTCTGTGCTGTGGTTGCTTCGGAATCCGGAATGGGACCGTTCGAGGACGGCGTTTTCTTCAATGAATCGTGTCAGTTTCCTGTTGACTGTTTTCTCTGCAACTTTGGCTGCGAAGGGGAGGAGCGAGATGGGCGGATAGTTCTTGAGGTCGGTGGGGTCAGCTGTGGGCTTCTTGAGCAGGGGTCTGACTTCTGCGCGCTTCCAGTCGTCTGGGGAAGGTGCCTGTTTTGAAGGTGGTGTTGATGGTGCGTTGTAGTTCGGGTGCGATGGCGGCCACGGCTCTGTGGTAGATGTGAGGGGGCAGGGGTCGGTGGGATGAGTGGATGCTTTTCATGGTCGAGGCGGTGTCTTCGGCCGTGATCGGTGTCCAGTTGGAGATGGTGGGCTGGCTGGTGTTTCTGGGGGCGGGGGGCCGTCTGTGGCGCCTTGTGGATGGTCGATGAAGTTGTCGTAGAGGTTTTTGATGTTGAGGTGGAAATAGGTTCCAAGCTTGTCGCAGAGGTCTTGGGATGGGGTGATGTCTGTGGCTTCGCTGCGTGGGTTGGTGAATTCTTGAATGACACTGAAAAGTTCCTTGGAGTTGGTGGAGTTGGCCAAGATTTTGTTGTGGATGAAGTTCCTTTTGGTGGCTTTGATCTGGTTGTGGTAGTCCGTCATGGCGTCCTTGTAGGTGGTGTGGTTTTTGGTTGTCTTGGTGTTTCTCCAGTTCTTCTCCAGGCGTCTGCAGGTGCGTCTGGCTTCTTGGAGAGCGGTTGTGAACCAGGCGGCTTTCCTGGGGCGTTGTCTGTCGGGGTTGCGTAGCGGGGCGAGCTCATCTGCGTAGTTGGAGATCCAGGTGTGGAGTTCTCTGGCTGCGTCGTTTGCGCTGTTTGCGTCGGGTGCCCAGGTGTGGTTGTCTCGGTTGAGGGTGGAGTTAAGTTGCTCATACCATTAGAGTAGCTGGCTGCCAAACCAATGACAGGGCCTCATAATAAGACTCAAACACATACTGTGTCAGCCTATGGGGTCTGCCTCATGGCCATCTGTCTCCGCTCGCAGTTGCAAAACACATTTAAAGTTGATAATTGAATAAGAGACTTATTTCTGTGTTCTTTTGTGCTAGAGGACACCTCATGCTTTAGCTGGTATTTCATTAGCCCGGTGTAGGCATTTAATAATTATTCGCTTTTCCTGGTATATCTGCTGGTAATGTCGCATGAAATTCTTGTGTGGTCGCTACTGATAATCCTGCTTAGGGTGTATATAGTATAATGTTAAAATATGTGATCACTATTTTACTGTGATAAAATTTCCTAGTAGCTCGAGAGGACATTCCTTGAGAAAAAGTAGCTCTCATTACATTACAGAAAAGGTTGGAGACCCCTGGTCTAGACGTTGTGGCGGTTGCCGCAACCTTTGACGTAGATAATCATTCTACTATGTTACAGGATCTACAAAAGACCCGTGACAACTATGCAACTGAACATTTACCCTCTACTAATGATGTAGCACTGCTGATTCCGGTTGCCGGCTGGCTTCCTAAGATTGGAGATCTGATACGAGAAAAGCTGGAGAACAAAAAAGAATTTGGTCCCTCTTATCGTGCACCGGTTCCAGTACTTGGGTTGAAGGGTACTCGTACAATCATTTTACCACCTTTACCTGGTCGCAAAGACAACAGATACATATCAGTGGACAATGTCAAGCTGCACCGTCTGACCGATTCTGAATGGTGTAACACCTGCAGTTTCATGCAACGCTATCTCTTTGAATCCGGTGAATACATCCTCTTCGACCACTCCATGTATCGCTGGAGGTGAGATGGAAACTACTATGGACCTTTCGCCTGTCCTGCCTCCATCCTCTTCCAGCGCCGAAGTCGAGTATACTTGCCCTACGGGAGAGTCCCAGAGTCAAGTGCTGAACAGTCGTCGACATCATCACGCTGATGCTGCCCTACCACCTCTAATAAACATGGGCGCAAGCGGTTATTTTGGGGACCAGGCCAGCTTCTCTTATGACTCGTCTTCCTCGTCTTCCACTTTGGCTCTTCCACTGACAAAATTAAGTACTTTCATCTCTTGGTTCAAAAAGACTTACCTGGTGCCCCATGGACCTACATCTGGTTGGTACTTATCCTCATTTTCCTCTTCATATCGATTGGATTTGTGACAGTATTTTTCTTACTCATCAGTGGTCATTATTTGCCAGAGCGCTCTGCTGTGAACTTGGTCGACGGAATTCTGGCCCCTCATACATCGTCCCATATCATGAAACGTGATCAAGCTCTTCTGAACATTTCAGCTTTCCCGGTTGCAGATGGCATTGTTTGGGATAAAGTAGCTTTCGAAATTCACGGCCCGACGGAAGTCCTCAAGATACCATACGTGTTTCGCATCTCCTTAGGAGATGTGGTAACACAGGACATACATTCTGATGATTGGGATGTGCAAGCAGTACATTCATTGTTTTCTGATTTAAAGTATTATGCTGCTTTTGATGCTGAAGATTTATATTTAAACTCTGCCAATTATGCTGATTTACTCGGTTATCAACATTATGGGCATCATTTCTTGCATAAAACAAACACGTTAAGACCTGTTTTTAATTACACTCAATGGGAACATTGTCCTACTCCCGTACAGGGGAGTTCTAAAACCCTTAGGGATAAATTCACCTATTTCACAGATTATGACACGTCTAATCCAGAATCCAATTCTTTTAAATTGCAGTTGTCATCTCAACCCAAATTTATTTTAGCACACACTAAATTGATCTATTCGAATTCTTTTAGAACTTAATTGGCCACACAGGGTTATGATCACTGGAAAGATACCATTAATTTGAAATCAATTTGGGGCACTAAGGCTTGGCAGGTTCAGGGAACTGAAGCTCTGCATCGTGCCTGCCTAATCCCGACTCAAATTTTATTTTTAAATGATACAGTCCACCAAACCACTTGCTTTGGCTTGACAACGGCCCAAAATTTGAATATCCCGTCCATTCCGTCTTTAGCGGAATATGACAATTAGCGTACACAAACAAATTATACGATCGATGTATTACAAGCTTTGTTTCGAAATGACACTGTCAATGTCTCTGATGTTGACCCGTCCTGATGGTTAGTGTGGCAAACCAGTTCAAATGCATGCCAACTGCGTTTTTATAATATGACGCCTGGTTTAACACAGACTAGACCGGATCCTCGTTTTCCACATTCACATTCGGTCACCACATACTCAGTGGGTAAATTGTGCTAACAATGGTTAGAACACTCCACTTTGTCGTCAGTAAAACAACACTTATCACTCTTATCGAGCGACATTAATTTAGCGGATTTTATCTTAGGTCCTAGGATTCCTAGAACAAAGAGGTTTATCTATGCAGCTTACAATGAAGTTTGGAAGCTTTTGCAGATTGAGGCAGCACTTCATCTGTGCCAAATTGATCTAGCAAATTTGGAAAAGGTCCTTGCAGTGGTCGACAATAGTATCAATACAATGTCTTCACGCATTTGTACCTTAGATAATATTGTCTCATCTATTATAGATATTGTTCAGAATGATGTATCTGTGTTATATCATGGTCAAAATCAATTACGATCAGTTATGCAGTTTGCATGGACGTTACAGACTCTCAAAATGGGAAAAGTCCCATGGGATTATTTGAATGCTTCTGCTTTGTTTTTACCATTTAATCTGACTGATAAACAGAGATTTATGTCCATGAAAGATGCTACATACACGCTATTGCACATTGAACAATTGGAACCCTTGACATTCTCTGTGGCGGAGACGGATTCAACTGTTTGGTTAATTCATGGGGTTATCTCTCTCCCATTCTCGCTGTTTCAATTTAAATCATGTATGAAACATTTTCCGATAGGCCGCTTTGAACCCCTGGTAGTGCGTTCCTCCATGAGTTATGGTCTCTACCTTTCACTTACAGATGTCAAAGGGAGGATAAGGAAGTTTTCCTAACAGGGGAGGACTGCGATTCCACAGTAGGACATTCCCTAGTTTTTAAACATGTTAAGTTGCACGGCGCTTGTAATGTATCTGCGCTTAATCTTGCTTGTTTTTTTAAAGGAACTCCCGTCCCAGCAATAATTCCCGCTTTTACCTTGCTTACTAACGGCAGTTATCTTATTTTGAACAACCACGACTGCTGTGGTTTATGGGCAGGAATCCCGTATTTAGTAACAGTTTCACAACGTGTTACTTGTTGTAGCAATGTGCTTTTTCCGCCCCCGCATGGGAAAGTAGATCGTTACATTTGGCCTTCCATACCTACTTTGAAAACAGATGCAGGCTCAAAGCGCTATTGTTTCAACAAGAAGTGGCTCTCACTTCAGCTCGAGAGACCTTCGAGTTGCAGGTGGCTAGAACATCTAGCGAATTCAGTCACTTCTGAACACTAACCTCCCACTTCACTTTGGGGAGCTTATACATCAAATATTTAATGCGTCTGACACCAAAGGCCTTGCTCATTTTTTTAAACTTATGGGATCCGGCCTTGTGATTTCTTTTCAGACGATATTTGGAGTAATACCGGCTTTTATTCATTCTATTTTTTCTAGCGTCTTCGGAGGATTCCCTTTGTTACTGGCGCTAGCTGGTGGAATCCTGCTTCTTCTGTTCCTGCTACGCAATGGCTGCTCATCTTGTGGTAATGCACAGACCAGGCCAATTGCAACTGTACCGTGATCGAATGCAACAACTTTTTGGATGCTTGCCATTAGCAACGCTTAGCGTGAGTTATGGATGAACTTTTCGCTTTGCCTACTTCACTTGCGTGCAACCTGTGTTCTACTGTCAGCGGTGCCCCTTCTATTGGGCTTTGGAGTTATGCCTCTCCAATACGTCATGTTCAGACCCGGATTTTAACCAGTTAATGGGTCCCTTAGAGGCCCATGACCAGGCTTGTTCTGGGAACGGCCGTATGGCGCATGCGGCTGCACTTAGAGTATTGGCTGAATGGGATAGCTGTGCGGCTGCACATAACCTCTTACGACGAAGTTTCATCGAATATCACGCAAGTTGTCCGGATATGCTCTTGGAGGCATCACGTTACGAGGAGCATGTCTGTTCCTTCGACCTACTTAATTGGATGGCATCCCTGTTTTCTACCAACGATAGGGATGACCTTTTGGAACAAATTGCATTCTTAGGTACACGTACTTTGATGGATTTACCACCTCCTTCTTAATGACGTTTTATTTTTTATTTTTCCAATTTGTTTTTTTCCAGGCGCTTTTGGACTCTGCTTGGCTTTTGAACTCTGTTTGGGTCCTTTGTCTATATACTATGACCTTACCAAGGGGAGGGTATTATATGGCCATTAGGGTCATTGTCGACATTGCTAAGTTAGCATGAGCTCTGCTGCCATGATGCTGCTTTTGCGCACGTTACTACATGACTTTATTTTGCAAGACTCTGTTTATGACTTTTACAAGAGAACGGTCTGCTTTTCGCGTTGTCTGCTAGTTCCTGGAGTTTAGTCTGGACACGATGTGCAAGGTCAATAAACAATGCCCCTTGTTATTCTGTTCTGGTCAGTCCCTAGCACCTAGACAAAACATGCTAAAGACAGCTGCACTGCTGGAAACTCGTGCTTTGATATTACGGGGATGCATGTTGTTCAAACACACTTGGAGAGAGACCTTTCCATGGAGAAGAGCTATGCTGTTCCTATGATGTAAAGCTTACATCTAGGCTCTAAGGTATGGGGTCTGCTGACAAAGCCCAGAGATCTTCCTTTATTTAATAAAACTCAACCTTACCAAGGGGATGGTGGTTAGGCCTTATAGTCCTTTTCCACTGTCTGTATATGATGACATCCCCCTTTATATTATATGGAATTGTAACAATGCTAATTGTTCTGAGTTTATGCATTTCGCTGCTGGTAGTGGCTCGTATACTGCATTATAGAGCACGGTAGTTAAAATAAACATTTTGACCTATTACAGTGACTCTGCCAATTCTTATTGTGGACAAGTACGAGTGAGTGAGCCAAAGGGTATGTCTTGCTACCGCGATTTCTGAGAGAGTCAGGAGTGTTGTGTTCTGGGTTGTCTATTCATTTGTAGCTTCGTGATTATGTAGGAGAACGAATGAGACACTAAAGCTAGTCGGTTTTGGGATTTTGGGTACTGAGGTGGTAGGAAGGTACAACCCCTATACACCGAGGTCCTGTTTTCCTGTGCATAGTTCTGTGTATGTGCAGAATCCCCACAACAATCCTATTATCTTCTCCCTCTTTTTATTATTTCTTGTTTATCCCCTTTCTTTCTTTTTCTCCTTTTTTCTTTACTCTTTTCTTCTTCTCTGTTTCTCATCTCACTTCTTGTTTTTGACCAAGCATTTAACATGATGCGAAGACTTTCAATTATATATTATGACGAGTAGATTGTGATTGTCATTATAGGCATTTATACCAATAGCACGTAAAATGCTATGTATTCCTATGTGGTCCTCTTTATGTGGTCCTTGTCCCTCAATGGTGTTACAGGTCAATGAATCTTGCAATCATGTAGCCACTGAGTCTTTGATGAAATCCTTGCTGATTGTGATTATGATGTCTGGCCGCACATGTGTCAATAAGGTCTGCTCCATCAGGGGGTATTGCTGGATATATTTTTGTCGAAAAGCTTATTAATTTATATAACTGTTTTTATTGTGTCAACCCTGTGGGGTTTCAAACCACGAATGGTGTTTATGTTGTGGTTTCTTGGAAATGTGTTGTCTTATCTGTGCTAGGTATCTATGTGTTGTTTATGTACCACACGGGTCCATTAATCAACCTGTGGTCATACCTGTCAGCCTTTCCTTGTCATCGTACAGGTAGGCTTTTTCCACCGACCCAACCGCTATCCCTGCCCCTGCGCTACTTCCCCTTTCCCCGTTCCCTCCGTGATCTATTCCTTTTCTCCCTTTTACAGCACCCAAAAACTTTGGCAACCCGGTCCTGAAGATGATCCTGACTAAATAGGATCGAAACGCCGTCGACCGATCTTACAGCGCAACTTACTGCGCATATTCAGCTTTGGTTCATAAAAATTATATATCTTGTCTAAATTACTGAGATGACCAAAATCTACTGAACCATTGATTCTTGTATATATATATTTTTTCATCACTTTGTCACCTTGCGTCTTCCGCTGTGTTTTTCACTTGTCACTTGCGCCGCCACTCATTGCATCACGAGCACAACGTGCACAAAGTCCTCTTGGGTTGCCTTCGCAATTTATGCTTGCAGTGCTGTTATAACTGTCTTGTATAAACTGAGATTTTAAATATATGATGCCATGAGCACTTTTGAAAGAAGACCGGGAGTCTCCCCATTTTGCGTCTGCCTTGTAATGTTGTGTACATACATATGCATTTGCCTTCCTCATTGAATCCGGTTGAGACATTGTTGTAAATTACGTTTATATACCTATGGCATTTGTGGGTTTATGTTCTAAATACACTATGTATGCACATTTAGTTTTATGCACTGTTTGTATATATTGTATCTGAAAGAGACACGTTATTGACAGATTCCTTACCTTAGAATATCCCCAGGCGTCAGGCTGGATCCGGAAAGTTTTGCGTAGCAGTACCCTTGCGCGTCGGTAGGCGGCGTCGTGCGGCTCCGCGTCCGTCGTCGGCGGACAGATTCGCCAGGATGACGTCGCGGCCAGTACTTAGACGCCGCCCATGCGCGCTGACGTCAGTTCTTCTTTTTCCGCGCCAGTAAGCGCAGATCCGGAAAGAGCAGTGCCCTAGTCATTTTTTTACTAAGTTTTTTGTGATTTTTATCACTGTTTTTTCTCGAGTCGTTCGACTCCGACGGTGTCAGTAGGGATGCCCGGCTTCAAGCCATGCGACGCCTGTGGTCGGATGATGTCGATCACGGAACCGCATCGAGACTGTCTCTACTGCCTCGGACGCGACCACGACTCCAAGTCGTGCCCCGACTGCCGGGCCTTGCATCCGAAGGCTTTGCAAGAGCGGTCTCGAAAGCTCCTCGAGGTCCGGCAGTCGGCTCCGCGCCAACCCAAGCCCCGGTCACGTGAGAGGTCGAGGGGCCGGTCGCGGAGTCCTCATCGGTCATCGGGGTCCAAGTCTTCGCACTCCTCCGGTAAGTAGAAGCACACGAAGTCGAAGAAGCGTCATCACTCGACGACTTCCCCTCGCCGGTCTCGCGACTCGGCTGAGGGTCCTGTCGGCACCGCCCCCACGGCCCCGGGAGTGCCTGTGGAGCCGCCGTCGCATTACCCGCCTTATCCGGGTTCGGCGGCGACTCTGGCCGAAATACAGGAGTTCCTGTCGCCCATGGCCCGCCTCTTCGGGCCTCAAGGTCCCCCCGGTGCGCCTTCGGGCCCCGCGGGCCCTTCTGGGGTGCCTACGGCGCCGCCAGCGACTCCGGTCCCAGCGACGCCAGCCCCGGTTCCGGCCCTGGCTCCGGCCCCGACCCCGGCTCCGGCGTTGCCGCAACCCCCATCGACGCCGGTTGACCTGACGACACCTCCACCGGCGCCAATGTCACCGGTGCCGTTCCCGGCGCCGACCGGGGCTCCGGGCGTCGTCGTACCCCGGTTCTCTCCGGACCGGCGTCAGTCGACCCCGGCGCCGATGCGGCCTTGGGTCCTGCATGTCCCTCCTCCTTACTTTGAACCTGCTTTGGAGGACGAAGAGGACTGGGAGGGGTCTGAGGACCCTCTCACTGCCCAATGTGAGTTCGAACAGGACTGGGCTGAGGAACTTGGGGATGCCAGTGGACTGGACACCTCTCCTGACTCTGGCATGCTGTCTCCTCCTTCTGTGGCAACGGAGGAGGGAGCAAACTTTGCAACGGTGTTGCGTAGGGCAGCTGAGGCTTTACACCTCCAGTTTCCTACTGTGGCTGTCAGGACTAACATCCTGACGGAAGTGCTTCAGCCGGCAGCTACCTCCTCGGAGCCACTGCTGCCTTTCAACGAGGCACTTTCTGACGTTCTTTTGGGCACCTGGTCCAAGCCCACCACAGGGGCTCCTGTGGATAGGAACGTAGCCCGACGCCATCGCCCTGCTCCGGGCGACCCCATGTTTCTCTCCCAACACCCCACCCCTGAGAGCTTGGTTGTCCAAGCCTCTGCATCCCAGAGCGCCTTCCCTACAGCTCCCCCGGTTAGGGAATCCAAAAAACTGGATCAATTTGGGAAGAAGGTTTTTACTTCCTCCAGTGCTGGCTTGCGGTCTGTCAACACCACTTGCCTCTTGGGCCGATATTCCCACTGTTTGTGGGATTCGGTGGCGCAGGTTCTGCCCCAGTGTTCTGAGGAGGACCAGACACTGCTTTCCCGCGCCATTGCGGAAGGAAGAGATGCGGCAAAGTATACCATCAGATGTAGCCTAGATACCGCCGACTCGCTGGGCAGATCGCTTGCGACGACAGTGGCGCTGCGCCGCCACGCCTGGCTGAGAACCACTGGTTTCTCGGGTGATGTCCAAAACACTCTTATGGACATGCCCTTTAATGGTGTCGGCCTTTTCGGCAACAAGGCAGACCATGCGCTGGAGCGCTTTAAGGACTCACGGGCTACAGCCAAGTCCCTGGGCCTTTCTGCTGTGCGCCCTCCGCAACAGTCTGCTTTTCGCCCCTTTCGTGGCCACGGAAGGGGCGCCCAGTCACGTCCACTGCCCAGCCACCGGCCCGCACAGCAGGCGTCTTCGCGTGGCCGAGGACGTGGCTCCCGCCGAGGCGGGTCGGGTAACCAACGTGCGGGTCAGGCCACCACCCCCACCCCGTCCGCGGCCTCCAAGCCCTCCTAGTCCTTCCTTTCAGGTCCACAGCACGCCAGTAGGGGGCAGGGTCCGCCATCACCTTCCCCACTGGCGTGCCATCACCTCGGACAAGTGGGTCTTGGACATTGTCCGAAGGGGCTACTCCCTCCCCTTCGTGACCACTCCCCAGCCATGCCACCTCAATGCCACCGCATGTCAGGGGATCACTTGGTGCTTCTTCAGAAGGAAGTTGCGGCTCTCTTGGCCAAGAGGGCCATCGAACGCGTTTCGACCCCAGAAGTAGGGCGTGGTTGTTACTCCCACTACTTTCTGGTACCCAAAAAGGACAAGGAGGACATGCGTCCTATCTTGGACCTCCGGAACGTCAATCGCTTCCTCCGGAAGGAGAAGTTCAAGATGCTCACCCTAGCTCAGGTCTTGACTGCCCTCGACCCTGGAGACTGCATGGTAGCGTTGGACTTGCAAGATGCTTATTTCCACATTCCCGTCCTGCCGGCCCACCGGCGTTACCTGCGGTTCACGATAGGCCACGAGCATTTTCAGTTTTCGGTGCTCCCCTTTGGCCTTACAAGCGCCCGTCGGGTGTTCACGAAAGTGATGGCGTTGGTCGCAGCTCATCTGCGCCGGGCAGGGGTTCCAGTCTTCCCCTACCTCGACGACTGGCTGCTGAAGGCGGGCTCGTCCCAGGCAGTCATCTCCCACCTCCAGACTACGGCCGGCCTCCTGCACTCGCTGGGGTTCTCCATCAACGTGCCGAAGTCGCACCTGATTCCTTCTCCACAGCTCCTTTTCATCGGAGCAGTTCTAGACACGACGCAGTTTCGGGTCTATCCTCCCGAACGGCGAGTCCGGGATATTCAGGCTATGATTCCGATCTTTCAGCCTCTATCCTGGGTTTCGGTACGGATGACCCTGAGGCTGCTGGGCCTCATGGCCTCCTGCATCCTGCTGGTCGATCATGCCAGATGGCATATGCGGGCTCTGCAGTGGGACCTGAAGTTCCAGTGGGCGCAGCATCAGGGCAACCTGTCCGATCACGTCCAGATCTCGGAGGGGACTGCAAAACAGTTGCAGTGGTGGCTCTCGAACCGGCAATGGGTCTTGGGCAGATCCCTCTCCCTTCCCCAACCAGAGCACACAGTTGTGGCGGACGCGTCCCTTCTGGGATGGGGCGGTCACATGGGAGAGGCGGAGATCAGAGGCCTCTGGTCTCCGGCGGAGTCCCGGCTCCATATCAACCTTCTGGAGCTCCGGGCGATCCGACTTGCACTCAAAGCATTCCTTCCCTCTGTCAAAGGGAAGGTAGTGCAGGTGTTCACAGACAACACCACCGCCATGTGGTACTGCAACAAACAGGGCGGGGTGGGGTCGTGGACCCTATGTCAGGAGGCTCTGCGCCTCTGGACATGGCTGGAACATCAGGGCATATTCCTGATGGTTCAACACCTGGCAGGTTCCCTGAACGCCAGGGCGGACGAGCCTCAGCCGCAGGTGCATGATGGATCACGAATGGCGTCTTCACTCGGAAGTGGCGCAAGGACTCTTTCTACAGTGGGGAGAGCCTTGGTTAGATCTATTCGCCACCGAAGAGAACGCGCAATGTCATCAGTTCTGCGCGTTGGAATTTCCAAGGCGGCACTTCGCTCGGCGACGCTTTCGTCGCGAGTGGAGTTGCGGTCTGTTGTACGCCTTTCCGCCTATACCACTTCTACCCAGAGTGTTGAAGAAGATTCGGCGCGACCGGGCCCAAGTCATTCTTGTGGCTCCGGACTGGGCTCGAAGAGTTTGGTATCCCGAGCTACTCAGTATGAGCGTCGATCCCCGATCCGTCTGCCTCTTCGGGAGGATTTTCTGTCGCAGCAGCAGGGGACGGTCCTCCACCCGAACCTGTCCAGTCTCCACCTCCTTGCGTGGAGATTGAGCGGCGGCAGTTGATTCCTTTCGACTTGCCTCCCGAAGTTTGTGATGTGATTCTGGCAGCCAGGCGTCCCTCCACTAAGGTGGTATACGCCTGCAGGTGGAACAAGTTTGTGGCATGGTGCACAGCAAAGGCTGTGAATCCCCTTTCTGCCCCTCTTTCCGAGGTTCTTCTGTTCCTTCTTTCTCTGGCCCAACAGGGTTCTGCCCTGGGTACCATCAAGGGCTATCTTTGTGCAATCTCGGCCTTCCTTAGGCTTCCTGATCAGCCCTCCTTTTCAAGTCCCCTGTTGTTAACAGGTTTCTTAAAGGCATTACACACCTTTTCCCTCCTGTTCCGTTTGTGATGCCTCAGTGGGACTTGAACTTGGTTCTTACCTTTTTAATGTGCGCTCCCTTTGAGCCTCTGCATAACTGTCCTCTTCGTCTTCTAACTCTGAAGACAGCTTTTCTGGTGGCTATCACCTCCGCTCGGCGGGTGAGTGAGCTCCAGGCTCTTTCTTGCAAGCCTCCCTTTCTGTCTGTCCATCCAGACAAGGTTGTTCTCAGGATGCGTCCGTCCTTCTTGCCAAAGGTGGTTACTGCTTTCCACATTGGGCAGACCATCACTTTGCCCACCTTCTTTCCGCCTCGGCATCCTTCTAGAGAGGAAGAGAGGCTCCACCGTCTGGACCCAAACGTGCGATTTCCTTTATCTAAATCGCACACAACAGTTCCGGGTGGACGACCAGCTCTTTGTTGGCTACGTGGGCGCCAAAAAGGTCGGGGCGGTACACAAGCGGACCATCTCCCGCTGGGTCGTCTTGTGTATCAAGGCCTGTTATTCTTTGGCTAAAAGGAGCCCCCTGTTGGGTTGCGTGCCCATTCCACCAGGGCGACAGCCGCCACCACGGCTTTAGGACGTGGTGTCCCTTTGCAGGACATTTGTCAGGCAGCTACGTGGGCCTCGTTGCACACGTTTACTAAGCATTACTGCCTTGACAGACGAGTCCGGAGAGACGGCTTCTTTGGCCGTTCTGTCCTCCGAGACTTCCTTGTCTGATCTTTGTTCGCAGACCCACCACCGGGTTGGTATTGCTGGGGTATCTATTCTAAGGTAAGGAATCTGTCACTAACGTGTCTCTTTCAGATGCACAAGTTACTAACTTGTGTAACGATATATCTGTAAGAGACAGTAGTTAGTGACAGATTCCTTACCGCCCACCCATCCTCCCCGTTCTGCGAACTGATTTCTAGGGTTAAGGACATCCCTTTCAGGGCCCTAGTATTTTTTCAGACACCAATGTCAGCTTCTTGCATGGCTCTGCGTTCCTGGCGCGGAAAGTCGTGTACAGAACTGACGTCAGCGCGCATGGGCGGCGTCTAAGTACTGGCCGCGATGTCATCCCGGCGATCCCGACGACGGACGCGGAGCCGCACGACGCCGCCTACCGACGCGCAAGGGTACTGCTACGCAAAACTTTCCGGATCCAGCCTGACGCCTGGGGATATTCTAAGGTAAGGAATCTGTCACTAACTACTGTCTCTTACAGATATATCGTTACACAAGTTAGTAACTTGTGCATTTCAGCGCTGAAGAAGTCCACTGAAGTGGATGAAATGTGTTGGCTGTCTTTGCTGTATCGTTTGGATTTCTGTCTTTAACAAGCAAAATAAAACGAAGAACTGGGACACTTTTGGAATTTGAATGGGACTTTTCTTTGTGAAAAACTTTAATGTGGTGCACTGCTATTTGTATCATCATAAAGAACAATGGTTGCCTGCACAGTGGCTAAGATCTTGTGGCAGATCTTTTCTCTTAACCCCCTGCAGCATAGGTCACCTGCCCCGCCATTCACTGCCTACAGTTAGCTAAGAGTATATTGTGTAGAGAACAAAGCCTAGTTTTGCTCCTAGGTGGTGATTTGTGTCTCAGCATAATGATAGGCCTCCAATTACTAGGCTCAGGTTTGCTTATTTACTTAAGGCTACTACCTCTGCTGGTACATAGGCCATCAACCAGGACTCTCCAGCCACCTCTGTCCTCGACTTTTCTTTCAATCTAACCCATCTCCTTGCAGTCATCCTCAAGACCTAGGTGCCAGGTGTTTCTTGGCCTTCCTCTTTTCCTTTTTCCTTGAGAGTTCCAAGTCAGGGCTTGCCTGGTGGTGTTTGATGCAGGCTTGCGGAGGGTGTGACCTATCCAGCCCCAGCGTCTTTTCATGATTTCTTCATGAGCAGGGAGTTGGAAAGTCTGCTGCCATAGGTTTTTTCTGCTGATCGTGTTTGGCCAGCGGATTTGGAGGATTTTCCTCAGGCAGGTGTAGATGAATGTCTGGACTTTGTTGGTGGTGGTCACTGTTGTCCTTCAAGCTTCTGCTCCACACAGAAGGACTGATTTTACCTTTGTGGAAAAAAGCCTGATCTTGGTTTGATGCATTAGGTCCTTGAAGCTTCAGATCTTCTTTAGCTGAATGAAGAGAGCCCTTACTATGCAGATTCTTGCCTTAAAGTTGGCATCTGTTCCTCCCTGCTTGTCTATGACACTGCCTAGGTAGGTGAAGGTCTGAACCTCTTCCACTGCATCGCCTGCAAGAGTGACTGCAGTTGTGCTGGCAGTGTTATCCTTCAGGATCTTGGTTTTTTCCTTATGAATGTTGAGGGCAAGTGGTGCTGATGTGGCTGCCACCTTGTCAGTCTTCTGTTGCTTCTGCAGGCGGGTATGGGAGAGTAGGGCCAGGTCATCTGCAAAGTCCAGGTTGTCGAGCTGCATCCAAGGTGTCCACTGGATTCCATTTCTTCTCCTGGCTATAGATATCTTCATGATCCAGTCTATGGCCAGCAGAAAGAGAAAAAGTGAGAGCAGACAACCCTGGCAGACTCCAGTCCTCACTTGGAAGATTCCGTGAGTTGTCCTCCATGGACTATCTTGCAGGTCATTCCCTCGTAAGAGTTCCTGATGATTCTTACGAGTTTATCTGGCACACCCTAGTGGGGAGTAGTTTCCACAGAGTTTCTCTGTCCACACTGTCGAATGCCTTCTCATAGTCGATGAAGGTGACGTAGAGGGGAGAGTTTCATTGCATTGACTCTTCAATGATGATGTGCAGTGTGACAATCAGGTCTGCACAGGACCTATCTTTGCGTAAGGCAACTTGCTGATCTTGCAACTGAGTGTCGACTTTTTCCTTCTTTCTGTTCAGTATGACTCTGTTGAACACTTTGCCTGGGGTTGATAAATGAGTTATCCCTCTGTAGTTTGCACAGTTTCTCATGTCACCTTTCTTGGGGATCTTGATCAGATACCTCTCCTTCCAGTCTGTCTGCACCTTTTCCTCTTCCCAAATCCTTCTTAACATGGGCTAGAGCATGTCTACTGATGTTTCAATGTCTGCCTTTGGCGCCTCTTGTAGGAATGTTGTTGGGTCCTGCTGCCTTCCCATTTCTCAGATCATTTATGGCTTGCCGTATTTCTTCCTTGGTTGGTCTGCTGCAGTTGATTGGCAAATCCTTGTCAGCGGACTGTATGTCTGGTGGAGACTGCGGCATGGGCTGGTTCAGCAGTTCTTCAGAGTGCTCCACCCATCTTCATTGCTGGCCTTCGTTACCCATGATTGTCTTCCCAGCTTTGTCTTTAACAGATCTTTCTGGCTTGCTGTATCTGCCAGAGAGTTTCCTTGTTATGTTGTAGAGTTCTTTCAAGTTTCCATGGCTTTCTTTTACTTTGTCTCTTGGATTTTGCTGAGTGTCTTGGTGGAGATCCATTCTTTATAATGGTGTTTCTTGGGATCCTGTCCCTCCCGGCAGGTTGATGGCACTGTTTCTTTGATCTTCTCCCACTGACTTTCTACTTGATCTCTGGCGTCCTCTAGTTCATGCAGGACTTGAAACTTGTTACTGAGAGTGACTGAGTATTCACTCCCTTTCTGTGCATGTTTGAGGAGGGTGGTGCAGTAGTTCACTTTGATGATTCTGGGACTGTGGGCTTCCCCATCCAGTCAGAGCTCTGTTGCCTCCTGGCGTTAGCATCAGTGCTACTCCTGACTATGTGGGGCATTATCTTCTTCCTGTACAGAATACAGCAGCATTCCTTCTGGAGCCAGACTTTTCTGTCCGGACTGTGTCCATTTGGTCTCGGTGATGCCATGCAGGGCAAGGTTGTATTTTTTCATCTCCGGTGCCACTTGGACGTCTTGCCTGTTTCGTACATGGTTCTCACGTTCCATATCCCGATGGTGACGGTCTTGGTCAAAAGCAGGTGGATCGGCTTAGTGGCTTCCAGGGATCTGTTGTAAGGATCATGTCTTCCAGCGCAGAGACGCTTTTCTCATTTCAGTTTGAAGACATGTGTTATTGAACATGTAACTAGTGCTGAATTGCCATCCCATGAAATGCACTTTTCTGACGTGCTTTTATTATGTAAATGTAGAAAAGTAGGCTCTGCTTTCATGGTTACCCTCACTTTTTGCCTGGTGTCAGTGTGTTTTTACTGTAGTTTAATGGGATCCTGCTAATCAGGACCCCAGCATCTGTGTTCTCTCTCAAAATGGCTTTGATAAGTACTTTTGCACTTCCACAATTTGCTACTGGTGTACTCTTATAAGTCCCTGGTATATGGTACTGAGGTACCTAGGGCATAGGTACACCAGGGGTCTCCCATGGGCTGCAGCATGTTTTGTGCAACCCATGGAAGACCACTTCAATTCTGACCACATGCCTGTCTTTGCAGCCTATGTGAGTTGGTGCTTGCACCTCTCATGACAGATATACGTTTCCTTATATCTGAGGTCGTTACACTTAAAACCTATGTCACCCCTATGAAAGACCCTTCAGTCCTGGTGGCAGGGTGCTTGGTTATAAGTGTGAGGGTGGGCATGCATGAGCAGGACACCCCTACAAACCCTAGAGTCGATTCTCCAGGCTTTGTAAGTGCGGTCAGCCATTTTAAGACATCTAGTGGACATCAGTCATTACGAGGTGTCTAACTATATAATGGCTGCATTGAACCTGGTCATGTTTGGTGTCAAACATGTTGGAATCATAACCCAACACCGATTCCGGTGTTGGATATATCATCCCATGTACTGGGGGGCCTTTAGAGGAGCCCCCTGTATTCCCGGTAACAGCCTTTCAGGGTCTGCCAGCAAGCTAGTGCTGCTGCTGACCACAGACATGACTCTGCCCTCCTGCTGCTGAGCTGAGCTTTAGCAGGGGAAGGTAGAACAATAGGTTTCCTGTCACAGGGAGGTGTGACCACCTCCCAGACAGGACTTAGTGTATTGGGCTGGGGTGGGGGCGCTTTCTATCGCCACCAGATTGCATTGAAAAGCACATTTGGTGCCCTCCTTGCATACTCCGGTTTGAGATAGTTCAGGAACCCTTGGTTCCCGCTGTGGCACGAAACTGGACAAAGGAGTGGGGGAGTATTCTCCCCTTTGTCCATTCCCTCCTCTGGGAGGGTCCCCCAAGTCAGTCCAACCATTTTCCTAGTGTACTTAAGAGATCCCCTGTTGGTGGGTCCTCAGATTCATCATGGAACAAGACTCTGAAACCAAGACACTCTTTGACTGTCTGGACACTTGGACTTCACTGGAACCGAGACTGCATCAAGTCTCCTGGTCTCGCTGTTCACGTCTTCTACCTCGTCTTTGTCTGTGCTTCGCTCAGGTTATCCAGAAGTCCTGTGGGCATCAAGGACATACGAAGAAATCTCTCTTGGAGTTAGGGAGTCACTCCCCTGCATCTGCAGGCACCACAATGAAGCTGACTGGTCTGCTGCTCCTGTCGTCCTACAATCTTCCCAAGGCTCAGCAACACAGGTGGCGGTTCTGTGGCTCTCCAGAGGACTGACCTGTCTTCCCTGAAATTTGGAGGACAGTATTTCTGGTCGGAGCCTCTGGGACCAAACCCCTGTGCACCGCGTCGACTTGCCGTTGCCAAGGCTTGTTGGCTCTGCACTCCAAAGATCTTCAGACTACAAAAAGCTCCCGCCTCCATCACCTCATCCTTTGAAGATCAGCATCCTCACTGCATCCATTGGACCACTGGCCTCCATCTTTGGTGAGCTACCTGAGGTCCACTTGCGACTCCTGTGCCTTCGGCCTGTGGGTCCTCTTGAGGGTCTTCTTCTGCTTTAGTGGGCTCCCCTGCTTGTTCAGGACCTGCTCTGACTCTCCTGCACGTGGTGATTCCCTTGGACCTTGCTGGTCCCACGATTGCATCTTTTCGTTCTCCACGTCACTTACGGCTGCCAAGGGTTGTTGGTGCTCCTGCAGGACACCGACCACCTAGACACCGACATCTGACGTGGGACAACTCGTTCACACTTTGAGTGTGTTTGGCTTTAACCCTGCACAGCTCTCCGCTACCTTTCTGCTTGGTTTGCATTATGTAAACACCACATTCATACATACATGTACCTCTCAATCCACTAATCTGGAAACAATTTGTTAACATTTGATTAAAGATATACGTTCTGGAGAGACTGAGGCCAAACTATTCTACCCAGTGTGACTAATATAATGTATTTCCACTAAATAGAACTTAAAAATATATCTACTTTTTTATTAGGGGTAATATTTATGTTTTTATTGTTTTACTGATATCCACTAAACATGCTTCTTACAGAGTTGCCACAACAATACTAGAGGACTGATAGTCATTTGATGACCATTCCTGTGATTACATTTCTTGTGAGGTCACATTATAGGAAAATTAGGGGGGCTGACACATTCCCTTTGTGACTGGGGCCCCAGAAGTCCTAAGAACCGTCCCTACCTGGTGGTGGTGTCCAGTCCAGGGCTGCTGTACTCGACTCAGATCCATTGCGTCATTTATACACTACTAGGTAATTTTAATTTGTTTGGGCGATGGGCAGTTCATTCCCACCATTTGCAATGAGGTGGAAAGAATGGGCAAGGAGCACTTCCCCATAGACTGCCTTGTGTGAACTAAGAGTAGGGACAAGCCACGGTGTGAATGGGCTCCCGAGGCTAAATTTAACAAAATTTTATGTGCTTTGACTGCTGTGTATAATGTACTCCATTTTTTTCCCTATAGAATGTATCAAAAGGGAAGGTGCTCCGAAGTCTCCGTAGACATGTACCCTACTATAGAAAGATCGAGTCAATCACTGGTGTCCACTCTTGTTTCACATTGTTGGCATTTTTTAGTGTGACCTTTTACTTTAGAGGTTCATTTTACAAACTGAGGGGCATATCTATGAGCCATGCAACACGGTGCAAGTGTGACGCAACTTAAAAGTGAGATTTATGAAGTCACGCAATGCTACTTTGCATGGCCCTAAGTGGCTCCATAAATCTGGAGTAAAGCAACGCAGCACAAATCGCGGCATTGCCTTACTCTGCACTAGGGTGGCGTTCCATGGGCGTTGTGTGGGTGTTCCAACACAACTCCCATAGTTTTTGATGCATTCCCAGATTTACCAGAACTGGTAAACCTGGGAATGCGGCAAAAAGACATGCCTTCCCAGGAAAGGCTAATGAGGAGAATTATTTTATTTCTCCTCGCGACTTCCTCTTTCTATATGTGCTGCATTCTGCACAAAAACAATCCTGCATGCAACACAGGCACCTTTGCACCATGGTGCAAGGGTATCCGCATTTGTGCTGAGCAGCCAAAAGGGCACCAGCGCAGGGGAAAAGGCAGGAATGCGCCGTATTGACTTAATACAGTGCATTCCTGCCCTTTCCCTGAAATGCAGCACAGCTAGGTGACTTGTTGCGCTGTGTGACAAACTCATAAATATGCCCCAAGTGGCAGGAAACTGCAGCCTTTTGGGCCATTGCATAACACCATTTTGTTTTTCATACCGCAAAACATTTTCTCAGAACTTGAAAATAAATGCAGGAATCGGCCTGTCTTGGTCTGCACAGAGCAATGGTACTGAGCTATCGTTGGCTAAGAAGTTAGATATGCCCTGACAGAGCCAATAGGTGTGGGCAATTTTTGGTGAATGTGTGCAATGGCTGTATTTTAGGGTCAGTGTTTGCATTGATAGGCAAATGAATCAAAATAGACAATGCAAGGGCTGCTGGTTAGTGACTGCTCAACCCTGTTCCTCAATATATGAAGTACCCTAAATGAAACACCAAGAACCTGTGTCAAAGCACCTTGAGGCTCCTGATTTAGTGCATCGAGGGCAGTGATGATTTTTTGTGATTGGAAAATAAAGACGCTCAAGGTGATGCTCCCTTCAACATATGTAAGTGCCCTCCATATCATGGTGGAAAATGATGACTCACTTTTTAAAACAGACTACCATGCTAGGCCATGGACATATAAGCAGGACTAAATGCTGAAATCCATCAAAGACGCAGAGGGGCTACAGTGACAGTAGCTACTGACATAGGAGGAGGATCATGTGGCCAAATCTGCAGATTTATAAAACAAATTAGATAAGACATCAAAAAGAAGCTACTTAGACTGTACACTTTGCTCCATTTTAGAAAGATTTTTCTATTGCTCCAAAGAGATAATGCAGATCTGATGCTAAACCATTCCACAGAAATAGCTCATTCAGTGCTAGAGAGCAAAGGATGAATCCAGGACTAAATAAGCTTCAGTGTGTTTCTGCGGAGCGAAGATGGTGGACAGATGCACATAAATCTGTAGCAGGAGTTATTTGTGGTTTTTAGTATTGAAGCAAAAAGAAAATATTCTAGGCCCCTTTTATTCTTACTTGATTGCGTAAAGCAGAGTTCAGTGCTATCCGATGGAAATACATCAAAAACCTTTTTCTATTAAATAACAACTCTCATATTCGCTCACTTATGCTGTGATGAAGCCCAACTTTTCACTTTGGGACACTTTGGGCACACCATGCAGAAAAAGAGAGTTTGTTCCATGTTTTTGTGGTCTTTAATGGATAAGGACATTGATGTGTAAGTCAGAAGTGAGGTGCGTAGTGAATTGTGAAAAGAGATTGAGAGTTCTACTCTTTCTTTATAAACCATGGACACAGTGAGTGATAACACTTGCGATAGAACATAGACATAAATATTATTGCATGTGTTTGAAATGAAAACTTATGTAATAGGGAAAATGTTGATCATTTTATATAAACAGGAAAACATGACTAAAAGAGAGAATGAATGAGAGCAGATAGGAAAAAAATAGGAAAGAGAGAAGAGGTGGGGCAAAGAGAGGAGGAAAGAAATAATTACGGTAATGAGAAATGTGATGCGAGATGGGTAGTAAAAGGTAAGCAATATAAATCCGATTTGATCTTCTGATGTAACATTAATAAAGAGACAGTGTGTATTCTATGTTCATCACATATAAAATTCCAGCATGTTAATACAGATAATCTGAAAGAGACACGTTAGTGACAGATTCCTTACCTTAGAATATCCCCAGGCGTCAGACTGGATCCGGAAAGTTTTTGCGTAGCAGTACCCTCTTGCGCGTCGGCAGGCGGCGTCGTGCGGCTCCGTCGTCGGGCGTCGGGACCGCCGGGATGACGTCGCGGGCAGTACTGAGACGCCGCCCCTGGCGCGCTGACGTCAGTTCTTCTTTTTCCGCGCCAGTAAGCGCAGATCCGGGAAGAGCAGTGCCCTAGTCATTTTTGACTAACTTTTTGGTGATTTTTTCACTGTTTTTCTTCGAGTCAACTAGGCTCCGAGGTGTCGGTAGGGATGCCCGGCTTCAAGCCATGCGACGCCTGTGGTCGAATGATGTCGATCACAGACCCGCACTTAGAGTGTCTCTACTGTCTCGGCCGCAACACGAAGTCGTGTTCCGACTGCCGGGCCTTACACCCGAAGGCTTTGCGAGAGCGGTCTCGAAAGCTACTTGAGGTCCGGCAGTCGGCTCCGCGCCAAGCCCCGGTCACGCGAGAGGTCGAGGGGCCGGTCGCGGAGTCCTCGCCAGTCGTCGGAGTCCAAGTCTTCGCACTCCTCGGGTAAGTCGAAGCACAAAAAGTCTAAGAAGCACCATCGCTCTAAGACTTCGCCTCGCCGGTCTCGCGACTCGACTGAGGCCCCTGTCGGCACCGTCCCCGCGGCTCCGGAGGTGCCTATGGAGCCGCCCCCGCATTACCCGTCCTTCCCGGGTTCGGGGGCGACTCCGGCCGAGATACAGAAATTCCTGTCGGCCATGGCCCGCCTCTTCGGGCCTCAAGGCCCCTCCGGTGCGCCTTCAGGCCCCGCGGGCCCTGATGGGGTTGCCCCGGCGCCGCCGACGACTCCGGTCCCGGCACCGCCTGTATCACCAGCCTCGCTCCCGGCCCCGGCTTCGGCCCCGGCCTCGATCCCGGCTCCGGTGGTACCGCAACCCCCATCGACGCCGGTTGACCTAACCACTTGCTCCGCCGACGCCGATGTCCCCGGTGCCGTTCCTGATGCCGTCCGGGGCTCCGGGCGGCGTCGTTCCCCGGCTCTCTCCGGACGCGGCGTGGGACCGTCGCCCGATGGCGGCTCCGGCGCCACTGAGACCTTGGGTCCCTGACGTCCCCCCTCCTCCTTATTTTCAATCGGAGGAGGACCGTGAGGGGTCGGAAGACCCTCTCACACAGCAGTGTGAGTATGATCAGGACTGGGCAGAGGAACTTGGGGATGCCAGTGGTCTGGACACTTCTCCTGACACTGGCATGCTGTCTCCTCCTCCGGTGGCTACGGAGGAGGGAGCAAATTTCGCAACGGTGTTGCGTAGAGCAGCTGGAGCCTTGCACCTCCAATTGTCTACGGTGGCTGTCAGGACTAACCTCCTGACGGAAGTGCTTCAGCCGGCAGCTACCTCCTCGGAGCCATTGCTGCCGTTTAATGATGCACTCTCTGACGTTCTTTTGGGCACCTGGTCCAAGCCCGCCACAGGGGCTCCTGTGGATAGGAACGTGGCCCGACGCCATCGCCCTGCTCCGGGCGACCCCTTGTTTCTCTCTCAACATCCCACCCCCGAGAGCTTGGTTGTCCAAGCCTCTGCCTCCCAAACCGCCTTCCCTACCGCCCCTCCGGATAGGGAATCCAAACGCCTGGACCAATTTGGGAAGAAGGCCTTTTCTTTCTCCAGTGCTGGCTTGCGGTCCGTCAACACCGCTTGCCTTTTGGGCCGATATTCCCACTCTCTGTGGGATTCGGTGGCGGCCGTTTTGCCCCAGTGTTCTGCGGAGGTCCAGACACTGCTTACCCGCACCATTGCGGAAGCTAGGGATGCGGCAAAGTACACCATACGTTGTGGCCTTGATACCGCCGACTCGCTGGGCAGATCGCTTGCAACGACGGTGGCGCTGCGTCGCCACGCCTGGCTGAGAACAACTGGTTTCTCGGGTGATGTCCAGAATACACTCATGGACATGCCCTTTGATGGAGTCGGTCTTTTTGGTTCCAAAGCAGACCATGCGCTGGAGCGTTTTAAGGACTCACGGGCTACTGCCAAGTCCCTGGGCCTTTCTGCTGTGCGCTCTCCGCTAACTTCTGCTTTTCGCCCCTTTCGTGGCCACGGAAGGGGCGCCCAGTCACGTCCACTGCCCAGCCACCGGCCCGCGCAGCAAGCGTCTTCGCGTGGCCGAGGACGTGGCTCCCGCCGTGGCGGGTCAGGCAACCAGTGTGCGGGTCAGGCCACCAACTCCGCCCCGTCCGCGGCCTCCAAGCCCTCCTAGTCCTTCCTTTCAGGTGCACAGCACACCAGTAGGGGCAGGGTCCGCCATCACCTTCACCACTGGCGTGCCATCACCTCGGACAGGTGGGTCTTGGACATTGTCCGAAGGGCTACTCCCTCCCCTTCGAGACCACCCCCAGCCATGCCACCTCAATTCCACCGCATGTCAGGGGATCACTTGGTGCTTCTGCAGAAGGAAGTCACGGCCCTCTTGGCCAAGAGGGCCATCGAGCATGTTCCGACCCCAGAAGTAGGACGTGGTTGCTACTCCCACTACTTTCTGGTGCCCAAAAGGACAAGGAGGACATGCGTCCTATCTTAGACCTCCGGAACGTCAATCGCTTCTTCCGGAAGGAGAAGTTCAAGATGCTCACCCTAGCTCAGGTCTTGACCTTGGAGACTGGTTGGTAGCGTTGGACTTGCAGGACGCTTATTTCCACATCCCCGTCCTGCCGGCCCACCGGCGTTACCTGCGGTTCACGGTAGGCCTCGAGCATGTTCAGTTCCCCGTGCTCCCCTTTGGCCTTACTAGTACCCCTCGGGTGTTCACGAAAGTGATGGCGGTGGTCGCAGCTCATCTGCGCCGGGCAGGGGTTCCAGTCTTCCCCTACCTCGACGACTGGCTGCTGAAGGCGGGCTCGTCCCAGGCAGTCGTCTCCCACCTCCAGACTACGGCCGAACTCCTGCACTCGCTGGGGTTCTCCATCAATGTGCCGAAGTTGCATCTGATTCCTTCTCCACAGCTCCTTTTCATCGGAGCAGTTCTGGACACAACGCAGTTTCGGGCCTATCCTCCCGAACGGCGATTCCGGTATATTCAGCCTATGATTCCGATCTTTCAGCCTTTATCCTGGGTTTCGGTACGGATGACCCTGAGGCTGCTGGGCCTCATGGCCTCCTGCATCCTGCTGGTCGATCATGCCAGATGGCATATGCGGGCTCTGCAGTGGGACCTGAAGTTCCAGTGGGCGCAGCACCAGGGCAACCTGTCCGATCACGTCCAGATCTCGGAGGGGACTACAAAACAGTTGCAGTGGTGGCTCTCGAACCGGCAATGGGTCATGGGCAGATCCCTCTCCCTTCCCCAGCCAGAGTACACAGTTGTGACGGACGCGTCCCTTCTGGGATGGGGCGGTCACATGGGAGAGGCGGAGATCAGAGGCCTCTGGTCTCCGGCGGAGTCCCGGCTCCATATCAACCTTCTGGAGCTCCGGGCGATCCGACTTGCACTCAAGGCATTCCTTCCTCTGTCAAAGGGAAGGTAGTGCAGGTGTTCACAGACAACACCACCGCCATGTGGTACTGCAACAAACAAGGCGGGGTGGGGTCATGGACCCTCTGTCAGGAGGCTCTGCGCCTCTGGACATGGCTGGAACATCAGGGCATGTTCCTGATGGTTCAACACCTGGCAGGTTCCCTGAACGCCAGGGCGGACGAACTGCAGCCGCAGGTGCATGATGGATCACGAATGGCGTCTTCACTCGGAAGTGGCGCAAGGACTCTTTCTGCAGTGGGGAGAGCCTTGGTTAGATCTATTCGCCACCGAAGAGAACGCGCAATGTCATCAGTTCTGCGCGTTGGAATTTCCAAGGCGGCACTCGCCGGCGACGCTTTTCGTCGCGAGTGGAGTTGCGGTCTGTTGTACCCCTTTCCGCCTATACCACTTCTACCCAGAGTGTTGAAGAAGATTCGGCACGACCGGGCCCAAGTCATCCTTGTGGCTCCGGACTGGGCTCGAAGAGTTTGGTATCCCGAGCTACTCAGTATGAGCGTCGATCCCCGATCCGTCTGCCTCTTCGGGAGGATCTTCTGTCGCAGCAGCAGGGGACGGTCCTCCACCCGAACCTGTCCAGCCTCCACCTGCTTGCGTGGAGATTGAGGCGGCGGCAGTTGATTCCTTTCGACTTGCCTCCCGAAGTTTGTGATGTGATTCTGGCAGCCAGGCGTCCCTCCACTAAGGTGGTATACGCCTGCAGGTGGAACAAGTTTGTGGCATGGTGCACAGCAAAGGCTGTGAATCCCTCTCTGCCCCTCTTTCTGAGGTTCTTCTGTTCCTTCTTTCCCTGGCCCAACAGGGTTCTGCCCTGGGTACCATCAAGGGCTATCTTTGTGCCATCTCGGCCTTCCTCAGGCTTCCTGATCAGCCCTCCTTTTTCAAGTCCCCTGTTGTTAACAGGTTCCTAAAAGGCATCACACACCTCTTCCCTCCTGTTCCGTTTATGATGCCTCAGTGGGACTTGAACTTGGTTCTTACCTTTCTCATGTGCGCTCCCTTTGAGCCTCTACATAACTGTCCTCTTCGTCTTCTGACTCTGAAGACAGCCTTTCTGGTGGCCATCACCTCCGCTCGGCGGGTGAGTGAGCTCCAGGCTCTATCATGCAAACCTCCCTTTCTGTCTGTGCATCCAGACAAGGTTGTTCTTAGGACGCGTCCGTCCTTCTTGCCAAAGGTGGTTACTGCCTTCCACATTGGGCAGACCATCACTTTGCCCACCTTCTTTCCGCCTCCGCATCCTTCCAGAGAGGAAGAGAGGCTCCACCGTCTGGACCCAAAACGTGCGCTTTCCTTTTATATCAACCGCACACAACACTTCCGGGTGGATGACCAGCTCTTTGTTGGCTACGTGGGCGCCAAAAAGGTCGGGCGGTGCACAAGAGAACCATCTCCTGCTGGGTAACCTTGTGTATCAAAGCCTGCTATTCTTTGGCTAAGAAGGAGCCTCCTGTTGGGCTGCGTGCCCATTCCACCAGGGCAACGGCTGCTACCACGGCTTTAGGCCGCGGTGTTCCGCTGCAGGATATCTGACAGGCAGCTACGTGGGCCTCGCTGCACACATTTACAAAGCATTACTGCCTTGACAGTCAGGTCCGGAGGGACGGCTTCTTTGGCCGTTCTGTCCTCCGGGACTTCCTTGTCTGATCTTTGTTCGCAGACCCACCACCGGGGTTGGTATTGCTGGGGTATCTATTCTAAGGTAAGGAATCTGTCACGAACGTGTCTCTTTCAGATGCACAAGTTACTAACTTGTGTAACGATATATCTGTAAGAGACAGTAGTTAGTGACAGATTCCTTACCGCCCACCCATCCTCCCCATTCTGCGAACTGATTTCTAGGGTTAAGGACATCCCTTTCAGGGCCCTAGTATTTTTCAGACACCTATGTCAGCTTCTTGCATGGCTCTGCGTTCCTGGCGCGGAAAGTCGTGTACAGAACTGACGTCAGCGCGCAGGGGCGGCGCGTCTGAGCACTGCCCGCGACGTCATCCTGGCGGTCCCGACGACGGACGCGGAGCCGCACGACGCCGCCTGCCGACGCGCAAGGGTACTGCTACGCAAAAACTTTCCGGATCCAGTCTGACGCCTGGGGATATTCCAAGGTAAGGAATCTGTCACTAACTACTGTCTCTTACAGATATATCGTTAAACAAGTTAGTAACTTGTGCATTTAGAAGTATCTTTCCAACAAGAAAGTATAACTTGAAACTCAAGTGCAATGAAAAGATCAAACAGCAGCGGTTTGGGAGATAAGTTTTCAAAGCTAGGCGATAAAGATCTTAAGAAAACATTTCAAAAAATTAATAGTATATTACATTTGAAGATCTTTAAACATTTAGACCACATAGATTTTCAAAAGTTAAGAACATGTGAACAATAATATAATAAATGAGTGGAAAAAAAGTTACATTTGGAGCATGGCCAACATAGTAAAGAAGCAGAAGGGTCAAATTTAGAAACCCATTCTGTGGTAGTAACAGCTCTATTGTAAACAAAAAATAGAGCTTGTGTAATACAATCAGCTTTGGAGTTATTAAATATTTTAATCTAGAGTGCAGCGTTAGGAATAGAGTCATGGTAAATGATATCCAAAGGTAGAGGTGCAACCGGGTGAGGAGGGAATTCCTGCGTGAGAAAAAAGGAATGCAGGGCAGAAGAGATTAATTCATATTCCTTGAAAAAAGAATTAGGTAAGTGATATTGTATGTGCAATTGGGGAAAAGGTATGACAGAATTATTCTTCACCAATTGGTGAACAAACATAAAGGAATTCAATGGTAAAATTTCAGTTTTGGAACAATTAAGTTCATGTCCGAAAATATTAGAATATAAAGATCATCTGTTGTAAGAAAGGGTCCAGGGAGGTCATGGGGTTGGGCATGTAGATGAGAGCATCATCTGCATAGGCAGATAACTTAATCTCTAGGGAATTTAGTTTGAATCCTGAGGTAAGTGTATTACAACAAATACGTTCAAGGAATGGCACTAAACAAAGGACAAAAAGTAAAGGGGAAAGGGTGCAACCTTGTCCAGTACCACTATGTAAAGTAAAATAATTGGAAAAACGACTGACAAAACGACAAAAACACTAGCATAAGGGTCGGGTATAATAATTTTATGAATGAGATTAATTTTAGGCCAAAGCCAAACCAGTGAAGAGTGGTAAACATGAAGTGCCAATTAATGCAGTTGAGAGGTTTTTCAGGATCTAGAGATTGGGCCACAAGAGGAGTACTGTTTTTACTAGCCAGCTCAAGAATGTTAGAAAACATCTTGCCATTTTTTGCAGCAAGTCTACCCTTAATGATGCCAGATTGATCAGTTTTGACATGAAGGGGTACAATAGTTTCTAGGCAAGATACTAGAATTTTGGAAAATATTTTGCAATCATAATTAATCAATTAAATGGGTTGGGTCTTTATCTGGCTTAGGGATGTTAAAAGTCAAAGCTTCCAAAAAGAGCCACTAGCCTTCAAGGTCAAAAGAAAGGAGTTAAAAAGCTCTAATGATTTAGAGGCAAAAAATGTTGAAAGGGAGGAAATTAATTTGATAGAAAACCCATCGGAGCCAGGTGCCTTAGATGTTTTCGGTGATTTTATAGCATCTAAAACTTCTTGGAGCGTAATGTCAGCTTCTAGTTCTGGAAATGTGTTAGAAAGGGAGGGAGGTTTACGGAGACCATTGAAAACATGTTGTATATTATGTTCTGATGGGATGGTATCCTTAGTATATAGTGATTTGTAATATGATTGGAATACTCTAGAGATACCTGAATCAGAAATCACAGTGGTATTAGTAGATTCATTACGAATAGGGCTTATATTTTTACGATCTGTTTTTATTTTTAAGCAGTTAGCTAGCGTTTTACCAGCCTTATTTTGACCTCCATGGAATTTAAATTGGACTTTAAGCAGGATGTTGCATGCATAAATGGTAGCAAGTTTGTTGAGGTTGGATTTGGCTGTGATTATCAGCCAGTTTTGGAGTCAGTAAGAGATCAATCAAATGAGGACATTACTGGCGCATGATCCGAAATAAAAATATAACCTTTTTTTGACGATTGTATAGAAAGGAGTAAGGATTTTGTAACCAAAATATAATCAATTCTGGACATTTTATGAAGTACATTGGAGAAAAAAGTCAATTCACACTTATCGGGATTACAAGTTTTCCAAACATCAAATATTGGTTGAGATACGATGGCTGCTTGGAATGCCTTATGAGATTTGTCAGGGTTAAATTTGTATTTAGACTTCCTATTCGTAAAGGTGTTCAACCATTGGTTAAAGTCACCTGCTATAATGATGGTGGAGTAACCAATATTAGCAAGTTTTACTTTAATAATATGCCAAAAAATTAGGATCAGGTTTGGCTGGCCCATAGATATTAAACAAGGAAATATGTTTATTATGAATAATGGCATTAACCAATACCCAGCGACCATTAGTATCACATTCAGTTGATACAATTTGTACTTTCAAATCTTTATGACCGAGAATAGCAACACCACCCTTGCAATCAATAGCCGGAGAATTAAAAACCTGACCGACCCATTGTTATTTCAATTTGAGAGATTTAACATCATTACAGTGAGTCAGTCTCCTGTAAGAAGGCAATTTGGGAGTTAAGCTAAGACAAATGAGAAACTACCTTTTGTCTTTTAACTTGCTGCCCAAGTCCACGGATGTTCCATGAGACAATGTTAAACATATTGAAGACACTGGGAGGAGGGAACAGAAAAATGAGTGACAAGCTTCAAAAACAGAAAGGGAAACAAAATGACACTATATGTTAAAAACAACGTTAAGCAAGACTGAAATGACATAATGAAATTACATGACATAAGACCGCTCACATAATAGAGATAAAGAGAAGAAGGGGGCAGAAAGGAGAAAGGGAATATAGAAAAGTTAAATAAGAGGCAGATCAAGGATAGAAATCCAGATCTGAAAAGAAGAGTACTGAACGTGTCAACACCATAACAGAGCAGAGAAAAGGAAAATAAAAATTATGTAGAAAAAACCATGTATTCAAAACATTTGGGAATGAAAGAAAACAAGCGCAATGTACAATGCTTAAGATTTCTGAACATTAGTGTCCATAGCGCAAGATGAAATGGTTTGAAGAAACGTTTTTAATTTAACTAGATCAGCAAAGAGCGCAAGGTGCCTTCTTAAGTGATTTTGCATAGGCAAGGATGCCATAGTGGACGTTCAGCTGTCTCATTTGAGGTCGTAGGGCAAGGAACTCCTTTTGTTTGGCATTAGTGGCAGTTGATAGATCTTGAGAAATTAAGATATTGTGGCAGACAAGAGGACATTTTTCCTTAGCAGCTTTCAAGACACGTAGAAGGTCCGTGAATTCAAGGAAGAGCATAATGATTCCTCTGGGTTTAGAAGAATGAGGATGACCCAGACGATGTACTCATTGAATATTGAGCTGAGGAACAGTAGGAAGTCCAAGAAGATGTGGGAGGAATTTCTTCAGAAATTCAAGTAGATCAGGACCTTAAAGAACTTCCGGCAGACCATATAGACGAAGGTTGTTGTCTCAATTCCTATTTTCAAGATCCTCTGTATGCAGTTTGAGTTTTAGGATTTCCTGCTTGAGAAAAGGAATCTTAGTGGCCACATCCTGAAGAGAGCTAACACATTGCTCCATTTTGACCATTTTACCCTCCATAATGATCCAGCAGTCCTCAATTTGCTGAAGCTTTTCATTAGTACCACACATAAAAGTTTTTAAGCCTCTCACCTCATCAAGAGTGGTGTCTAGAACTGGATTTTGAGAGGACATAATAGGTGATGGATGATCATTTTCACCCATTTTTGACCCTCTAAGTAGAGTTAATGAGTTATGTTCTGTCCATATACCAAATAATGATTTAAGCGTAGTTTGAAGGTAGGAAAAGGATGGTAATAATCCCTATAACCAGAGGGGGTGCTAGGTGGCGCACGAGCAAGATGGCCGCACTTCAGTGAGGCTCCAGCGGCTCGGCACAAGTATCCGGCAAATATCTTGCCCAGAAACTAATATAAGGTGGTAAAAGTGGCAGTGACGAAGAAATCCAGAGTCCCGGCGCTCGTTTGAGCATTCAGCAGCGAATTATAGTGCCGGAATACGCTAGAACATCGACCAGCCATGAAGGCAGCGGGCCGGCCAATGTATAGACGCTCCTCGCGGCTGGGAGAGACGTCGCGCAACGCCGTGGAGCCTGCGATCGGACAAGGCCCCACATCGCAGGCATCGGTGGCCGGAGCCCCTTAGCGCACTCGTGAACTGGAGATATACTCTGCCATTCCTGTCAATCGGCCCGGCGAGCAGTGGAGAAAAACGGTGGAGCCCACCCCCTCCGGATGCCAAGATCGGAGCCGAAGCCGCACCAACGTGAACAAGTAAGGTGCAAGTGACAGGGCTTCGGTACGGCGGCTGCATGCAGGAGCATGAATAGAAGGACGGGGCAATCATTGGAGCAGCCGGCATTATCGAGTGCGGAAGAAAAGACAGTACGGTCGTGAAACACAGCGTGGAGGCCAGTACGAATGTGGTGAAGCACTTCAGGCCTGTTCCCTACCCTCGTGGGGTCCTGACACATGGAGGCAGCTAGAGGTGGGTGAGGCATCAGGGGGAAATTAACAACATACGAATGACTGTGGAGGCCAACAACAAGGCAAGACTCGCTCCCAGATAGCACTGAGAGGAATACAGAGTGCACCAATGGCAAGGTAGCTGGCTGGGTAGAAGGAGCTAAACTTTCATGGTCAGTGAACACTCTGGGAGGCCTTACAGTTGCAACAGTACAGGCCCTATGCCATAAGCCTCAAAGGATGAATAGCAATTAGGTGAATATAAAGCCCTCAAGTCCTGAGAACACTGGAAGCAGCTTCACAGAACCCTGCAACTGGTACATATTGGCTATTAAGTATAGCTTCACATTGATTTGCGGGGCTGTAGTGGGTTGGCCAGCGGCGATCTGGCGAATAACTGAGACCAGGGATAATTAGTTATAGCTGCTACCTCAGATTCTAAGAAATACGTGCTTAAAATACCAAGCACGTTAAGCAAAGCAGCTGCAAGCTACGCTCGGCCCTCAATAGTCAGGGTAGACTCTGCATATCAAGCGCGATTCCATACCGCCACACAGATAGTAGGTGTCTCTTATTCGGCCATGGGGAGGACAGACGGAAAACAATTGAAGCTAACTTTTGTACCTAAGAAGCTAACGCGCTCACAGCAAGACGAACCTGACCACGAGGGAATGGACCAATCCCAGCAATCAGCACAAACTCAGGATGACGAGGTAAAAACACTCTTGCTGGCCATGAGACATAGTCTCACTTTCATTGAGGCTAAGATGGACTCAATGACAACCTGCATGGAGTCTATAGTACACAAAATGGAAAAGCATGATGCGCGCATCACAGAGGCGGAACGCCGGATCTCTGACGCTGAAGATACCTCGTCCGGTGTACAGAAGCAAATGGTGCAGATGGATATATTGCTTAAGGTGATTGCTGCCAAGAATGAAGATTTGGAAGCGTGCTCTAGGCGCAACAATATACGTGTCATAGGGATACCGGAGAGCGCGAACACTGGACGAATGGAAGAATTTATTGAGCGGCTGTTATGCAGTGTTTGGTACAGACTCATTTTCCCCACATATGGTGGTAGAAACGGCTCATCGGTCACTGGGTCCTCGGCCACCCCCGGGAACTCCACCGTGCCCAATTATTGCAAGATTGCTGAATTATCGTGACCGCGATGAGGCACTGAGATTAGCTTGAGAAAAGCGGCAACTCCACTTTGAAGGGACTGAATTTACAATTTACCCTGACTTTACAGCTGCTGTGCAAGAAGCTCGGAGAAAATTCATCCCGGCTAAACGTAAGTTGAGGCAAGCGCAAATAGATTACGCTTTAATGTACCCGGCACGCCTTAGAGTCACGCATCAAGGCAAACAGCACTTCTTTGTAAATGCGCATCAAGTGGACAAATTCTTGAAAAGCACCATACGTAAGGAATCGCACCGGCACTCTGTAGACCCTCCTTCGAGAGCAGCATCCCCTACATCGGAATGAAGGAAACTGTGTGCATGAACTGGAAGCCAGGAACCGTCGTCATTTGAACTAAAGCGGAACTATGCTCACTGGACTAAGTTGTAGTACACTGAATATATACAATACAGCTGCAACCGGACAACTGTTAGGAGTCGATACTACTGGGTACGAACATCAAGACCACGACTGGACACATCAAGCAGATAAGTGAACTGATGGGACTTGCTAACAAATCAGAACCGGCACCCCTTCACCCCCCAATAGATACTCTACCACCTGGAGGGGAAGGGAGATATTGTGTTAGCCCCTGGTGTACCCCGAAGGGAGATCCCCCCTCCGGTTCAAAATGAACTCTAAGTTTTCAGTTTGGGGATGTTTGGGAGAGGGTGGGAATAGAGATTCTGGCATAGTTGGGATGCCGTTGTGGGAGGGGGAGGGATGAGGAGTGAGTTTGGGAGTTGGTACAAGGCAGGTCAAGCAATACACTGAGCCACTAATACATGCTCAAAAAGTACAGGCAGAAATATGGTTCGTTCCCTCATTTCAATATGCCTCTTGATACTGCTATGACACAAAATACCAGGATACAGGAAATACAGCTATTAACATGGAATGTTAGAGGTCTGGGAGATCCACGCAAAAGCAGGCAAATAGTAGCATATTTAGATCGCCATCATGTCCAAATTGCGATGTTGCAGGAGACCCATCTAGACCCCCGCAGGACTCCTCCTTTCGCTGGTAAATGGGCAGAGCACTGGACTTTCTCATAGTATTCTACCTATTCCAGGGGGACAGCAATTCTGATTAAAAAACACACTCCGTACATCCCATTGGGAGCAGCTCAAGACCAATTAGGTCGATATTATATAATGTGGGGGAGACTAGGCTCTGAATCGGTTACACTAGTGAGTTGTTATGGACCTAATGTAGATAACCCGGAATTTTACACTACACTGTGGGGGAAGATACTTGAGATTGGGTCTACACATTTGATCTGGGGAGGTGATTTTTACACAACGCTGAATCCTTTGTGGGATAGGTCCATCCCCCTTCCACATCATTATACCAAAATGCATAAACTGCTATAGGGCATACTTACTGAAAATGGCCTCATAGATGCCTGGAGACACTTACATCCTGGGGGAGGGAAGGTACACATTACTCAGCACTTCACTCATCCTGGTCCAGACTAGACTACTGGGTAGTCTCCAGGGGTGTAGGACCATGGATCACTAAGGTAGATCACTTGGCGAAATCATACTCAGACCATTCACTGGTTCATTTGACATTATCCCAGCCAGAGGTCACTGCATCTTATAGGAACTGGAGACTTATGCCGTTAACATTGCTAGACACAGCGTTCCGTACAGAACTAGGTCAAGAAATCACTGATTTCTTCCAACGAAACACTGGTACTGTCACACATATAGCCACAGTATGGGAGGCCTTTAAGGTCACAATTGGGGGATTCTGCATTGCTAAAGGGTCTGGCGTCCTTCGAGAAATTCGCAAGACACTACAGACGCTAGAAGTGGAATTAAAACGGTTAGAACGAGATATGAGCGGTAGTGTAGATGGCATACTTCAAAAAGAGTTTAGGGACAAATTATCGGATTATAAAGATACAGCAGACCGGGAGAGTTTATTTCGGGGGAAATATTTTATAGCCCTCAAGTATGGAGAGGGAGAACGCCCCGGCAAGGCACTAGCGGAGGAAATCCGTAGACCCTGTTTCTCTAGCTATGTATTGGAAGTCACAGATCACGAGGGCACTATTCATAGAGATTGTGCTGGCATACTCCAGGTGTTTACCACACATTACTCCACATTATACACTACAAGACGACATCAGCCGCTAGCTGCGTACTTAGATGATGTAGCCCTCGGCTGGTTGGGGAATACACAAGAGTTTCTGGCTGCGCCGCTAGAAGAGGATGAAATTCGTGCTGCAATAATGCAGATGAAGACTGGCAAGGCACCCAGACTAGATGGTCTTCCGATAGATTTCTATACGGCTTACGTAGATCAGCTTACGCCAATATTAAAAAACGTGTATGAGGAGGCACAAGAAATTGGAGCTCTTCCTCAGTCCATGAGGGAAGCACTGATAACCTCGCTCCTAAAGCTTGGGAAACCGACAGATCAGTGTGATTCGTATAGGCCGCTGTCCCTTATTAATAATGATGCAAAGATTCTCGCTAAAATACTGTCTAACAGACTAAGTTTGTTAATGGAGAAGTTAGTGCTGCCTGATCAGGCAGGCTTTATCCCCCGGAGGGCGACATCCCAGAACCTCTGCACCCTTTTCTCTATTATGCAGGACATTGACCCGGAGTTGGAAGCTGCAGCGGTCTTCCTTGACGCCACGAAAGCTTTTGACTCGGTGGAATGGGATTAACCATTAGGGATACTGCAACGAATGGGAATGCCAATAGGCTTCCTCTCATGGGTAAGACTGTTATATAGTTCTCCGAAAGCCAGAGTTCTAATTAATGGACAGACCTCGCCACCCTTTTCAATCACTATCCCCTCTGCTATTCGCTCTAGCTATTGAATACCTGGTGGCCAAATTACGACAACACCACCAGGAAAGAGCCTTATGCTACCTCACGCGACATATACTTATTTCCACTTTATACATCAGAGATCCACATCAGAATTTAAATCCTATACTGAGAGAGGTTGTTGCATTTGGGGGGATATCTGGCATACATATTAATTAGGGAAAGTCGCAGTTCTCTCCGTTGACAGCTGCTACAACTCCTTTCCCGCTTGACTATCCTATAGAATGGTGCGAGTCAGAAGTGAAATACCTGGGAATACATATCACAGCAGATCGTGCAGAATTAATGAGACTTAATTACCGTACGGCATTGGCTTCCATAGCAACCTGTGTCACGCGTTGGATATCATTGCCCCTGTCTTTGGCGGGGAGAACATCTCTTATCAAAATGGTAGTCCTCCCTAAGTTATTATATTTATTTATGAATATACCATACTACCCTAGGAAACATTTCTTCGCCGCCTTGAAGACGGAAATGATTAGATTGACATGGGGCGGCAAACAACAGAGATTAAAATGGGAAATACTCACTAGACCTTATTCACAGGGGGGCTTTGAAGTTCCCAATCTAGAACTTTATTATATATGTGCCCAAGCTCATTATGCGACGTATTGGTTTTATCCACCTCCATGATGTTTAAATCATTCCAGGGGATGGGTCCAGCCTATCTAATGAAGAAACTAAAACCATATATCCCCGCACGCCAACTGAGATCGAGCAACCGACAGCTGCTCTGCCCCCTTAGAATCAGGAGAGCCAGAGTGGGCGGCCACTCCTTCTCATACCTTGCCCCCGTCCATTGGAACAGACTGCCAGATGACATACGAGCCTGTTCCAATTTCAGACAGTTCAAGAAACTGCTTAAAACTTGGTTGTTCTGTTATTAACCAGTAATCTTCAATCTGCTGTCTGCAACTCCGGCGCCGAGAGATCCCCCCGGGGATGATTCGATTGCGCCATACAAATCCTAATAATAATAAATAAAAGTTTCAATGATATACTCGCCCTCACTACTGCTAGTGAATCACCCGCATATACAGGTGCTTCAAGAAACCAGCTTCAAGCAGGTATTGCGAAAGACAAAAATACGGAGCTGGGGAGACCTATACAAAGATGGGAATTTCCGCACACTGGAACAGTTTTTTAACAACTCAGACCCTACGCCCAATGATATATATTCCTTTATGTGAGAATGAGATAGAGCATTTGAGCGATCACGCCCTTCTTTCCTCTAGAACCGCCAGTTTTATCCCTGCTACATACACTATTGCAATCTGAAGCACCCACGCATGTGGTCTCCTTATTATATCATAATATCCAAACTACCCACGTGGTAGGTCAGTGTGCCGCACGTGGGCGATGGGACAAAGAAATAGGACTTGAGATGACAGATAAGCAATGGGAAGATTGCTGTACACAAACAGGACAGGTATCTGCAAGTAGTCGCTTACGTATCATTCACTTTAAGTTTCTTCATCACACTTATTACACGCTGGTCAAAATGTACAAATTTCAAGTTAGAGATAATGACTGATGCGACAGGTGTGGAGTTGACGGGCGGATTTTTTACACCTCACCTGGGGCTGCAATAGAATAAATCAATACTGGCAACAAGTCTTTACAGCACTGGCACAGATGATAGCAATGCCATTACCAGCATCCCCATTATTAGCCCTACTGGGATACACTGAACAGATAGATGCAGGATATAAGAAGTACGTATCTCTTGGGCTCCTACTTGCTTAGCATAGAGTAGCCTGCAGATGGGGACGAGGAAGGGCCCCCAAGTTCAAGGAATGGCTCAGAGACCTGCTATTCTGGCAGGAACAAACAAGACAAATGAGGAGCTGCTTCCACCCACTTCTCGTCCGAAAGACATATGGGACCCTTTGAAAATGTATTTGCTATCCCATCTACTAGAAGTTACGAATGACCTAACGTCACGTTGAAGGAAGGTAAATGAGTGCAGACTACTGCACTAAGTGTTGGAAGTCGAGAGGTACAATCGGTTTGAAAATTAGAGACATGTCTAGGGACGGAATACCGCAGGGGGGCAACCCGGGATATACTCGGGAACTGAAAAGGAGGAATGACAGAGAGACAAAGATATTGTTTACTTATTGCAATTAGATGAATACGCCTGTATATGTAATCAAGCATCCAGCATGCGAAAATACCATTCTAGTGCTGTTTGTAGAAAAAGACTGATGTATGTATGATATATGTGATTTTTTTTTCCTCACTGCCTATGTACCAGTGTTGAAGTATATGTTAAATGCCAAATAAACAGAAGTTTAAAAAAAAAAAAATAATAATAATCCCTAAAACCAGTCTTGAAATGATGTATAGTTGTAACTATGGAGCTGAACAGGGTGGGATGTACGATAAGGTGGTGTTGCAGCAGGGGAGGGCGCCAGGCAAGATGGCCGCACGTTAGTGTAGCTCTGCCAGGCTGATCGCCAATCCGCCCATTATCCGCCTGATAAACACCGCATCTCCGCTGTTAAACGCGGTGCTGCACAGCGGAAAACCCCCCGCGGCTGGTGGGGGCCTCGAGGACGGCTGGAGGTGCCGACAACGCAGTGAAATCTGCACTCTGGAGCTTGGTCCGGTGCGAAGCTAAAATGGCGGCCGCCGTTTCCGAGCACTGAGGAGTGCGGCTCCAGAGGGGGAGAAGTGCCGGCCCACTGTGCCCTCCTGCGGAAACGGCGCAATCCTGTTCTGGGGCTCAGATGCTGGCGATGACAGTGCACTCCTGGCTAGGCCGCTCATGAACTGCTGCCGGGCCTGCTGCGGAAGTGCGGCGCCCCACGTAGAGAGGCGACTTGCCCTGGTGAGACGCAGCGACCGGCTGCGTGACGACGGGGGGACCCTCGGTGGTGGACGATCCTCCCCCCGACGGCCGCATCTGGCGACTATCTGAACTGGGCGCAGCTGCGGACTACGGACAACGGGCGGAGGCCCGTGGAACCCCGTGTATACCGCCGGAGAGAGAAGCGCCTGCTGCGGGCTGCGGTGAGTGGGGCGCGGCTGAGCTTAGGCCTGCTGCTGCGGAGGCGGGAGTGGGCCTGTCAGCTACGCTGCGGCCTGCGAGCTGTGGCCTGTGTGTGGGGCGTGCGGCGTGATGTGACTGGTGGATGCCGGCGGCTGCCCGGGGGGAATTGCCTCGGACTGGAGTACTGAGTGTGGGCCTCGAGTGGGACGTGGCTATCTAGGAGCCGCTCCCCCCCTTCCACTGAATATCCTGCTGTGCATCCTGTGACCCGCCTACAGTGGCCAGGACCATAAGGGAAAGATTCTGCGTTCCTGGTGATATCGGCGACGGCCATGCGAGGCCCCTGGTTGGTGCTGATGGTGACAGGTCCGGGCCCTGGCTTCGACAGTGTGCTGGTATAGGTGGGCCTCTGATACACCATAGTATCTGAAAGAGACACGTTAGTGACAGATTCCTTACCTTAGAATATCCCCAGGCGTCAGGCTGGATCCGGAAAGTTTTTGCGTAGCAGTACCCTTGCGCGTCGGTAGGCGGCGTCGTGCGGCTCCGCGTCCGTCGTCGGCGTCGTGATCGCCGGGATGACGTCACGGGCAGTACTTAGACGCCGCCCCTGCGCGCTGACGTCAGTTCTTCTTTTTCCGCGCCAGTAAGCGCAGATCCGGGAAGAGCAGTGCCCTAGTCACTTTTTGACTAAACCTTTTATGTGAATTTTTTCACTGTTTTCTTCCGAGTCTTCCGACTCCAAGGTGTCGTTAGGGATGCCCGGCTTCAAGCCATGCGGCGCCTGTGGTCGGATGATGTCCATCACGGACCCGCACCAGGACTGTCTTTTTTGCCTCGGCCGGGACCACGACGTGAAGTCGTGCCTCGACTGCCGGGCCCTCCATCCGAAGGCTTTGCGAGAGCGGTCTCGAAAGCTGCTCGAGGTCCGGCAGTCGGCTCCGCGCCGCACCAAGCCCCGGTCGCGTGAGAGGTCGGACGCGGAGTCCTCGCCGGTCGTCCGGATCGAAGTCTTCGTCCTCCGGTAAGTCCAAACACAAGAAGTCAAAGAAACATCATCGTTCTAAGACTTCGCCTCGCCGGTCTCGCGACTCGGCTGAGGCTCCTCCTGGCACCGTCCCCGCGGCCCCGGACATGCCTGTGGAGCCGCCCCCGCAATACCCGTCCTTCCCGGGTTCGGGGGCGGATCCGGGCCAAATACAGGAATTCCTGTCGGCCATGGCCCGCCTCTTCGGGCCTCAAGGTCCCTCCGGTGCCCTGCCGGCCCTGATGGGGTTGCTCCGCCGTCGACTCCGGTCCCGGCGTCGCTCGTGCCTCCGGCCTCGATCCCGGCTCCGGCCCCGGCCTCGATCCCGGCTCCGGTGGTGCCGCAACCCCCATCGACGCCGGTTGACCTAACCACGCCTCCGCCGACGCCGATGTCCCCGGTGCCGTTCTCGACGCCGCCTGGGGCTCCGGGCGGCGTCGTACCCCCGTTCTCTCCGGCTCCGGACATGGAGCCGGACCGACGTCGCTCGACGCCGGTTCCGGCGCCGATGAGACCTTGGGTCCCTAATGTCCCTCCTCCTCCTTATTTTGAACCGGAGGAGGACCAGGAGGACTGGGAGGGGTCTGAGGACCCTCTGGCTGAACAATGCCAGTATGATGAGGACTGGGCAGAGGAACTAGGGGATGCCATTGGTCTGGATACTTCCCCTGACACTGGCATGCTGTCTCCTCCCGTGGCTACGGAGGAGGGAGCCAATTTTGCAACGGTGTTGCGTAGGGCGGCTGGTGCATTACATCTCCAACTCCCTACTGTGGCGGTCAAGACTAATCTCTTGACGGAAGTGCTTCAGCCGGCGGCCTCCTCCTCGGAGACTGTGCTGCCGTTTAACGATGCACTCACTGACGTTTCTTGGGCGCCTGGTCCAAGCCCAACACAGGGGCTCCTGTGGATAGGAACGTGGCCCGACGCCATCGCCCTGCTCCGGGCGACCCTTTGTTCTCTCTCTGTCCACCCAACCCCAGAGAGCTTGGTTGTCCAAGCCTCAGCCTCCCAAACCGCCTTCCCTACCGCTCCTCCGGATAGGGAATCCAACGCCTGGATCAATTTGGGAAGAAGGGTTTTTCTTCCTCCAGTGCGGGCTTGCGGTCCGTCAACACCGCTTGTCTTTTGGGCCGATATACCCACTCCTTGTGGGATTCGGTGGCGAATGTTTTGCCCCAGTGTTCTGAGGAGGTCCAGACACTGCTTTCCCGCGCCATTGCGGAAGGAAGGGATGCGGCCAAATACACTATACGATGTGGCCTTGATACCGCCGACTCGCTGGGCAGGTCTATTGCAACGACGGTGGCGCTGAGACGCCACGCCTGGCTGAGAACCACTGGTTTTTCAGGGGATGTCCAGAATACTCTCATGGACATGCCCTTTGATGGAGTCGGTCTTTTGGGTCCAAAGCAGACCATGCGTTGGAGCGCTTTAAGGACTCACGGGCTACTGCCAAGTCCCTGGGCCTTTCTGCTACACGCCCTCCGCTGACTTCTGCTTTTCGCCCCTATCGTGGCCACGGTAGGGGCGCCCTTCACGTCAGCAGCCCAGCCACCGGCCCGCGCAGCAGGCGTCTTCGCGTGGCCGAGGACGTGGATTCCGCCGTGGCAGATCGGGCAACCAGCGTGCGGGTCAGGCCACCACCTCCAACCCGTCCGCGGCCTCCAAGCCCTCCTAGTCCTTCCTTTCAGGTGCACAGCACGCCAGTAGGGGCAGGGTCCGCCATCACCTTCCCCACTGGCGTATCATCACCTCGGACAGGTGGGTCTTGGACATTGTCCGAAGGGGCTACTCCCTCCCCTTCGAGACCACCCCCAGCCATGCCACCTCAATTCCACCGCATGTCAGGGGATCACTTGGTACTTCTACAGAAGGAAGTCACGGCCCTCTTGACCAAGAGGGCCATCGAGCGTGTTCCGACCCCAGAAGTAGGGCGTGGTTGCTACGCCCACTACTTTCTGGTGCCCAAAAAGGACAAGGAGGACATGCGTCCTATCTTGGACCTCCGGAACGTCAATCGCTTCCTCCGGAAGGAGAAGTTCAAGATGCTCACCCTAGCTCAGGTCTTGACTGCCCTCGACCCTGGAGACTGGTTGGTAGCGTTGGACTTGCAGGACGCATATTTCCACATCCCCGTCCTGCCGGCCCACCGGCGTTACCTTCGGCTTCACGGTAGGCCCCGAGCATTTTCAGTTCACCGTGCTCCCCTTTGGCCTTACCAGTGCCCCTCGGGTGTTCACGAAAGTGATGGCGGTGGTAGCAGCTCATCTGCGCCGGGCAGGGGTTTCAGTCTTCCCCTACCTCGACGACTGGTTGCTGAAGGCGGGCTCGTCCCAGGCAGTCGTCTCCCACCACCAGACTACGGCCGAACTCCTGCACTCGCTGGGGTTCTCCATCAATGTGCCGAAGTCGCATCTGATTCCTTCTCCACAGCTCCTTTTCATCGGAGCAGTTCTGGACACGACGCAGTTTCGGGCCTATCCTCCCGAACGGCGAGTCCGGGATATTCAGGCTATGATTCCGATCTTTCAGCCTTTATCCTGGGTTTCGGTACGGATGACCCTGAGGCTGCTGGGCCTCATGGCCTCCTGCATCCTGCTGGTCAATCATGCCAGATGGCATATGCGGGCTCTGCAGTGGAACCTGAAGTTCCAGTGGGCGCAGCACCAGGGCAACCTGTCCGATCACGTCCAGATCTCGGAGGGGACTGCAAAACAGTTGCAGTGGTGGCTCTCGAACCGGCAATGGGTCATGGGCAGATCCCTCTCCCTTCCCCAGCCAGAGCATACAGTTGTGACGGACGCGTCCCTTCTGGGATGGGGCGGTCACATGGGAGAGGCGGAGATCAGAGGCCTCTGGTCTCCGGGCGGAGTCCCGGCTCCATATCAACCTTCTGGAGCTCCGGGCGATCCGACTTGCACTCAAGGCATTCCTTCCCTCTGTCAAAGGGAAGGTGGTGCAGGTGTTGACAGACAACACCACCGCCATGTGGTACTGCAACAAACAGGGCGGGGTGGGGTCTTGGACCCTTTGTCAGGAGGCTCTGCGCCTCTGGACATGGCTGGAACATCAGGGCATGTTTCTGATGGTTCAACACCTGGCAGGTTCCCTGAACGCCAGGGCGGACGAACTCAGCCGCAGGTGCATGATGGATCACGAATGGCGTCTTCACTCGGAAGTGGCGCAAGGACTCTTTCTACAGTGGGGAGAGCCTTGGTTAGATCTATTCGCCACCGAAGAGAACGCGCAATGTCATCAGTTCTGCGCGTTGGAATTTCCAAGGCGGCACTCGCCGGCGACGCTTTTCGTCGCGAGTGGAGTTGCGGTCTGTTGTACGCCTTTCCGCCTATACCACTTCTACCCAGAGTGTTGAAGAAGATTCGGCACGACCGGGCCCAAGTCATTCTTGTGGCTCCGGACTGGGCTCGAAGAGTTTGGTATCCCGAGCTACTCAATATGAGCGTAGATCCCCCGATCCGTCTGCCTCTTCGGGAGGATCTTCTGTCGCAGCAGCAGGGGACGGTCCTCCACCCGAACCTGTCCAGTATACACCTGCTTGCGTGGAGATTGAGCGGCGGCAGTTGATTCCTTTCGACTTGCCTCCCGAAGTTTGTGATGTAATTCTGGCAGCCAGGCGTCCCTCCACTAAGGTGGTATACGCCTGCAGGTGGAACAAATTTGTGGCATGGTGCACAGCAAAGGCTGTGAATCCCCTTTCTGCCCCTCTTTCTGAGGTCCTTCTGTTCCTTCTCTCTCTGGCCCAACAGGGTTCTGCCCTGGGTACCATCAAGGGTTATCTTTGTGCTATCTCGGCTTTCCTCAGGCTCCCTGATCAGCCCTCCCTTTTCAAGTCCCCTGTTGTTAACAGGTTCTTAAAAGGCATTACTCACCTCTTCCCTCCTGTTCCGTTTGTGATGCCTCAGTGGGACTTGAACTTGGTTCTTACCTTTTTAATGTGCGCTCCCTTTGAGCTCTCTACATAACTGTCCTCTTCGTCTTCTGACTCTGAAGACAGCCTTTCTGGTGGCCATCACCTCCGCTCGGCGGGTGAGTGAGTTCCAGGCTCTATCTTGCAAACCTCCCTTTCTGTCTGTTCATCCAGACAAGGTTGTTCTTCGGACGCGTCCGTCCTTCTTGCCAAAGGTGGTTACTGCTTTCCATATTGGGCAGACCATCACTTTGCCCACCTTCTTTCCGCCTCCGCATCCTTCCAGAGAGGAAGAGAGGCTCCACCGTCTGGACCCAAAACGTGCGCTCTCCTTCTATATTGACCGCACAAAACACTTCCGGGTGGATGACCAGCTCTTTGTTGGCTACGTGGGCGCCAAAAAGGTCGGGCGGTGCACAAGAGGACCATCTCCCGCTGGGTTACCTTGTGCATCAAGACCTGCTATTCTTTGGCTAAAAGGAGCCTCCTGTTGGGCTGCGGGCCCATTCCACCAGGGCAACGGCTGCTACCACGGCCTTGGGCCGCGGTGTTCCGCTGCCGGTTATTTGTCAGGCAGCTACGTGGGCCTCGCTGCACACGTTTACAAAGCATTACTGCCTTGACAGTTAGGTCCGGAGGGACGGCTTCTTTGGCCGTTCTGTCCTCCAGGACTTCCTTGTCTGATCTTTGTTCGCAGACCCACCACCGGGGTTGGTATTGCTGGGGTATCTATTCTAAGGAATCTGTCACTAACGTGTCTCTTTCAGATGCACAAGTTACTAACTTGTGTAATGATATATCTGTAAGAGACAGTAGTTAGTGACAGATTCCTACCGCCCCACCCATCCTCCCCGTTCTGCGAACTTGATTTCTAGGGTTAAGGACATCCCTTTCAGGGCCCTAGTATTTTTCAGACACCTATGTCAGCTTCTTGCATGGCTCTGCGTTCCTGGCGCGGAAAGTCGTGTACAGAACTGACGTCAGCGCGCAGGGGCGGCGTCTAAGTACTGCCCGCGACGTCATCCCGGCGATCACGACGCCGACGACGGACGCGGAGCCGCACGACGCCGCCTACCGACGCGCAAGGGTACTGCTACGCAAAAACTTTCCGGATCCAGCCTGACGCCTGGGGATATTCTAAGGTAAGGAATCTGTCACTTACTACTGTCTCTTACAGATATATCGTTACACAAGTTAGTAACTTGTGCTTTAGCACTACTACGAAGGGGACTGCATCTGAGGGCTGTGGCTGGCTGCTTACTGGCTTGGAATTGATCCCCTGCGGTGCGCACGCCTCTGGGACCTGACTTGGGAGTGTAGCGTTCAAATTCCGGTACATTGGTGGCGGACATGGGGAGAACAGATAAGACACAGCCTCGCCTCACGTTCGAGGCGCGAAAAACTACTATGCCGCAACAGAGGGCCGCTTCGGACTCCGAGGCCGATGCCCAGGGTGAGGGAGCTTCCGTGCTAGAAACAACCCTGCTTGCTATGCAAATGAGTCTGCAGGCTATCGAAGGGAACATGGCGGCAATGAACCATAGACTTGACCACGTGGCATCCCAATTGGAGAAACAAAATGCGAGAATGGGGGAGATAGAGCAGCGTGTCTCCACAAATGAAGATGGCCTTAGTGAAGTGGCGGACAAGGCTCTACACATGGAAAAGGTCCTGGCTCTTATTGAGGCAAAGAACAAGGATTTGGAAGCCCGGTCGCGCCGCAATAACATTCGCGTCACGGGTCTGCCGGAATCCACCAACACCGGCAAGATGGAGTCCATGCTCAAAGACATTTTCGGCCCCGAAAATCTCTCCCCTATGTTCATAGTGGAGCGGGCGCACCGCTCGCGGGCGGCGCGACCGGTGCCGGGTGCTCCCCCCCGCCCTATAATAGCCCGCCTGCTGAACTACCGAGACCGGGACACCATTCTGAGACTGGCGAGGGAGAAAGGCAATATTCAATATCGGGAACACGCTATCTATGTTTCCGGATTTCACTGTGGCCGTTCAGGCAGCACGACGTGAATTTGGTCCCGTCAAAAAAGCCCTACAGACCGAAGGTATTCCCTACGCCATGCTCTATCCGGCCCGTTTACGGGTCGGCCAAGATGGGGACAGCAAGATATTTATGACTCCCAAAGCAGCAATGGACCACGTAAAAAAATTGAAGCGGAAGCGAACTGCGCCAGCTGCGGATATGGACGACGAGGCACAGTAACTCGGTGCCTGGGGCGTCCTAAGTCTCCCTTCACAGTTTGGGTGTTGTTGATAAGCTTGATTGTTTTCGCTGTGTCCCCTTGACCACGCTGCGGTTGGGCTGCACTGCGCCTCAACTGTCCCCCATGTTTCGGGATTGGACTCTTGGGGGACTTTGGTGGGTGGGGTCCTCCTGTGCGGCATACCTGGCTACATTTGATATATGTGCTGATTATTGTTCTAGATTCTCCTAGATCACTCCTCTTTATTGATGATACCACATAGTAGCAGCAGTAGGTTTGATGCAAGTTGTTTGATGTATGCTAGCTACTCCTCGCACCTTTCCTATACCTGATCAGCCTCCTCCCGCTTTGTGGGAGGTCCGTAGCTCTCTGGTTTCCCCCCCATGGGTGTTCCCCAAATAAGAATTTACATATGTGGCTCCCCATGTTGGGGATTGGTTTTTTTGGGATGGGATGGCTTTGGCATGTTCGGGTCGCTGAAGTGGGTGGGGGGTTGTTGGGGGTGGGCTCGGTGGGTTACTAGGCGCTCTTTTCTTGTTAATCTGGCGCACCCTTTCGGACGCATCTACAGTCTCTCTTTCACACTACTTCGTACATCTGACCGTACCGTTCCATGGGAGGTAACGTAAAGTTCCTCACCTGGAATGTGCGCGGCTTAAATAATCCCAAGAAGATACGGTCAGTGTTAGCACAGCTGGACAGACTGCAGGCCCAGGTAGTGTTCCTACAGGAGACACATCTTACGCAACAATCGGAAAAGAATGTGGGCTCCCGATGGGCAGGGTTGAGGGTGGCTTCCTCTTACTCCTCTTATGCCCGGGGGGTGATGATTTTGGTGAAGAATGGGGTCCCCTTCACCGTGCTGCACACGGAAACTGACACTCAAGGCAGGGTTGCGATTATCCATGGGCGGCTCGGGGGCATGGAGGTCCTCTTAGTAAATGTCTACGGCCCAAATGTAGACGACCCTTCTTTTTTTGCAGATGTTTGGCGCCGCATCTCCAAATTTTCTCCGGCTGAGTTGATCTGGCGGGGGGATTTTAATGCCTGCTTGGACGGCCAACTGGACAAACGGGTGCGGCGCGCTGCGCCACAGCCAGGCGACTGAGGCACTCCTGGGATTTCTGGACGCAGGGAATATACGGGATATATGGCGTGTGAGGCATCCTGGTATAAGGGAAAGCACATTTGTGTCTACTGTGCATGGCTCATGGTCCCACCTGGACTATTGGCTCCTTTCTGAGATAGCATGTACCTGGCTGCTTGATGTATGCCACGTAGCCAAAACATTGTCAGACCACTCCCCCGTGCTCTTAGAGCTGCAAGTCCCTACCTGTGAGCGCCCCCCGTTTCAGTGGCGATTACAACCCTCCTCACTTACAGACCAAGTGTTCAGATGCACCGTTGGCGTGGCCATCAGTGATTTTTTTAAAGAAAATGCTGGTTCGGTCGACAGCCCTGGGACTCTATGGGAGGCATTTAAAGTTACTATTAGGGGTGTTTGTATGGGCGCACAGGCCGGGGTTCTAAAAGATCTACGACGCCGAATGCATAAACTTACAGATGAGATATCTGCTTTAGAACGCGAATACACACAAAATCCTGCTCCACGTATACTTGCTACCATTCGGGGATTGGTAACTGAATATAATGACACTGCGGACCATGAGATAGCGCACAGGTCACGACGCTTACGGCACGGTATTATGGGGAGGGGGCCGTCCAAGTCGCTCACTGGCCCAGAAACTGACTATGCCTTGGACTCAGGTATACCTTGCGGAAATATTGGACTCTGGGGGAGTGCCGCGCTATACAACCCCAGAGATCAGTGAGGTGGTGTTGGATTACTACTCTGACCTGTATGGACAGCGTGGGCAGGTGTCGGCCACAGATATACATGCTTATCTAGACGACATAGCTCTAGGCTGGCTATCGCTCAACCAACTCGAATACCTCACCCAACCTTTTGATGTGGACGATGTGAAAATGGCCATTCAGTCCTTGCCCACCAGCAAAGCTGCCGGACTGGACGGACTTCCAAGCGAGTTCTACAAGGCTTACGCTGACGATCTGGCGCCTAGACTCCTGGACGTATTTGCGGAAGCATATATCTGAAAGAGACACGTTAGTGATAGATTCCTTACCTTAGAATATCCCCAGGCGTCAGGCTGGATCCGGAAAGTTTTGCGTAGCAGTACCCTTGCGCGTCGGTAGGCGGCGTCGTGCGGCTCCGCGTCCGTCGTCGGCGTCGTGATCGCCGGGATGACGTCGCGGGCAGTACTTAGGCGCCGCCCCTGCGCGCTGACGTCAGTTCTTCTTTTTCCGCGCCAGTAAGCGCAGATCCGGGAAGAGCAGTGCCCTGGTCAATTTTTGACCATACTTTTTGGTGATTTTTCACTGTGTTTTTCCAGCTTTCAGGTGTCGTAGGGATGCCCGGCTTCAAGCGATGCGGCGCCTGTGCGCGGATGATGTCCGTCACCGACCCGCATTGGGAGTGTCTCTTCTGCCTCGGCCGAGGCCACGACACCGAGTCTTGTCCCGAATGCCAGGCCCTCAACCCGAAGGCTTTGCGAGAGCGGTCTCGAAAGCTCCTCGAGGCCCGGCATTCGGCTCCGCGGAAGCCCCGGTCGCGTGAGAGGTCCAGGGGTCGCTCGCGGAGTGCACACCGGTCGTCGGCGTCGAAGTCTTCTTCGTCCGGTAAGTCTCGACACAAGAAGTCCAAGAAGCATCGTCGCTCTCGGACTTCGCCTCGCCGGTCTCGCGACTCGGCTGAGGCCCCTCCCGGCACCGTCCCCGCCCCCGCGGCCCCGGACTTGCCTGTGGAGTCGCCCCGTCATACCCGCCCTTCCCGGGTTCGGGGGCGGATCCGGCCAAGGTACAGGAGTTCCTGTCGGCCATGGCCCGCCTCTTCGGGCCTTCAGGCCCCTCCGGTGCGCCTTCGGGCCCCGCGGGCCCTGATGGGGTTGATCCGGCGCCGCCGGCGGCTCCGGCCCCGGCGTCGCCCGAGCCTCCAGCCTCGATCCCGGCTCCGGCTCCGGCCCCGGCCTCGATCCCGGCTCCACAACCCCCATCGACGCCGGTCGACCTCACGACACCTCCGCCGGCGCCGATGTCTCCGGTGCCGTTCTCGACGCCGCCCTGGGCTCCGGGCGGCGTCGTCCCCCAGTTCCTTCCGGCTCCGGACTTGGACCCGGAGCGACGTCGCTCGACGCCGGCTCCGCGCCGATGGGACCTTGGGTCCCAAATGTCCCTCCTCCTCCTTATTTTGAACCAGAGGAGGACCAGGAGGACTGGGAGGGGTCTGATGACCCTCTGACACGCAACTGTCAGTATGATGAGGACTGGACAGAGAGTCTAGGGAGGCCAGTGGTCTGGATACTTCTCCTGACACTGGCATGCTGTCTCCTCCCGTGGCTACGGAGGAGGGGGCCAATTTTGGTACGGTGTTGCGTAGGGCTGCTGGGGCCTTACGTCTCCAGCTCCCTACTTTGACGGTCAAGCCTAACATCTTGACAGAGGTGCTTCAGCCGGCAGCCTCCTCTGCGGAGACTGTGCTGCCGTTTAACGACGCCCTCACGGACGTTCTTTGGGCGCCTGGTCCAAGCCCAACACAGGGGCTCCTGTGGATCGGAACGTGTCACGACGCCATCGCCCGCTCCGGGCGACCCCCTGTTTCTTTCTGTCCACCCCACTCCTGAGAGCTTGGTTGTCCAAGCCTCCGCTTCCCAAACCGCCTTCCCTACCGCTCCTCCGGATAGGGAATCCAAACGCCTGGATCAGTTTGGGAAGAAAGGTTTTTCTTCCTCCAGTGCTGGCTTGCGGTCCGTTAACACCGCTTGTCTTTTGGGCCGATATACCCACTCTCTGTGGGATTCGGTGGCGGATGTTTTGCCCCAGTGCCCTGAGGAGGTCCAGGCACTGCTTTCCCGCGCCATTGCGGAAGGAAGGGATGCGGCCAAATACACTATCCGTTGTGGCCTTGACACCGCCGACTCGCTGGGCAGGTCGATTGCAACGACGGTGGCGCTCCGACGCCACGCCTGGCTAAGAACCACTGGTTTTTCAGGGGATGTCCAGAATACTCTCATGGACATGCCCTTTGATGGAGTCGGTCTTTTTGGGTCCAAAGCAGACCATGCGTTGGAGCGCTTTAAGGACTCACGGGCTACTGCCAAGTCCCTGGGCCTTTCTGCTACACGCCCTCCGCTGCCTTCTGCTTTTCGCCCCTATCGTGGCCACGGTAGGGGCGCCCCTTCACGTCAGCAGCCCAGCCACCGGCCCGCGCAGCAGGCGTCTTCGCGTGGCCGAGGACGTGGATTCCGCCGTGGCGGATCGGGCAACCAGCGTGCGGGTCAGGCCACCACCTCCAACCCGTCCGCGGCCTCCAAGCCCTCCTAGTCCCTCCTTTCAGGTGCACGGCACGCCAGTAGGGGCAGGGTCCGCCATCACCTTCCCCACTGGCGCACCATCACCTCGGACAGGTGGGTCTTGGACATTGTCCGAAGGGGCTACTCCCTCCCCTTCGAGACCACCCCCCAGCCATGCCACCTCAATTCCACCGCATGTCAGGGGATCACTTGGTGCTTCTACAGAAGGAAGTCACGGCCCTCTTGACCAAGAGGGCCATCGAGCATGTTCCGACCCCAGAAGTAGGGCGTGGTTGCTACTCCCACTACTTTCTGGTGCCCAAAAGGACAAGGAGGACATGCGTCCTATCTTGGACCTCCGGAACGTCAATCGCTTCCTCCGGAAGGAGAAGTTCAAGATGCTCACCCTAGCTCAGGTCTTGACTGCCCTCGACCCTGGAGACTGGTTGGTAGCGTTGGACTTGCAGGACGCGTATTTCCACATCCCCGTCCTGCCGGCCCACCGGCGTTACCTTCGGTTCACGGTAGGCCCCGAGCATTTTCAGTTCACCGTGCTCCCCTTTGGCCTTACCAGTGCCCCTCGGGTGTTCACGAAAGTGATGGCGGTGGTCGCAGCTCATCTGCGCCGGGCAGGGGTTTCAGTCTTCCCCTACCTCGACGACTGGCTGCTGAAGGCGGGCTCGTCCCAGGCAGTCGTCTCCCACCTCCAGACTACGGCCGAACTCCTGCACTCGCTGGGGTTCTCCATCAATGTGCCGAAGTCGCATCTAATTCCTTCTCCACAGCTCCTTTTCATCGGAGCAGTTCTGGACACGACGCAGTTTCGGGCCTATCCTCCCGAACGGCGAGTCCGGGATATTCAGGCTATGATTCCGATCTTTCGGCCTTTATCCTGGGTTTCGGTACGGATGACCCTGAGGCTGCTGGGCCTCATGGCCTCCTGCATCCTGCTGGTCAATCATGCCAGATGGCATATGCGGGCTCTGCAGTGGGACCTGAAGTTCCAGTGGGCGCAGCACCAGGGCAACCTGTCCGATCACGTCCAGATCTCGGAGGGGACTGCACAACAGTTGCAGTGGTGGCTCTCGAACCGGCAATGGGTCATGGGCAGATCCTCTCCCTTCCCCAGCCAGAGCATACAGTTGTGACGGACGCGTCCCTTCTGGGATGGGGCGGTCACATGGGAGAGGCGGAGATCAGAGGCCTCTGGTCTCCGGCGGAGTCCCGGCTCCATATCAACCTTCTGGAGCTCCGGGCGATCCGGCTTGCACTCAAGGCATTCCTTCCCTCTGTCAAAGGGAAGGTAGTGCAGGTGTTCACAGACAACACCACCGCCATGTGGTACTGCAACAAACAGGGCGGGGTGGGGTCTTGGACCCTTTGTCAGGAGGCTCTGCGCCTCTGGACATGGCTGGAACATCAGGGCATGTTCCTGATGGTTCAACACCTGGCAGGTTCTCTGAACGCCAGGGCGGACGAACTCAGCCGCAGGTGCATGATGGATCACGAATGGCGTCTTCACTCGGAAGTGGCGCAAGGACTCTTTCTACAGTGGGGAGAGCCTTGGTTAGATCTATTCGCCACCGAAGAGAACGCGCAATGTCATCAGTTCTGCGCGTTGGAATTTCCAAGGCGGCACTCGCTCGGCGGCGCTTTTCGTCGCGAGTGGAGTTGCGGTCTGTTGTACGCCTTTCCGCCTATACCACTTCTACCCAGAGTGTTGAAGAAGATTCGGCACGACCGGGCCCAAGTCATTCTTGTGGCTCCGGACTGGGCTCGAAGAGTTTGGTATCCCGAGCTACTCAATATGAGCATAGATCCCCCGATCCGTCTGCCTCTTCGGGAGGATCTTCTGTCGCAGCAGCAGGGGACGGTCCTCCACCCGAACCTGTCCAGTCTACACCTGCTTGCGTGGAGATTGAGCGGCGGCAGTTGATTCCTTTCGACTTGCCTCCCGAAGTTTGTGATGTGATTCTGGCAGCCAGGCGTCCCTCCACTAAGGTGGTATACGCCTGCAGGTGGAACAAATTTGTGGCATGGTGCACAGCAAAGGCTGTGGATCCCCTTTCTGCCCCTCTTTCTGAGGTCCTTCTGTTCCTTCTCTCTCTGGCCCAACAGGGTTCTGCCCTGGGTACCATCAAGGGTTATCTTTGTGCTATCTCGGCCTTCCTCAGGCTCCCTGATCAGCCCTCCCTTTTCAAGTCCCCTGTTGTTAACAGGTTCTTAAAAGGCATTACTCACCTCTTCCCTCCTGTTCCGTTTGTAATGCCTCAGTGGGACTTGAACTTGGTTCTTACCTTTTTAATGTGCGCTCCCTTTGAGCCTCTGCATAACTGTCCTCTTCGTCTTCTGACTCTAAAGGCAGCCTTTCTGGTGGCCATCACCTCCGCTCGGCGGGTGAGTGAGCTCCAGGCTCTTTCTTGCAAACCTCCCTTTCTGTCTGTTCATCCAGACAAGGTTGTTCTTCGGACGCGTCCGTCCTTCTTGCCAAAGGTGGTTACTGCTTTCCACATTGGGCAGACCATCACTTTGCCCACCTTCTTTCCGCCTCCGCATCCTTCCAGAGAGGAAGAGAGGCTCCACCGTCTGGACCCAAAACGTGCGCTCTCCTTCTATATCGACCGCACGAAACACTTCCGGGTGGATGACCAGCTCTTTGTTGGCTACGTGGGCGCCAAAAAGGTCGGGCGGTGCACAAGAGGACCATCTCCCGCTGGGTTACCTTGTGCATCAAGACCTGCTATTCTTTGGCTAAGAAGGAGCCTCCTGTTGGGCTGCGTGCCCATTCCACCAGGGCAACGGCTGCTACCACGGCCTTGGGCCGCGGTGTTCCGCTGTCGGTTATCTGTCAGGCAGCTACGTGGGCCTCGCTGCACACGTTTACTAAGCATTACTGCCTTGACAGTCAGGTCCGGAGGGACGGCTTCTTTGGCCGTTCTGTCCTCCAGGACTTCCTTGTCTGATCTTTGTTCGCAGACCCACCACCGGGGTTGGTATTGCTGGGGTATCTATTCTAAGGTAAGGAATCTATCACTAACGTGTCTCTTTCAGATGCACAAGTTACTAACTTGTGTAACGATATATCTGTAAGAGACAGTAGTTAGTGATAGATTCCTTACCGCCCACCCATCCTCCCCGTTCTGCGAACTGATTTCTAGGGTTAAGGACATCCCTTTCAGGGCCCTAGTATTTTTCAGACACCTGTGTCAGCTTCTTGCATGGCTCTGCGTTCCTGGCGCGGAAAGTCGTGTACAGAACTGACGCCAGCGCGCAGGGGCGGCGCCTAAGTACTGCCCGCGACGTCATCCCGGCGATCACGACGCCGACGACGGACGCGGAGCCGCACGACGCCGCCTACCGACGCGCAAGGGTACTGCTACGCAAAACTTTCCGGATCCAGCCTGACGCCTGGGGATATTCTAAGGTAAGGAATCTATCACTAACTACTGTCTCTTACAGATATATCGTTACACAAGTTAGTAACTTGTGCGATAGTGGTACGCTCCCCCCATCACTAAAAGAGGTTCTCCTCGTTATGCTTCTTAAGCCTGACAAGCCGGCTAACAAGCTGTGACTCCTATCGCCCACTCTCCATTATAAATATTGATGCCAAAATCCTGGCGAAAATGATCGCCAGTAGACTCCAACCCTTGATCCCCCATCTGGTCCTCCCGGATCAGCCGGCTTTGTCCCTGCCCGATCTACGGCCCACAATTTGCGCACTATCTTCTCTACCCTACATTACTTTGAGTCGGATTTTCAAGCAGCCGCGGTGCTGCTTGATGCAGCCAAAGCATTCGATTCTTTGCAGTGGGAGTTTATGTTTACAGTATTGCTCAGAATGGGGCTGCCCCCCTTCTTCCTGAAGTGGATTCGTCTTCTATACGAGGCACCGGCCGCACAAATCCGGGTCAATGGTTGGATATCTGCCGCGTTCTCCATCCAGCGAGGCACTCTGCAGGGCTGCCCCCTTTCACCGATGCTCTTCGCGCTCGCTCTTGAACCGTTGGCTTGCAAGCTCCGCCAAGGCCACGCGCGGGCGGCACTGCGATTTAGACAGCGCCCATTGGTAGTCTCAATGTACGCCGATGATATGCTGCTGTATGTCCGTGAACCCGAAACATTTCTCCCAGAGGTACTTCGGGAATATGTGAAATTCGAACGATTCTCAGGGCTCGGCATCAACTGGGCAAAGTAAACGGTGCTTCCTCTTACAACTGGCACGCGGCGTATGGAGCTGGATTTTCCTCTAACTTGGTCCACCGACCCTGTAAAGTATTTAGGGGTTTGGCTCCACAGAGACCCAGAGGTAGTCGTTTCCGAAAATGATGGCAGGGCCCTAGTACAAATTACCGAACGAACTGCGCGTTGGGCAAAACTCCCTCTCTCCTTGGCGGACCGCATAGCAGTAGTTAAAATGACGATACTGCCCAAACTTCTTTATTTGTTCATCAATATCCCTATTCGCCTCAATCTGGCGCTGTTTAACTCCTTTCAGTCTGCGCTACTCTCCTTTGTATGGGGTGGCCGGAAGCCCCGGTGTAGCTGGGAGACCCTGGTGTTGCCCTTCGAGCGTGGGGGTTTTGTAGCCCCAGACCTACGCTTATATTATCTATGTGCACAGGCCCAGTTTGCCCATTATTGGTTTTTCCCACAGCGCTACCAACCGCATGTTGCTATCGAAGCTGACGCAGTCCTCCCAATGGCCCTGGCTGCGACAGCCTTGTCTGGGGGTAGTGGGGGACCACGAACTGAAATTAACCCTGCACTTTGCACAGCATGGGCGTGGAAAACGCTCGCTACACGTGCACAATTGCCGTACCTCTACGCCCCAAGGCTACCACTAGCAGCACACCCGGATATCTCTGCTGCTAAAGAACCTGCAGCTCTTAAGGCATTAGGCGCGGTGGGGGTAACCCAATTAGGGGATCTCTACAAACGAGGCCAGTTTCGATCTCTTGCTGACATACAGGGCGGTAGGGACCGGGGGTTCATGCTTGGGTTCACATATGTGCGGGTGAGGCAGGCAATACGTGCCAGCTACCCTGATTACCCTGCAGAACCCACGCCGTTGTTAGCACTGCAGGCGGTGCTGGCGGGCGCGGACCGCAATGGTCTGATAACGAAACTGTACACTACGTCCCTCAGAGAACGGGAAAAGCTGGATACCCCTGCGTACGGCAGATGGGTCACCTTGCTTGGGACCTCGCTGACACCGGAGATGTGGAGGTTCTGTTGCATCCTTACTGGCAGACTCACTGCGAATTGCAATCTCCGCATTATCCATTTTAAATATCTGCACCAGCTGTACTACACCCCGCTGCAATTAATGCGATTTGGTCTACGGGATAGCTCTAGCTGTGTGAGATGTGGGCAGGGGGATGCAGGCTTCCTACATCTTGCATGGTCTTGTAAAAATGTATATAGATTTTGGGGTAAAGTTACTGACCTGCTAACGAGGGTTGTGGCTGAACCTGTGCAGTGTACACCTGAGGGTTGTCTATTGGGCTGGGTTCAATACTTAAAGCCCTGCAATCGCAAACTGGTGGCCGTCTGGACGTTGTTGGCCAAGAGAGCGGTGGCGAGGTGCTGGGGCTCTAGAATCACCCCAACTCTGCAAACATGGGTCCGAGATTTACTATATTGTAAAGAACAACTTGGGACATACGCTGAGGAGTTGCCTGAAGCCTCTCGCCCCAAAGACTTTTGGGCTCCACTTACAGTATATCTCCTTACAAACCCGGATATGTAATGAATGCTGTAAATTGATGTTTTTAACTGTGTTAAGTCTTGGGATTCACATGTGATATATGACCATAACAGAGACGGGATGCTATGCTGGGGTCGTACGGGGGTTGTGGGATTTGTTTTTTGTTTTTTACTTGTTTCTTCTTGTTCTTTACCATAAAATGGTGCTTGTACTTATTTCATCGCTATTTCTATTTGGCCTCCTGTGCGAGGGCCCAATGTGTACTTGACAAGCTGTTCAATAAACAAATAATAATAATAAAAAAGGTGGTGTTGCAGCATAACGTATTGAGAAGGCACCATCAGATGTTCAAAGAAGGACCACCATAGCATTTACAGCTAATAAATAAGGTCTTGAGGAAAAAGAAAAAACATGAGAGAAGGGCAGAGGAAGTATACGTTGCTCATAGATTATCGGAAACTGCAGCCATCAGAGTAAAAAAACAGTTTCCTAGGCCACAGTGCAAAGTACATGTCATTCCTGCAAGGCAAGTAATTGTAATGCTAAAGGCCAAAAAAACAGCTGGGAGGAAGTGAGGTTTAAATTAGAAGACAAGCTCCCTGATATGCCGAACTCAGGGGATTGTTGCCATCTTAAATGGCGTAAAAGCCACGCCCCATAACTAAGGTTATCTGAAAGAGACACTTTAGTGACAGATTCCTTACATTAGAATATTCCCAGGCGTCAGGCTGGATCCGGAAAGTTTTTGCGTAGCAGTACCCTTGCGCGTCGGTAGGCGGCGTCGTGCGGCTCCGCGTCGGGATCGCCGGGATGATGTCGCGGGCAGTACTTAGACGCCGCCCCTGCGCGCTGACGTCAGTTCTTCTTTTTCCGCGCCAGTAAGCGCAGATCCGGGAAGAGCAATGCCCTAGTCATTTTTTGACTATCTTTTTGGTGATTTTTCACTGTTTTTCTCCACGAGTCTCTCGACTCCGAAGGTGTCGGTAGGGATGCCCGGCTTCAAGCCCTGCGACGTCTGTGGTCGTATGATGTCGATCACAGACCCGCATTTAGAGTGTCTCTACTGTCTCGGCCGCGACCACGACACGAAGTCGTGCCCCGACTGCCGGGCCTTGCACCCGAAGGCTTTGCGAGAGCGGTCTCGAAAGCTCCTCGAGGTCCGGCAGTCGGCTCCGCGCCACACCAAGCCCCGGTCACGTGAGAGGTCGAGGGGCCGGTCGCGGAGTCCTCATCGGTCGTCGGGGTCCAAGTCTTCGCACTCCTCCGGTAAGTCGAAGCATAAAAAGTCTAAGAAGCGTCATCGCTCCACGACTTCGCCTCGCCGGTCTCGCGACTCGGCTAAGGCTCCTGTTGGCACCGCCCCCGCGGCTCCGGGAGTGCCTGTGGAGCCGCCCCCGCATTACCCGTCCTTCCCGGGTTCGTGGGCGACTCCGGCCGAGATACAGGAATTCCTGTCGGCCATGGCCCGCCTCTTCGGGCCTCAAGGTCCCCCGGTGCGCCTTCGGGCCCCGCGGGCCCTGATGGGGTTTCTCGGCGCCGCCGACGACTCCGGTCCCGGTGCCGCCTGTCACACCAGCCTCGGTCCCGGCCCCGGCCTCGATCCCGGCTCCGGTGCTGCCGCAACCCCCATCGACGCCGGTTGACCTAACTACACCTCCGCCATTCTCTCCGGATCCGGACACGGCGCCGGACCAGCGTCGCTCGACGCCGGCTCCGACGCCGCTGAGACCTTGGGTCCCGCGTGTCCCTCCTCCTTATTTTGAACCTGAGGAGGACGTAGAGGACTGGGAAGGGATGGAGGACCCTCTCACACAGCAGTGTGAGTACGAACAGGACTGGGCTGAGGAACTTGGGGATGCCAGTGGGCTGGACACCTCCCCTGACCCTGGCATGCTGTCTCCTCCTTCCGTGGCAACGGAGGAGGGAGCAAATTTTGCAACGGTGTTGCGTAGAGCAGCTGGGGCCTTACACCTCCAATTGCCTACAGTGGCCATCAGGACTAACCTCCTGACGGAAGTGCTTCAACCGGCGGCTACCTCCTCGGAGCCACTGCTGCCGTTTAATGACGCACTTTCTGACGTTCTTTTGGGCACCTGGTCCAAGCCCGCCACAGGGGCTCCTGTGGATAGGAACGTGGCCCGACGCCATCGCCCTGCTCCGGGCGACCCCCTGTTCCTCTCCCAACACCCCACTCCTGAGAGCTTGGTTGTCCAAGCCTCTGCTTCCCAAACCGCCTTCCCTACCCCTCATCCGGATAGGGAATCCAAACGCCTGGATCGATTTGGGAAGAAGGTCTTTTCTTCCTCCAGTGCTGGCTTGCGGTCTGTCAACACCGCTTGCCTTTTGGGCCGATATTCCCACTCTCTGTGGGACTCGGTGGCGCTAGCTTTGCCCCAGTGTCCTGAGGAGGTCCAGACACTGCTTTCCCGCGCCATTGCGGAAGGAAGAGATGCGGCTAAATTCACCATTAGATGTGGCCTTGATACCGCCGACTCGCTGGGTAGATCGATTGCAACGACAGTGGCGCTGCAACGTCACGCCTGGCTGAGAACCACTGGTTTCTCGGGTGATGTCCAGAACACTCTTATGGACATGCCCTTTGATGGGGTCGGTCTTTTTGGGAACAAGGCAGACCATGCGCTGGAGCGTTTTAAGGACTCACGGGCTACGGCCAAGTCCCTGGGCCTTTCTGCTGTACGCCCTCCGCAGCCATCTGCTTTTCGCCCCTTTCGTGGCCACGGAAGGGGCGCCCAGTCACGTCCGCTGCCCAGCCACCGGCCCGCGCAGCAAGCGTCTTCGCGTGGCCGAGGACGTGGCTCCCGCCGTGGCGGGTCAGGCAACCAGCGTGCGGGTCAGGCCACCAACCCCGCCCCGTCCTCCAAGCCCTCCTAGTCCTTCCTTTCAGGTGCACAGCACGCCAGTAGGGGGCAGGGTCCGCCATCACCTTCACCACTGGCGTGCCATCACCTCGGACAGGTGGGTCTTGGACATTGTCCGAAGGGGCTACTCCCTCCCCTTCGAGACCACCACCCCAGCCGTGCCACCTCAATTCCACCGCATGTCAGGGGATCACTTGGTGCTTCTTCAGAAGGAAGTTGCGGCCCTCTTGACCAAAAGGGCCATCGAGTGCGTTCCGACCCCAGAAGTAGGACGTGGTTGCTACTCCCACTACTTTCTGGTGCCCAAAAGGACAAGGAGGACATGCGTCCTATCTTGGACCTCCGGAACGTCAATCGCTTCCTCCGGAAGGAGAAGTTCAAGATGCTCACCTTATCTCAGGTCTTGACTGCCCTCGACCCTGGAGACTGGATGGTAGCGTTGGACTTGCAGGACGCTTATTTCCACATTCCCGTCCTGCCGGCCCACCGGCGTTACCTGCGGTTCATGGTGGGCCTCGAGCATTTTCAATTCACCGTGCTCCCTTTGGCCTCACAAGTGCCCCTCGGGTGTTCACGAAAGTGATGGCGGTGGTCGCAGCTCATCTGCGCCGGGCAGGGGTTCCAGTCTTCCCCTACCTCGACGACTGGCTGCTGAAGGCGGGCTCGTCCCAGGCAGTCGTCTCCCACCTCCAGACTACGGCCGAACTCCTGCACTCGCTGGGGTTCTCCATCAATGTGCCGAAGTCGCACCGGATTCCTTCTCCACAGCTCCTTTTCATCGGAGCAGTTCTGGACACGACGCAGATTCGGGCCTCTCCTCCCGAACGGCGAGTCCGGGATATTCAGGCTATGATTCCGATCTTTCAGCCTCTATCCTGGGTTTCGGTACGGATGACCCTGAGGCTGCTGGGCCTCATGGCCTCCTGCATCCTGCTGGTCGATCATGCCAGATGGCATATGCGGGCTCTGCAGTGGGACCTGAAGTTCCAGTGGGCGCAGCACCAGGGCAACCTGTCCGATCACGTCCAGATCTCGGAGGGGACTGCAAAACAGTTGCAGTGGTGGCTCTCGAACCGGCAATGGGTCATGGGCAGATCCCTCTCCCTTCCCCAGCCAGAGCACACAGTCGTGACGGACGCGTCCCTTCTGGGATGGGGCGGTCACATGGGAGAGGCGGAGATCAGAGGCCTCTGGTCTCCGGCGGAGTCCCGGCTCCATATCAACATTCTGGAGCTCCGGGCGATCCGACTTGCACTCAAGGCATTCCTTCACTCTGTCAAAGGGAAGGTAGTGCAGGTGTTCACAGACAACACCACCGCCATGTGGTACTGCAACAAACAAGGCGGGGTGGGGTCGTGGACCCTATGTCAGGAGGCTCTGCGCCTCTGGACATGGCTGGAACATCAGGGCATATTCCTGATGGTTCAACACCTGGCAGGTTCCCTGAACGCCAGGGCAGACGAACTCAGCCGCAGGTGCATGATGGATCACGAATGGCGTCTTCACTCGGAAGTGGCGCAAGGACTCTTTCTACAGTGGGGAGAGCCTTGGTTAGATCTATTCGCCACCGAAGAGAACGCGCAATGTCATCAGTTCTGCGCGTTGGAATTTCCAAGGCGGCACTCGCTCGGCGACGCTTTTCGTCGCGAGTGGAGTTGCGGTCTGTTGTACGATTTTCCGCCTATACCACTTCCACCCAGAGTGTTGAAGAAGATTCGGCGCGACCGGGCCCAAGTCATCCTTGTGGCTCCGGACTGGGCTCGAAGAGTTTGGTATCCCGAGCTACTCAGTATGAGCGTCGAACCCCGATCCGTCTGCCTCTTCGGGAGGATCTTCTGTCGCAGCAGCAGGGGACGGTCCTCCACCCGAACCTGTCCAGTCTCCACCTGCTTGCGTGGAGATTGAGCGGCGGCAGTTGATTCCTTTCGACTTGCCTCCCGAAGTTTGTGATGTGATTCTGGCAGCCAGGCGTCCCTCCACTAAGGTGGTATACGCCTGCAGGTGGAACAAGTTTGTGGCGTGCACAGCAAAGGCTGTGAATCCCCTCTCTGCCCCTCTTTCTGAGGTTCTTCTGTTCCTTCTTTCTCTGGCCCAACAGGGTTCTGCCCTGGGTACCATCAAGGGCTATCTTTGTGCAATCTCGGCCTTCCTCAGGCTCCCTGATCAGCCCTCTCTTTTAAGTCCCCTGTTGTTAACAGGTTTCTAAAAGGCATTACACACCTCTTCCCTCCTGTTCCGTTTGTCATGCCTCAGTGTGACTTAAACTTGGTTCTTACCTTTTAATGTGCGCTCCCTTTGAGCCTCTCCATCACTGTCCTCTTCGTCTTCTTACTCTGAAGACAGCCTTTCTGGTGGCCATCACCTCCGCTCGGCGGGTGAGTGAGCTCCAGGCTCTATCATGCAAACCTCCCTTTCTGTCTGTCCATCCAGACAAGGTTGTTCTTAGGACGCGTCCGTCCTTCTTGCCAAAGGTGGTTACTGCCTTCCACATTGGGCAGACCATCACTTTGCCCACCTTTTTTCCGCCTCCGCATCCTTCCAGAGAGGAAGAGAGGCTGCACCGTCTGGACCCAAAACGTGCGCTTTCCTTTTATATCAACCGCACACAACACTTCCGGGTGGATGACCAGCTCTTTGTTGGCTACGTGGGCGCCAAAAAAGGTTGGGCGGTGCACAAGAGAACCATCTCCCGCTGGGTAACCTTGTGTATCAAAGCCTGCTATTCTTTGGCTAAGAAGGAGCCTCCTGTTGGGTTGCGTGCCCATTCCACCAGGGCAACGGCTGCTACCACGGCTTTAGGCCGCGGTGTTCCGCTGCAGGATATATGTCAGGCAGCTACATGGGCCTCGCTGCACACGTTTACCAAACATTACTGCCTTGACAGCCAGATCCGGAGGGACGGCTTCTTTGGCCGTTCTGTCCTCCGGGACTTCCTTGTCTGATCTTTGTTCGCAGACCCACCACCGGGGTTGGTATTGCTGGGGTATCTATTCTAAGGTAAGGAATCTGTCACTAACGTGTCTCTTTCAGATGCACAAGTTACTAACTTGTGTAACGATATATCTGTAAGAGACAGTAGTTAGTGACAGATTCCTTACCGCCCCACCCATCCTCCCCGTTCTGCGAACTGATTTCTAGGGTTAAGGACATCCCTTTCAGGGCCCTAGTATTTTTCAGACACCTATGTCAGCTTCTTGCATGGCTCTGCGTTCCTGGCGCGGAAAGTCGTGTACAGAACTGACGTCAGCGCGCAGGGGCGGCGTCTAAGTACTGCCCGCGACGTCATCCCGGCGATCCCGACGGACGTGGAGCCGCACGACGCCGCCTACCAACGCGCAAGGGTACTGCTATGCAAAAACTTTCCGGATCCAGCCTGACGCCTGGGGATATTCTAAGGTAAGGAATCTGTCACTAACTACTGTCTCTTACAGATATATCGTTACACAAGTTAGTAACTTCTGCTTTTAGTGAATATGAAGACATATAAGATCTTGACTTTATTATTCTTGAGTCTAGCTTTATTCACATCCTGATTCAGGCATTGATTTATTTGAGTTATCACTCACTTCTTGGATCAACCCACAGGATAGCCATTTGATAACAGGGCTGCCATGTGTGTCAGTGAGCGTGGTATTTGTGATTATATGAACATGTGTAGTATGAATGGGGTATATTTTTATGGGTGACTGAGAGCCTGTGTCATATGTACTTCCAGCACAGGCCATACCTTTCGCCATATGTGGTACTGTTACATGTACAACACAAACATACAATATTTTTTTTTAAGGGGAGAAATTTAAGGTGCATAAAAATGTTTTGCAAAAATGTTCATACTATGGAATATTTTTCTGCTCTTTAAATGTCTCTAATTTAAAACAATGACTGTATTTTTCAGTTATGAAAATGGCACAGTGTCTACCATCCACTGGGAGCAAGAGACCTGCTGGGAAAAAATTAAATGAAGAGTTAACTTAATTATTAAGGTAACTTATTTTAATTTTCTCCCGTTTAAAAGCATTCAAAAACATCATTTTGCTCACAGCTCCAAAATTGAGTTGACAAGGACTTTTATTTAAGAGTTAAATACCTCAGTGCTCCAGTTGTTCACTATTGTGCCCCAGCCTGAGTCATAAATCTGACTGAGAACTGCTGGTTATCAGGCACTGCTATCTGCAGCCTGATAATAATAATAATGTAAAATAAACACACCCTTCCCTTAACTTTAAAAGAAAAATGTGACCTTGTGCTTATTTAAAAATGAACTCAAAGCTGTGAGCTACTATGAAGGTGTCTGGGAGCTACTGGTAGCTCGCTATCAACTTGTTGGAGACCCTAAGCTAGAGCAAGCAATAGCTAAGAGAAGGGCGGGGCTGACTCAAAGTCCCTCTATATATTATTAATATGGTGTGTATTAATTTCAAAAGATCTGTTGAGACAGCTAAAACTGTGTCTAGCTCAGACCTAAAATAAAGAGAGTTCTGTAAAAAGTCAAACAGTTGAGTTAGAGTTTGTATAAGAACCCAAGAACAATGGTTGACACTTGAAGCCGCAATTCTCACACAATTCCTTTCAATCAGAATTTGGTGCACTTCATTCTCAGTACCAGCCGTTGCATGATGCTACTGCTGAGCAGAGACAAATGAGAATTCTGACAGTCTGTCTGGGTTACCTACTGATGTCCAACACTTAGACATGATCCAAGTCTTAAGTCCTTACAAACAGCTACCTGCTTACATTGAAAAGATTCCCCCTCAAGGCAGCTACACACGAAGTTTCACCACAATCTAAATAGACCAACAAAACAACATGCAAACAATAATATATCTCCTTTATTTACAGTTAAAAGGTCCATTGGCTCTATACCAATAAATGGGATAATATATCAACTAAATTGAACTGATTGAGCAAAATATGCCCATGAGTCATGTACTCCTCTCTTCTGATGGATACATCTGCCTGTGGATTCCTCACCTTTTGAATTACCCCTGTGCCAGCATTCCACAGAAATTCTTTTCTTAGCTCTCCCACATTGACGAGGACGTCATAAAAGCACGGCCCTGCTCACAACACCGTATGACGTCACCGGAGCCATAAGAAGACCTCGTCGGTGTGCTGACGTCCGTTCCCTTTTTTCTGCGCCGTTGACGCGTAACGTTTTTTTTCTGGGACTCTCCATTTCTCTGTGATTTCTTTGTTTCTCCCATCTTCTTCGTGATTCTGTAGGAATGGCTACTTTGAAGAAGTCGGGTTTCAAGCCCTGCAGGGAGTGTTGGGGCCATATGTCTATGACAGACCCTCACGACGACTGCCTTTGGTGTCTTTCTTTGGACCACGACGTCGAAGGGTGTTCGTACTGTCGGAAGATGAACCCAAAGGCGCTGAAGGAACGTGAAGCCAAACTCTTCATGGCAAGGGCGAAAAAGGAGATGGGGGTCGTAAGCGCTCGAAGTCGTCGACCTCGCATACTTCAAAGTCAAAGAAGCATTAGAAGTCAAAGAGAAGACACGGTTCAACACGTCGCTCTCCGAAGGGCAAGGTTTCGAGATCAGCCTCACCTGTTCAGCGGCGCCGAGAAAAAGACTTTGTCTCTCCGTCTCCTTCTCCATCTCCGCAGGCGACTCCGGTCCACTCACCGTCTCTGAGGGATTCGCCGACGCCCAGAGGTTCTCCGGTGCCCAGGAATTCTCTGGCTACCAGAGAGTCTTCTCCTGTTCCTGCGGCTTCGCCTGTGCGAGCGCCGATGTCACCGGCTCCGCAGCCCCAGCCTCCTGTACGGCCTCGGATGGTTCCAGACCAACGGGGTTCGGATCCTTACCCTCCTTTCCCAGGACCAGGAGCGGATCCCTCGCATTCCTGAATGCGATGTTTGGCATGTTTGCCAGGGCATCCTACCCTACCGGTGCGCCTTCTGGCCCCTTGGGTCCGCTTGCCTTTAACTTGGGCATCCCCCAGCAGTATGACCAGGCACCCTTCGTGCCTTTTATGCCGACGGCTCCATCTTGGCAGTTTCCGGCGCCGAGGTTTTCGACTCCGATACCTCAATCACTGTCTGGTGTCGAACCAGCGCCATCCCGGATTCGATCGGCGCCACTGCCTGTTTCGGAAGGTCCTCCGACGCCGGCGCCGTTGTCACCGGCGCCGCGGCTAGCGACGCCGACCCCGAAGCAGCGATCCAGGAGCGAAGCACAGAGGCTGCTAGAAGAAGATGAGTACCAGCAGGAGCAAGAGGAAGGGGAGATTCTCGACTCCGTAGACGAATTCGAAGGTCTACATGAGGCTAGTGGCTTAGACACTTCCCCGGAGTGGGAACTATGTTCACCAAAGGCTCTTTCCTCTCAGGATGTCGCCCCTTATCATGTGGTGATCAGAAAAGCTGCTGAATTGTTGGACCTTCAGTTGCCTTCAGCTGAAGTAAAGTCAAATATTCTGCTTGAAGTGCTTAATTCTGCTTCTTCTAGTGAACCTCTACTGCCTTTCAATGAGGCGTTGACGGAGCCAATTATGGAGGTGTGGCAGAAGCCCTTGTCTGCTCCTGCAGTTTCCAGATCAGTGGCAAGGAGATATAGACCTGCTCCTGGTGATCCAGCTTTCCTTTCTGCCCATCCATCTCCAGAAAGCTTGGTGGTTCTAGCTTCTTGATCCAAGCAGTCGTCTGGGTCCTTTCCTACCACCCCGGGGGATAGAGATTCAAAAAAGTTAGAACAGTCGGCCAAAAAGGTGTTTTCCTCAGCAAGTATGGCTCTGAAGTCTACAAACGCCACGTGCTTGCTTGGAAGGTACATTCATGCCCTTATGGACTCTGTTAAGCAATTGGCCCCTAAGCTTCCTGAGGATGATCGAGTTCATTTTCTTGAGGCTCTTTCAGATTCACAAGCAGCTGCCCGTCAGGTCATTCAGTCGGGCCTGGACACTGCAGACTCGGTTGCCCGGGTAATGGGTTCTTCAGTTGCTATGAGAAGACATGCCTGGCTCAGATCTTCAGGTTTTTCGTCAAGATGTTCAGGCTACTCTACTGGACCTACCTTTCGATGGCTCAAAATTGTTTGGTACCAAAGCGGACTCTGCTTTGCAGCGTTTTAAAGACAGTAGGGCTACTGCAAGATCTTTGGGCCTGCAGTCTCAGCCTAGGGGCTATGGCTACAAGAGGTATCGAGGTTTTGGGAAGGCGGCTTCCTTTCGAGGCCGTCAGCAGCCTCAGCAACAACAGCAGAATCCTCTGTACAGGTCGTACAGGGTAAAAAGTAGAGGCCGTCTTCGAGGAGCCTCTCGGCAGCAGTCTTCCTCCTCCTCCTCTTCTCCTGTCCCCCCCACTGGTACCACGGGAAAGCCGCTCTAGATCCCCCATCTTGGAGCATGCTGGTCCTGTAGGGGGTCGGGTGTCACATTTTCTACAAGATTGGAAATCGGTTACCTCAGACCGTTGGGTTTTGAATCTTATGGAAAATGGGTACGCCCTCCCTTTTCTAGAGTTTCCACCTCCTTACCCTCCTCGCCAGGATTGGTGTTCAGAGGACCATTTACTGCTCTTACAACAGGAGGTTCTTGCCTTGTTGCAGAAAGGGGCGATAGAGGTGGTTCCAGAGCAGGAAAGGGGTCAGGGATGCTACTCGGGTTATTTCCTGATTCCCAATAAGGACGGCCGATCCTGGACCTAAGGGTTTTTAATTTTTACCTCAGGCAGGAAAAGTTCAAAATGTTGACCTTGGCTTAGGTTCTTCTGGCGCTGCAACAGGAAGACTGGATGGTGTCGATCGATTTGCAGGATGCGTATTTTCATCTTCCCATCCTGAAGTCGCATCGGACGTATCTCCAGTTTATGGTAGGGTCGCAACACTACCAGTTTGCGGTCCTTCCGTTCGGTCTCACTTCCCCACCACGGGTCTTCACAAAGGTGATGGCGGTGGTGGCAGCACATCTCAGAAAGTCAGGGGTTCCTGTTTTCCCTTATCTGGACGACTGGCTGCTAAAAGCCAAGTCTCCAGAGATGGTGTTGCGCCACTTGCATGCAACAACGCAATTGTTGTTCAACTTGGGTTTCTCGATAAATGTACCCAAATCTCACCTGGTGCCCTCTCAGCGCAGCCTGTTCATAGGGGCAGTACTGGACACTACTGTGTGTCAAGCTTTCCCGCCTCTGCAGAGGATTCTCGACATACAGGAGATGATTCCTTTATTTCACAATGGAGCGGTTGTTCCAGTCCTGAAGGTCCTACGCCTGCTCGGTCTGTTCGCTTCCTGCATACTGTTGGTCAACCATGCACGCTGACACATGAGGGCACTCCAGTGGTGCCTCCGCAGGCAGTGGTATCAGCACAATGGAGATCTCGGGGAGAAGATCAGAATCTCCAGAGACACTGCAGCGGAGCTGTCTTGGTGGAGTGTGCAGGGCAACCTGTCTCAAGGAAAGCCCTTTCAGCCTCCTCTACCGGTGGCCACGGTGATCACGGATGCCTCCACTCTAGGGTGGGGTGCTCATCTGGGGATCTGGAGCTCAAAGGTCTTTGGTCTCCAGAGGAGAGGTTGCTTCACATCAACCTTTTGGAATTGCGGGCAATACGTTTGGCTCTCAAGTCCTTCCTTCCTTCCCTCCCTCCGCGGTCAGTCGATTCAAGTCCTGACGGACCACACTACCGCGATGTGGTACATAAACAAACAGGGAGGGGTAGGGTCGTATCGTCTCTGCAACTCTGGTCCTGGGCTCAGGGCCATCAGATTTGTGTGATTGCAAATCATCTGGCCGGGGTGCTGAATGTACGTGCGGACAGTCTCAGTCGGCATTACTCGGCCGATCACGAGTGACGTCTTCATCCAGAGGTGGTCCATCACATCTTCAAGATGTGGGGGTTTCTCGGGTGGACCTTTTTGCCACTTGGAAGCAAGCCCAGCCCAACCTGAGTTCTTTCTCTCTCCCACCGGATGTGGTGGATGTTATTTTATCATCCAGGAGACACTCCACCAAATCTATTTATTCATCTAGGTGGTCTAAATTTGTGAAATGGTGTGGAGAGAAGTCCATTGATCCTTTGAAGGCCCATTTGTCTGACATTCTGGGATTTTCACTTTCCTTGGCCCAGCAGGGTTGTGCTGTGGCTACAGCAGTAGCGGCTCCTGGAGGGAGTTCCGCCGGGCGGTGACGTGGGGCGGGGGAAGGGTAGGGTGGGGGGTAGTAAAAACCGGAATCCGGCCGAACCGAGGTAAGTTAGCAAATAAATAAATAAAACTAATTTTGTTGCGCGCATTATGCCTCAGTGGGATTTGAATCTAGTTCTTACATTTCTGATGGGGTCTCCTTTTGAGCCTCTTCATAGTTGCCCGTTGTTAGAAATGGGGGTCTCTAGTTGGCAATGGCTGGCCACTGTCCAAGTAGGGACCCTTCTTCCTAAGTCAGAGTGAGAGGGCTACCCTCTTTAATACCCCTGCTCAACCCTGTGGTAACGTAGCACGAGCAGGTAGGCTTATCTCAGAGGCAGGGTGTGAAGCATTTATGATCATACACAGTAACACAATGAGGAACACTACAAAGGGGCACCACACAAGTAGTTATTATAAAAAATAAGTATCTTTATATAAAGGCAGATTTATCACAAGACCAATAACTGTAAAAGCCACAATACTGTCAAAAATAGTATAGCTGTTGAAGGGCTGTCAAAAATAGTTCAAAGGTTGCAAAAATAAGGTTCAAGTTCAAAGCAGTGGTCTCTGCGACCCTTTCTTTCACAAAGTACCTGGGTTTAGTTGCAAAACCAACAAAGTGTCGCAAAGAAGTTGTAGCGATGATTCTCGGCACGCGAGGCCGGCGATGCGTTGAAATCCTTGCCGCAAGGGAGGATGATGCGCCGATCTGCGGGATGCGTGCGGAGACGATGCGACAAACTTCTGCGCGCTGGACCGCCGATGCGATGACTTTCTTGCCGCGTGGGAGAAGTCGATGCGGTGATCCTGTTGCGCTGTGCGATCGTGTTGCGATGCGAAGACAAGACGCTCCGCGAGGGAGCGACGAAATCCGGTGTGATGCGATCAAAGTGGCGAACGCACGGCGTCCGCACTGCGATGTCTCGAAGCGATGATTTCTGTCAGGGTTGCGAGTGCGCGGCGACAGCAGCGCGATGATCTTTCCAGCGCGTCTCGGCTGCAGCGGCTCGCAAAGGGGCGTCAGCGATGGTTTCGGGTTGCGGGCCCTCGGCGGCAGCAGCGCGATGATTTTCCCAGCGCTCTCGACTGCAGCGGCCCGCAAAGATGCGTTAGCGTTGATTTCTTACCCTCTTCTCTCTGATGCAAAATAGAGGCCCTGGAACTCACAGGAGCCTCCTCAGCAGACAGCAGTCCTCGCAGGGAGGAAGCAGGAGGTTGGTGGTGGAGTCTGTTGTGCCTGAGACTCCAGCAGGAGGCTAGCTCTTTTCCTAGCCCTTGGGTGATTGCTGTACAAAAATAAAAGTTCTCTCAATAGTTCCTTTTCCTCTTCTTCAAGGTCCAGTGGTCACTGCTGCAGGCCAGTGCAAGAAACAACACACAAGCACAAGGACAGTCACTTCCTGCAGATTCCTCCAGTGGCACGGACAGAGTTTCCTCTCCAGATCCAAAAGCAATACAAAAGTAGGGGGTTTGAGCACAGATATTTATACCCCAAAAGCCTTTGATCCTTGAAGCTACCAGTCCCTGAACCTAGCCAGAACCAGTTCTGCTCAGGCCTGGAGCACTTTGTTTACCAGGCTGCATCCTTCCTTTCAGAAAGAGGGGGTCTGCTAGCAGACACACAGTGGGAGGTGGAGCCAGCATTCACCTTGCCAGGCACAGCCCTATTCAGATCAAAGAGCCACCCTTCCCCACACTCTAAATGCAGATCTCTCTATTCCACCAAGGTCTGACTCAGCCTGTCCTGCCCCTCTAAAACCAGACAGCCAATACACATAACGGCAGAGCACACTGGAAGGCTTAGGCAAGAAAATACCTACTTTCTAAAAGTGGTATTTTCAAACACAGAATATAAAAATAAACTTCACTAAAAGGTGTATTTTAATATTCTGAGCTCAGGCATACTAAATTCGTTTTTCTACCATGTCCCTGGGGTCAGTTAGGACTATAGCATGTAATAGTCAAACTGCCCATTCTAGCCTATGAGGAACAGGTAGCCTTACAGTAGTGAAAAACGAAATGGTGCATAATTCACTACCAGGACATGCTACACACACCCAGGCATGTCCTACCTTACACATACAATGCACCCTACCCGAGGGGCGACTTACAGGATGCCAAGGGAAGGTTCAGGGGCTGGGAAGTGGTTGCACTTCACAGCCAAGATGGCAGTTCTGGACTGCACACAGACACTGCAGTGGCAGGTCTGAGACACACTTTACAAGCTGCTTCTGTGGGTGGCACACATCAGTGCTGCAGGCCCACCAGCAGCATTTGGTTTACCAGCCCTGGGCACACATAGGCCACACTACTAGGGACTAACAGGTAACCCAAATAAGCCAATCAGGGATATACCAATTCACATAGACATATTTATACAGGGAGCATTCGCGCTGTGACACTGAATGGCAGTGGCACAGCGCCCAGAGCATCTAACACCAGTAAAACAGAGGAGACAACAGCGAAAAATGGAAGGGAGACCCACGCCAATGGTGCCAGGTCTAACACACGTCCCCTCCAGCTGAAATGTGGGGAGAACTACCCATCCCCTTGGAAGTTCTCATCGCTAAGGCGGAAAAATCTGGACAGACCATCAGCATTGGCGTGTTCTGTACCAGGGCGGTGTTCCACCGTGAAGTCCATACCCTGTAGGGAAATGGACCACCTCAACAACTTGGGATTCTCACCCCTCATCTGCATCAGCCATCTGAGGGGCCTGTGGTCTGTCTGAACCCGGAAGTGAGTCCCAAACAGGTATGGTCTCAGCTTCTTCAGTGCCCAGACCACAGCAAATGCCTCACGCTCAATTGCACTCCACCTCTGTTCCCGTGGAAGTAACCTCCTACTGATGAAGGCCACAGGTTGGTCTAGTCCCTCCTCATTTATCTGTGACAGAACGGCCCCCACCCCATGCTCTGAAGCGTCTGTCTGGACAACAAATTCCTTAGCAAAATTGGGCGCCTGGAGTACGGGTGCTGTACACATAGCAGTTTTGAGGGCATCAAAGGCTTTCTGACAGGTGTCAGTCCAGTTCACAATCTTTGGCCGCTTCTTGGAAGTCAGCTCAGTCAAGGGTGCAACAATGTTGCCATACCCCTTGACAAACCTCCTGTAATAACCCGTGAGTCCTAAGAAGGCCCTCACCTGGGTCTGGGTCCTTGGGGGCTCCCAAGTCAGGATGGTTTCAATCTTGGGCTGCAGGGGCGCCACCTGGCCGCTCCCCACCTGGTGTCCCAAGTACACCACAGAACCCTGCCCAATCTGGCACTTACTGGCCTTGATTGTGAGGCCTGCTCTGCGCAGCGCCATCAACACTTCCCAGAGGTGGCGCAAGTGGTCCTCCCAGGAGGAACTAAACACTGCAATGTCATCCAGGTAGGCGGCACTGAAAGCCTCCAGCCCAACCAACACCTGGTTGACCAATCTCTGGAAGGTGGCAGGGGCATTCTTCATCCCAAAGGGCATCACACGGAACTGGTAGTGCCCATCTGGTGTGGAGAATGCTGACCTCTCCTTTGCCCCATCCGTTAAGGCGATCTGCCAGTACCCAGACGTCAGATCAAACGTGCTGAGGTACCGGGCAGCCCCTAACCGGTCTATGAGCTCATCAGCTCTGGGGATGGGGTGCGCGTCGGTCTTGGTGACCGAATTGAGACCTCGGTAGTCCACACAGAACCTAAGTTCAGGAGTGGCACCAGGCGTCGCAGCTTTTGGTACCAAGACCACGGGGCTGGACCAGGGGCTGCTAGAGGACTCAACCACCCCTAGGGCGAACATTTTGGAGACCTCCTCCTTAATGCAAGCCCTGACCCTGTCAGTTACCCTGTAAGCCTTGTGCTTGACAGGAGAACTGTCCCCGGTATCCACCTCATGGACGCACCAATCAGTGACACCAGGTACCAGGGAGAACAAATCAGAAAATTGCCCCAACAGGTGGTGACAATCTCTCTGCTGCTCAGGGGTCAGTGTGGTGGAGAGGATCACACCCTCCACTGACCCATCCTTCTCTTCTGCACACAGGAGGTCAGGGAGAGGCTCACTCTCCTCCTCAACCCCATCATCTGTGGCAAGAAGCATGCCCACTTCAGACCTCTCAAAGTGGGGCTTTAGGCGGTTCACATGCAGGACCCGCAAGGGGTTCCTGGGAGACTGAAAGTCCACCAAGTAGGTAACTGGACTTTTGCGCTCCACCACCTCAAAGGGACCGGTCCACTTATCTTGGAGCGCACAAGGCTCCACTGGGGCCAGTACCCAAACCTTCTGACCAGGTTGAAATTCGACCAGAGTGGCATTCTGGTCGTGCCAACGTTTCATTTCTTCTTGGCTGGCTTCCAGATTTGCCTCAGCAATTTTTCTGAAACGCCGAGTCTGGTTCCTGAAGGCCAACATGTAGCTAAATACATCTTGGGGAGGTTTCCTGGGAGATTGCTCCCAGCCTTCCTTGACCAGACTCAGAGGTCCTCTAACCGGGTGGCCATAGAGGAGTTCAAAGGGACTGAACCCTAAGGACTTCTGTGGCACCTCCCGGTAGGCAAACAACAGGCATGGCAAGAGGACGTCCCACTTACGCCTCAGGGGCTCTTCTAGGCCCATGATCATGCCCTTCAAGGTCCGGTTGAACCTTTCAACCAGACCATTACCTTGGGGGTGGTAAGGAGTGGTGAACTTATACGTTACCCCACACTCCTTCCACAGAGACTTCATGTACTGGGAGATGAAGTTGGTCCCCCTGTCAGACACCACCTCTCTGGGGAATCCCACACGGGAGAAAATCCCCATCAGTGCACGTCCCACCACGGGGGCCGTCACTGTCCTGAGCGGGATGGCTTCAGGGTACCGGGTGGCATGGTCCACCAAGACCAGGATGAACCTGTTGCCCATGGCTGTCTTGGGGTCCAGAGGCCCCACAATGTCAATGCCCACTCGCTCGAATGGGGTACTCACAACTGGAAAGGGCTGGAGTGGGGCCTTGATCTTCCCCCCACTCTTCCCACTTGCCTGGCAAGTCTCACAGGTCCTGCAATGAGAGTCTGAACTCTTGTGCATCTGGGGCCAATAAAAGTGGGCAGCCAGCCTCTCAAAGGTCTTGGTCTGCCCCAGATGTCCTGCCAATGGAATGTCATGAGCCAACCCCAGTAGGAAGGTTCTGAAGCACTCGGGTACCACCAGCACACGGGCTGACCCTGGCTCAGCAACCTTAGGCTCACTATACAGGAGACTGTTCTCCCAATAAATCAGATGTGAACCAGACATGTCACCTTCTGCCTGGGCTGCAGCCTGTCGCCGCATACCCTCAAGAGAGGGGCAAACTCTCTGCTGCTCACAAAATTCCTCCCTGGTGGGTCCCCCTTCCTGCTGCCAATGGGTCAGCTCAGGCAGGTCCCCCAGTTCGGTGATCTGCTCCCCGGTAGGCTCCAGGGCATCCCCCTCAGGGTCTGCTTCTTCCTGGGCCGTGGGAACCAAGGGGGCCGGCTTCCCGCGCCCCTTGCCCCTTCTCTCTAAGGCAGGGATCTGGGCCCTACTCTCAGGCTCCAGATCCTTTTCAACACCCTCCTTGGCTGCCATGGACCGCGTGGTAGCACACGCCCACTCAGGCAGACCCAACATCTCTAAGTGAGCCTTCCTCTCCACCGTAGCCCACGGGGAGTCCTCTAAATCATTGCCCAGCAGACAGTCTACAGGCATGGCGGGCCTCACAGCTACCTGAAGAGTTCCTGAGACCCCCCCCCACTCAAAGGGAACCTGAGCCACCTCGCATTGGCTCTCTGAGTTGTCGGCGGACACTACTGGGTAGAATGCATGGGGGACAACCTGCTCTTTGGACACCAACCGGGAGCTGACAGCAGTTACACTGGCCCCTGTGTCTCTTAGAGCCTCCACCCTATGGCCATTGATGGTCACCCACTGCCTGTATTTTTTAGTGTTAGCAGGCAGTGCAGGCTTGGGGACCATCTCAAAGTCCCCTAATGAGACAAGGGTCAATTCTACGGGATCCCACCCCTCTTGGGCACCCATCTCCTCCTCTCCCAGGGCTACACTAGCAATCTGGCGGGGTGGTGCACGGGGGGTGCACTGGCCCCCTTTGGGGGCACTGGGGATCAAAATATCTGTGGCCCACTTGACCACAGTTGTAACACGTGGGGGCCCCCTGGGAACAGGCCTAACTGGTGGGGGCCCGGTCCTCCTTTCTTGGGGGGCTGGGACACCACTGCTGGGTTCCCTGGGGGATTACTTTGGGGCCCTCGGGGAACTCCCTCTGTTGCCCCTTGTCCCCCCACTCCTCTGCTGGGGACCCTGCCCACCTTTGGCGACGTCTCCCACTGGACCCTTGCGGACCCGGGTGCTCACCCAGCGGTCCGCCTCCTCAGCAAGCTTTCTAGGGTTAGTCAGCTTGCAATCAATTAGGTGCTGGCGTAGCTCAGGAAAACAATTGCTAGATAAATGCTCCCATGCAACCAAATCATAAAACTGTGCAAAAGTTTCTACTTTGCTACCTCTTACCCAGCGTTCCATGGCTCTGCAAAAAAAGGACACATATTCAACCCACGTGGTACCCTCTAGCTTCTTACAGACTCTAAACCTCTGTCTATACATCTCAGGGGTCAAACCATAGCGGGTCACCAGCGCTTCCCTCATGTGGGCGTAAACCATCCTACTTTCTGGGGGCAGGTCCAACAAGGTATCCCTCCCTCACTCACAAAGCGTCCCCACAACCCTGCTCCCCAATCCTTCTCAGGGACCCGGTGGGACACCATGGCTACTTCATAAGCGGCAAACCATTGCCCAATATCTTCACTTTTGTGGAAATCTTTGATAACCTCCTTGGGTATATACACCCTACTCTCAGGGTGCACTACAGGTACGCTGCCACCAGAGGGGGAGATTTCCATGCTTTTAGCTTTAATCTCCAACTCCCTCAATACTCTCTCATGCTCAAGCTTCATCCTCATGATCTCAATTTCTAACTTCTTGTTCTCTAGGTCCCGGTGACCATCCATTTTAAGCTTAGCCATCTCCATATTATGCCGCCTATCTCTCTCCCTGTCTTCCAGCTCTTCTGGGGACAGACCCTTAGCGGACACACTAGAGCCCGGGTTGGAAAGGGCTGGGTCTCCTACTAAGTCTACTACATCGCCCTGCTGCTCTCCTCCCTCCACAAGCTCTCCTAGATCCTTAGGGGCATCCCTGGCTTCTAGCCAGGCCTTCAGCGCCTTGTAATACTCCTCCCTCTTAGTGAGACCTGTGATAGGGACTGTGAATTGCTTGCAAAAATATTTGAGCTGCTTGGCATTGTAGGTTTCTATTTTCTCTTCTTCCCAGGAGAGATCTTCTGAGGCATTGGATCTGGGCTTGCCCATTGTAGAAATAACTGGCAATATCAATAAAGGACAGAAGAAAACTTCTCAAAAAATGTTAGCGGGTGAAAAATCACCGGCAATATCAATCACAATATAGGATCCTAGAAAATTCTCAGAAATGTGCGTGGGTGAAAAATCACCAGCAATATCAATCACAATAGGGGATCAAAAACTTTCAATAAATGTGCGCGGGTGAAAAATCACCGGCAATATCAATCACAATACAGGATCCCAAAAACTCTCAGAAATGTGCGTGGGTGAAAAATCACCAGCAATATCAATCACAATAGGGGATCAAAACTTTCAATAAATGTGCGCGGGTGAAAAATCACCGGCAATATCAATCACAATATAGGATCCCAAAAACTCTCAGAAAATGTGCGCGGGTGAAAAATCACCGGCAATATCAATCACAATATAGGAGCAAAAAAAATTCTCAAAAAATGTATGCGGTACGTTATGGTCTGCACTCACTAGTAGTGTACACTATAATTACTGTATGCGATCATAAATGCAAGTCCAGATCCTCACCGCTGACCACCAATGTTAGAAATGGGGGTCTCTAGTTGGCAATGGCTGGCCACTGTCCAAGTAGGGACCCTTCTTCCTAAGTCAGAGTGAGAGGGCTACCCTCTTTAATACCCCTGCTCAACCCTGTGGTAACGTAGCACGAGCAGGTAGGCTTATCTCAGAGGCAGGGTGTGAAGCATTTATGATCATACACAGTAACACAATGAGGAACACTACAAAGGGGCACCACACAAGTAGTTATTATAAAAAATAAGTATCTTTATATAAAGGCAGATTTATCACAAGACCAATAACTGTAAAAGCCACAATACTGTCAAAAATAGTATAGCTGTTGAAGGGCTGTCAAAAATAGTTCAAAGGTTGCAAAAATAAGGTTCAAGTTCAAAGCAGTGGTCTCTGCGACCCTTTCTTTCACAAAGTACCTGGGTTTAGTTGCAAAACCAACAAAGTGTCGCAAAGAAGTTGTAGCGATGATTCTCGGCACGCGAGGCCGGCGATGCGTTGAAATCCTTGCCGCAAGGGAGGATGATGCGCCGATCTGCGGGATGCGTGCGGAGACGATGCGACAAACTTCTGCGCGCTGGACCGCCGATGCGATGACTTTCTTGCCGCGTGGGAGAAGTCGATGCGGTGATCCTGTTGCGCTGTGCGATCGTGTTGCGATGCGAAGACAAGACGCTCCGCGAGGGAGCGACGAAATCCGGTGTGATGCGATCAAAGTGGCGAACGCACGGCGTCCGCACTGCGATGTCTCGAAGCGATGATTTCTGTCAGGGTTGCGAGTGCGCGGCGACAGCAGCGCGATGATCTTTCCAGCGCGTCTCGGCTGCAGCGGCTCGCAAAGGGGCGTCAGCGATGGTTTCGGGTTGCGGGCCCTCGGCGGCAGCAGCGCGATGATTTTCCCAGCGCTCTCGACTGCAGCGGCCCGCAAAGATGCGTTAGCGTTGATTTCTTACCCTCTTCTCTCTGATGCAAAATAGAGGCCCTGGAACTCACAGGAGCCTCCTCAGCAGACAGCAGTCCTCGCAGGGAGGAAGCAGGAGGTTGGTGGTGGAGTCTGTTGTGCCTGAGACTCCAGCAGGAGGCTAGCTCTTTTCCTAGCCCTTGGGTGATTGCTGTACAAAAATAAAAGTTCTCTCAATAGTTCCTTTTCCTCTTCTTCAAGGTCCAGTGGTCACTGCTGCAGGCCAGTGCAAGAAACAACACACAAGCACAAGGACAGTCACTTCCTGCAGATTCCTCCAGTGGCACGGACAGAGTTTCCTCTCCAGATCCAAAAGCAATACAAAAGTAGGGGGTTTGAGCACAGATATTTATACCCCAAAAGCCTTTGATCCTTGAAGCTACCAGTCCCTGAACCTAGCCAGAACCAGTTCTGCTCAGGCCTGGAGCACTTTGTTTACCAGGCTGCATCCTTCCTTTCAGAAAGAGGGGGTCTGCTAGCAGACACACAGTGGGAGGTGGAGCCAGCATTCACCTTGCCAGGCACAGCCCTATTCAGATCAAAGAGCCACCCTTCCCCACACTCTAAATGCAGATCTCTCTATTCCACCAAGGTCTGACTCAGCCTGTCCTGCCCCTCTAAAACCAGACAGCCAATACACATAACGGCAGAGCACACTGGAAGGCTTAGGCAAGAAAATACCTACTTTCTAAAAGTGGTATTTTCAAACACAGAATATAAAAATAAACTTCACTAAAAGGTGTATTTTAATATTCTGAGCTCAGGCATACTAAATTCGTTTTTCTACCATGTCCCTGGGGTCAGTTAGGACTATAGCATGTAATAGTCAAACTGCCCATTCTAGCCTATGAGGAACAGGTAGCCTTACAGTAGTGAAAAACGAAATGGTGCATAATTCACTACCAGGACATGCTACACACACCCAGGCATGTCCTACCTTACACATACAATGCACCCTACCCGAGGGGCGACTTACAGGATGCCAAGGGAAGGTTCAGGGGCTGGGAAGTGGTTGCACTTCACAGCCAAGATGGCAGTTCTGGACTGCACACAGACACTGCAGTGGCAGGTCTGAGACACACTTTACAAGCTGCTTCTGTGGGTGGCACACATCAGTGCTGCAGGCCCACCAGCAGCATTTGGTTTACCAGCCCTGGGCACACATAGGCCACACTACTAGGGACTAACAGGTAACCCAAATAAGCCAATCAGGGATATACCAATTCACATAGACATATTTATACAGGGAGCATTCGCGCTGTGACACTGAATGGCAGTGGCACAGCGCCCAGAGCATCTAACACCAGTAAAACAGAGGAGACAACAGCGAAAAATGGAAGGGAGACCCACGCCAATGGTGCCAGGTCTAACACCCGTTGAGGCTTCTTTCTTTCAAGACGGTCTTTTTGATCGCTATTACCTCGGCCAGGAGGATAAGTGAGCTTCAGGCTCTTAGTTCAAAACCTCAGTTTTTAACCATTCATGCAGAAAAGATGGTTCTAAGGACCAGGGCTGCTTTCCTGCCTAAGGTGGTTACTCCTTTCCATTTAGGACAGTCTATTATTTTACCTACCTTCTATCCTCCCTCTCACCCTTCCAAGGAGGAGGAGAGACTTCATCGCCTGGATCCTAAGAGGGCTATTAGCTTCTACCTGGACATAACCAGGGAACTAAGGCTGGATGATCAGCTCTTCGTGGGCTACATTGGACGAATGAAAGGAAAAGCTGTCCACAAACGAACACTCTCCAGGTGGATCATCTTGTGTATCAAGATCTGCTATGCCCTGGCCAAGAAGGAGCCGCCTGAAGGTATTCGAGCTCATTCCACCAGAGCGAAGTCTTCTTCTGCTTTGGCTAGAGGTGTTCCTGTTGTGGACATTTGTAAGGCGGCAACTTGGGCTGCCCTCCACACCTTTGCGAAGCATTACTGCTTGGATTCTGAGGTTAGGAGGGACGGCCATTTTGCACGCTCTGTTCTGCAAGATTTTTTGGTATAGTCGGGTGGACACCCTCCTCCGGGAGAGGTACAGCTTGGGGATTCAATTCAAAAGGTGAGGAATCCACAGGCAGATGTATCCATCAGAAGAACAAGTTACTTACCTTCGGTAACGCTTTTTCTGGTGGATACAGTATCTGCCTGTGGATTCCTCACTGACCCACCCGCCTCCCCGTTGTCGTCCTGTTTATACCGAAAAAGTTATAACTGTCTGACATGGTTATTTTTTATATGTCATTTTCATGCATACAGTTTGCTGCTAGGAAGTGCTTTGTTTATTGGCTTTTCCTTTCTGTTTATGTATATACTATATGTATTTGTATATATATTATGTATACTGTGTATACTTGTGGAAATGTTGTCGGTCCGCCCGTTTGCCTCAGAGGCTCGGAAAAAATGGATGGAACTGACGTCAGCACGCAGACGAGGTCTTCTTATGGCTCCGGTGACGTCATACGGTGTCGCGAGCGGAGCCGTGCTTTTATGACGTCCTCGTCGACGGGGGAGAGCTAAGAAAAGAATTTACGTGGAATGCTGGTGCAGGGGTAATTCAAAAGGTGAGGAATCCACAGGCAGATACTGTATCCACCATAAAAAGCGTTACCGAAGGTAAGTAACTTGTTCTTCTATGCTGTTTTATACTCTCGTATTTAGGCTATCCTACTTCCTATACTCTCATTCAGGCTATGAAATTTGTATGGGATGTGAGGTATACTGTTTGACAGAACCCATTCTTTGTGGGGTTTCCTGCACACATGCTCTCATATGTTTCTAATTGCATTTATCGAGTGGTGTAATTGTAGGACTCTTTTTAACTATTTGTTTTATCTTCAAAGGATTTATGGTATATGCAGTTTGTTTAATCTTGATTTGTTTGATATACTTGTTTGTTTATGTATGTTTTTTTATGTATTATATACAGCCCTGAGGAAGTTCAATTCTTTTGAACGTAACACGTTGGCTGTTGTCTTGGCTGTTTTTATTCGAAATATCAAAAATCAATAAAGGATGCTGTAAAAATAAATAGAATTGTGGACTTTCCATTTCTTGGGTGCACCATTCCATGTCAGAATTCTCAGCTGATTTAGAATTTATTTAGTTGGTTTTCAATCTAACATTTTAATAGACTTGTTACCTCCACCAAGTTTTGTGGCTGAAAATCACCACTTTCAGTATTGTCTGCCAGAACAGCTGAGGTTTCTCCACCAAAGCGGATATGTCCGCCGTGGGGGAATACAAGTTGGTAAAGAAATATTTTGGAAAAACTTATCTTCGCAAAATATGGGTACTAGAAATGTATCCATAAAGAAGGGTCTAAATTAATGGCCACAATCTAGATCCTCATTCTCTAACCTGCCTGGAGGGTCCATACGTTTTGGACATTATACTGGCCTTTTGCTCATTCGTTTGGTGGTCTTTCTTGAAATTAACTCCGCCAGACATACTTCCAGAGCTGCAAACGTCTAATCTTTTTTTGATTCAGAATTAGTACCCTACCCTTAATTGGGCCATAAGTGTCATTAAAGGGTGGCTGCGTGCCCAGAAAAGAAGTAAGGGCGGGGCCCTTGATCAACAGTAGAGGCATGTACTGCTGTGACATAGGGATTGAAGTTCTCTCTCTTTCAGGGAGCTCTTCCAGTACATCTTCATAAACAGGACGGTGGGGCTGGGACATGTCAGTCAGAGAGCTCTCCGCGTGTAGATCCTTAGACAGGCGAGTAGGGCTTGGTACATATCAGCAAGGGCGCTCTTCATGTGCAAGCCCTCAGAAGGCGGTGGGGTGGGTACAAGTCAGACAGAGTTCTAAGAGTACAGAGTTCCTCAGACAGGCAGGCCCGGGAGGTGGGGAGGCTGGATGTACAACAGCAAGGAAGCTCTTCATATGCAGGTTCTAAGGTAGCCCGGTTGGTCTGGGTACTGTTGAGTGAGAGAGCTCTTCAAAGCCAGGTCCTCGGTGAAAGGGAATGAGGTGCTCCGGGAAATAACGGCGATTTTCACGTTCATCCAAAATGAGAACCTGTGTGGGGGATGTGTGTTTCCTGGCAAGAGAGTTCATTGGTTGAACGCCTGCTGCAGATTTTTCTGTAACCAGTAGACCGTTGTGTCGAATCTTAGCTTAAACATCTCTGCTTGGCCTTTCATCCTGTTAGAGACCGTGAAATAAATAGAGTTTAGGAGGCCATATCTTCATTCATTGAAATAAAATATTTGCCTAGGATCACAAGGTTTTGGTCACACTCTTTTCTGTTTTCACTGAAAATGTGTGCAAAACAATTACTAGATGGTTATCTCTCTTCGTTTTACATTGAGGGGTAATGCTCTCTAATTCTTGGCACATGAGGTTAGAGCCAGTGGCAAACGTTCACAATTGCGTCATAAATCGCCTTGCTTTCTCACTAAATTCTTTATTACCCCTACCAAAAACCACTTATGTCAGTCGGACTCGCTCGCTGCATACAACTCAACCATAGCTTACACCCCACCACTTTGAAATGTCACCAACCAACATTGCTGGTATCACAGAGCCTTGTCTTTCCTTAGTATGAGGGCAGTGTGCAGCCTGTGGGGAGGTGAACAATAGTTTGGGAAGTTGTGGTGAGCGCTCATACACTACCTCTGCAAGGATGTCCCAGATCTCACATGATTCAAGTAATTCGAGTTTTAAACATTTCATCTGATGTATAGACACTGAAGACGTAGCTATACATTTTGCACCTGTGACTGGCGTATTTATCATATTTTGATTTCTGGCTCACATTTTCAGTGGGCATGTGGGTCCAACCAGTGCAAGGGTAATACTAGCTTGGAGTTTGACCATTGACTTTAGCTTAGGAATGAGGTGTAACGATTCATGGCTGTGGATGAAGGAGTTAACAGGTTCAATAGGCTTGTTCTTTTCTGAAAATGCCAAGAGAACCCTTTAAAAAAAATATTCTTTTTAAAGAATGTTTGACTTAATCGATTATTTCAGTGAATGAGAACGCACAAGCCTGTATTTGACAATAAGGACTGTTTATTTGATTCTTGGTATGAAAATGCTGTGATACTGCTTTAGTCAGATAAGAGATGACCACAGAGCATGTCCCAATTTCAAGTTAGGGAACCTGGTACTTCTAAATTGGGGATATCGTTAACCAAACATTCCATGATGAATTCTCTTTGATATAGCAATGTGCTGTGAATTTATCAGCAGGGAAGTGAATATCAGATTGGTCATTTACATAATCCCTACTGAGAGGACTACCGAAATATGCCCTCTACTGAGCAGAAGATTAGCCCTTTCCACACACCGGTGTCTGGCTCTTCTCTTTGGGAACTGATGTGGGGCTAGTTGGCCTCACAGTATATAGACTAAACAGATTTAATTGAAGCGGGTTTTTTTCTGGATTGATTCCAGTCCATCTTTCAAGATGTAAATAGTATAGAAGTCTTTTTTCATCTCCAAATGTCAGTATTTGCTGTATGCCTGACCTTGCTTACACATTCTTCACATGCACCCTTTTCTCCACTTTGATGGCAGTATGATCTTTGGGTGTCTATACTGGATACTCCATCGTGGTTTAACCATTTTATGGGTTTCTAATTAGAATGTACTTTGGAATTGGTAGACCTAAAATGTTTGTCAAATCGAGTGCTGCTTGCTTCATCTGTTTATCCTCTTAACTATCCCCTTGCTCATAATACGTAAAACCTTATGAATTCAACAATCCACCCAGATTTCAAGATATTGCAAAGGAAATAACGTACCCTTGGCAAAAGAAATCACAGTTTTGAGGAACTCTACTGGGTACACCTAGAACATGTATCAGACGTCTGGCACAAGGCTCGTCCATTCCTAGACATTCAGCCCGGGGAGGTGTTTTGGACGTAATAGTTTAATAGCCAAGACATTTTTTTTTTTTAAGGATACAGTTTGCTTTGAATCATGATTGACTTATTGATGGTCTTTTAATGTTTAATTGCTCTTGTTCCTTTAGGTGGACCCCAAGCTTCTCATCAACCAGTCTCCTGTGCATCATAACGTAGGAAAGAACGCATTCCTTTACCAGTTTCACAAACTGGTCATGTTGAACCCTTAAACACTTTTTGATGATCGCTACTAAGACGTAAGATAGCTGAAAGGTTCTGCAGTTTCAAGATTTTCAAGTGTGAACTGAAAGCAATCACTTTTGATAAGGAACTTTTGGGCACATGCATCAAGCCCGCATTTTGCGATTACCAAATAGCGAATTTTACCGATTCGCTATTTGGGAATCACAAAATGCTATGCATGTACGAATCGCAAAAAAATGTGCGATTCCTTAACATTACCTAATAGAGATTCGGCAAATAGCAAATCGCTATTAGGTAATGTGACTCCATTCATTCATATGGACCTACAGGCCCATAGGAATGAATGGCATTGCATTCGCTAATTGCGATTACCAAATTGGTAATTACAAATAGCGAATGTAAAGCCAAAGCTGCCCGGGGGCCTAAGGCCCCCCTGAAGCACACCGAGAAAATGCAAGTGTGCACATGTAAAGCACACACATGCCCTAAGGGCATCTGTGCGCTACATGGCACTTTGAAAAATGCATTTTTGTGCATTTTTCAAAGTATGCACATATTACCATCAACTTGAAGTTGATGGTAATTAGCGTTTCCTAAATGCACAGTCCGCATTTAGGAAAGGCTTCTTGCATCTGCATTCCCTATTTGCATTTGCAATTTAGGGAATTGCAAAATATTGCGATGACCTAAATTGCGAATTGCCCAAAAGTTACATGCATCAGAAAAGGCCATTTTGCGATTGCAAATGGCCGATTTTTGCAAATCGCACTGTTTGCGATCAAATAATGGCTTGATGCATGTGCCCCTTAGCATCTTAATACAAAGTAGTACATTCATTAAAATACTTCCTTATCTCTCCGATTTTTTTTGTACTGCAATGTTGTTACTTTTCACATTGTAAAGGTCTGTAAATGTGGAAAAATGTACTCAATATGTTTTAAAAAGGACAGACCTGTCTCTTGTTCTGGGTGCTCTTGTTACAGAAATGTGTGTTCTTTTGCAGCTTCAAATGGAGTGCAAATAAACACCATTGCAACTGTTCAAAGGTTAATTTTCTGAGTACATGGAAAGGATACTGTTTGAGTTCAATTGTATGTGCAATATTAGACTGAAGTTTGCACGTTGCCTTTTTTTTTTTTATATCAGCAAAACCTTATCTTGTGTCTGTTTTAAAAACGTTTTGTGTTTACTTTGGTATTCATACTATCGCAGATAAAATTGTTGTGTGGGTTTGCATCAGCGAAATATAAATAATAATTTCCTTGGAGAAGCATGTGACCTGAGGATGAGGGGCCGAGGTACTCTAATGAAGCAAGAACTCACTGGGGTATGTTTTCAATCAACCACAGCAGATTAATGACTTTGGAGTCTGCAGCCAGGATGACCCCACAGAGCTGTAGATAGTGCATATCTGAAAGAGACACGTTAGTGACAGATTCCTTACCTTAGAATAGCCCCAGGCATCAGGCTGGATCCGGAAAGTTTTTGCGTAGCAGTACCCTTGCGCGTTGGTAGGCGGCATCGTGCGGCTCCGCGTCCGTCGTCGGCGTCGTGATCGCCGGGATGACGTCGCGGGCAGTACTTAGACGCCGCCCCTGCGCGCTGACGTCAGTTCTTCTTTTTCCGCGCCAGTAAGCGCAGATCCGGGAAGAGCAGTGCCCTAGTCAATTTTTGACTAACTTTTTTGTGAATTTTTCACTGTTTCTTTATCGAGTCTTCACGACTCGTAGGTGTCGTAGGGATGCCCGGCTTCAAGCCATGCGACGCCTGTGCTCGCATGATGTCGATCACGGACCCGCATCTGGAGTGTCTCTTCTGTCTCGGTCGAGACCAGGACACAAAGTCGTGCCCTGACTGCCGGAAACTTCACCCGAAGGCTTTGCGAGAGCGGTCTCGAAAGCTACTCGAGGTCCGGCAGTCGGCTCCGCGCCGCACCAAGCCCCGGTCCCGGGAGAGGTCGAGGGCTCGATCGCGGAGTCCTCGCCGGTCGTCGGAGTCCAAGTCTTCGCGCTCCTCGGGTAAGTCGAAGCACAAAAAGTCTAAGAAGCGTCATCGCTCTAAGACTTCGCCTCGCCGGTCTCGCGACTCGGCTGAGGCCCCAATCGGCACCGTCCCCGCGGCCCCGGACATGCCTGGAGAGCCGCCCCCGCATTACCCGTCCTTTCCGGGTTCGGGGGCGACTCCGGCCGAAATACAGGAATTCCTGTCAGCCATGGCCCGCCTCTTCGGGCCTCCAGGTCCCTCCGGTGCGCCTTCGGGCCCCGCGGGCCCTGATGGGGTTGCTCCGGCGTCGCCGTCGACTCCGGTCCCGGCGCCGCCTGTCCCACCAGCCTTCATCCCGGCCTCTGCTCCGGCCCCGGCCTCGATCCCGGCTCCGGTGGTACCGCAACCCCCATCGACGCCGGTTGACCTAACCACGCCTCCGCCGACGCCGATGTCCCCGGTGCCGTTCCTGATGCCGTCCGGGGCTCCGGACGGCGTCGGTCCCCGGCTCTCTCCGGCTCCGGACATGGAGCCGGACCGACGTCGCTCGACGCCGGCTCCGGCGCCGATGAGACCTTGGGTCCCAGATGTCCCTCCTCCTCCATATTTTGCACCTGAGGAGGACCAAGAGAGCTGGGAGGGGTCTGAGGACCCTCTCACACAACAGTGTGAGTATGATCCGGACTGGGCTGAGGAACTTGGGGATGCCAGTGGTCTAGACACCTCCCCTGACACTGGCATGCTGTCTCCTCCCGTGGCTACGGAGGAGGGAGCTAATTTTGCAACGGTGTTGCGTAGAGCAGCTGGAGCCTTACATCTCCAATTGCCTACTGTGGCTGTCAGGACTAATCTCCTGACGGAAGTGCTTCAGCCGGCGGCTTCCTCCTCGGAGACTGTGCTGCCGTTTAATGATGCACTCACTGACGTTCTTTTGGGTTTTTGGTCCAAGCCCACCACAGGGGCTCCTGTGGATAGGAACGTGGCCCAACGCCATTGCCCTGTTCCGGGCGACCCCTTGTTTCTCTCCCAACATCCCACCCCCGAGAGCTTGGTTGTCCAAGCCTCTGCCTCCCAAACCGCCTTCCCTACCGCCCCTCCGGATAGGGAATCCAAACGCCTGGACCAATTTGGGAAGAAGGCTTTTTCTTCCTCCAGTGCTGGCTTGCGGTCCGTAAACACCGCTTGCCTTTTGGGCCGATATACCCACTCCCTGTGGGATTCGGTGGCGGCTGTTTTGCCGCAGTGTTCTGAGGAGGTCCAGACACTGCTTACCCGTGCCATTGCGGAAGGGCGAGATGCGGCTAAATACACCATACGTTGTGGCCTTGATACCGCCGACTCGCTGGGCAGATCGCTTGCGACGACGGTGGCGCTACGTCGCCACGCCTGGCTGAGAACAACTGGTTTCTCGGGTGATGTCCAGAATACACTCATGGACATGCCCTTCGATGGAGTCGGTCTTTTTGGTTCAAAGGCAGACCATGCGCTGGAGCGTTTTAAGGACTCACGGGCTACTGCCAAGTCCCTGGGCCTTTCTGTTGTACGCCCTCCGCTAACCTCTGCTTTTCGCCCTTTCGTGGCCACGGAAGGGGCGCCCAGTCACGTCAGCTGCCCAGCCACCGGCCCGCGCAGCAAGCGCCTTCGCGTGGCCGAGGACGTGGATACCGCCGTGGCGGTTCGGGAACCAGCGTGCGGGACAGGCCACTACCTCCAACCCGTCCGCGACCTCCAAGCCCTCCTAGTCCTTCCTTTCAGGTGCACAGCACGCCAGTAGGGGGCAGGGTCCGCCATCACCTTCACCACTGGCGTCCCATCACCTCGGACAGGTGGGTCTTGGACATTGTCCGAAGGGGCTACTCCCTCCCCTTCGAGACCACCCCCCCAGCCATGCCACCTCTATTCCACCGCATGTCAGGGGATCACTTGGTGCTTCTGCAGAAGAAAGTCACGGCCCTCTTGGCCAAGAGGGCCATCGAGCATGTTCCGACCCCAGAAGTAGGACGTGGTTGCTACTCCCACTACTTTCTGGTGCCCAAAAAGGACAAGGAGGACATGCGTCCTATCTTGGACCTCCGGAACGTCAATCGCTTCCTCCGGAAGGAGAAGTTCAAGATGCTCACCCTAGCTCAGGTCTTGACTGCCCTCGACCCTGGAGACTGGTTGGTAGCGTTGGACTTGCAGGACGCTTATTTTCACATCCCCGTCCTGCCGGCCCACCGGCGTTACCTGCGGTTCACGGTAGGCCTCGAGCATTTTCAGTTCACTGTGCTCCCTTTGGCCTTACAAGTGCCCCTCGAGTGTTCACGAAAGTGATGGCGGTGGTCGCAGCTCATCTGCGCCGGGCAGGGGTTCCAGTCTTCCCCTACCTCGACGACTGGCTGCTGAAGGCGGGCTCGTCCCAGGCAGTCGTCTCCCACCTCCAGACTACGGCCGAAGTCCTGCACTCGCTGGGGTTCTCCATCAATGTGCCGAAGTCGCATCTGATTCCTTCTCCACAGCTCCTTTTCATCGGAGCAGTTCTGGACACGACGCAGTTTCGGGCCTATCCTCCCGAACGGCGAGTCCGGGATATTCAGGCTATGATTCCGATCTTTCAGCCTTTATCCTGGGTTTCGGTTCGGATGACCCTGAGGCTGCTGGGCCTCATGGCCTCCTGCATCCTGCTGGTCAATCATGCCAGATGGCATATGCGGACTCTGCAGTGGGACCTGAAGTTCCAGTGGGCGCAGCACCAGGGCAACCTGTCCGATCACGTCCAGATCTCGGAGGGGACTGCAAGACAGTTGCAGTGGTGGCTCTCGAACCGGCAATGGGTCATGGGCAGATCCCTCTCCCTTACCCAGCCAGAGCGCACAGTTGTGACGGACGCGTCCCTTCTGGGATGGGGCGGTCACATGGGAGAGGCGGAGATCAGAGGCCTCTGGTCTCCGGCGGAGTCCCGGCTCCATATCAACCTTCTGGAGCTCCGGGCGATCCGACTTGCACTCAAGGCATTCCTTCCCTCTGTCAAAGGGAAGGTAGTGCAGGTGTTCACAGACAACACCACCGCCATGTGGTATTGCAACAAACAAGGCGGGGTGGGGTCGTGGACCCTCTGTCAGGAGGCTCTGCGCCTCTGGACATGGCTGGAACATCAGGGCATGTTCCTGATGGTTCAACACCTGGCAGGTTCCCTGAACGCCAGGGCGGACGAACCTCAGCCGCAGGTGCATGATGGATCACGAATGGCGTCTTCACTCGGAAGTGGCGCAAGGACTCTTTCTACAGTGGGGAGAGCCTTGGTTAGATCTATTCGCCACCGAAGAGAACGCGCAATGTCATCAGTTCTGCGCGTTGGAATTTCCAAGGCGGCGCTCGCTCGGCGACGCTTTTCGTCGCGAGTGGAGTTGCGGTCTGTTGTACGCCTTTCCGCCTATACCACTTCTACCCAGAGTGTTGAAGAAGATTCGGCACGACCGGGCCCAAGTCATTCTTGTGGCTCCGGACTGGGCTCGAAGAGTTTGGTATCCCGAGCTACTCAGTATGAGCGTAGATCCCCCGATCCGTCTGCCTCTTCGGGAGGATCTTCTGTCGCAGCAGCAGGGGACGGTCCTCCACCCAAACCTGTCCAGCCTCCACCTGCTTGCGTGGAGATTGAGCGGCGGCAGTTGATTCCTTTCGACTTGCCTCCCGAAGTTTGTGATGTGATTCTGGCAGCCAGGCGTCCCTCCACTAAGGTGGTATACGCCTGCAGGTGGAACAAGTTTGTGGCATGGTGCACAGCAAAGGCTGTGAATCCCCTTTCTGCCCCTCTTTCTGAGGTTCTCCTGTTCCTTCTTTCCCTGGCCCAACAGGGTTCTGCCCTGGGTACCATCAAGGGCTATCTTTGTGCCATCTCGGCCTTCCTCAGGCTTCCTGATCAGCCCTCCCTTTTCAAGTCCCCTGTTGTTAACAGGTTTCTAAAAGGCATTACACACCTCTTCCCTCCTGTTCCGTTTGTAATGCCTCAGTGGGACTTGAACTTGGTTCTTACCTTTCTTATGTGCGCTCCCTTTGAGCCTCTACATAACTGTCCTCTTCGTCTTCTCACTCTGAAGACAGCCTTTCTGGTGGCCATCACCTCCGCTCGGCGGGTGAGTGAGCTCCAGGCTCTTTCATGCAAACCTCCCTTTCTGTCTGTCCATCCAGACAAGGTTGTTCTTAGGACGCGCCCGTCCTTCTTGCCAAAGGTGGTTACTGCCTTCCACATTGGGCAGACCATCACTTTGCCCACCTTCTTTCCGCCTCCGCATCCTTCCAGAGAGGAAGAGAGGCTCCACCGTCTGGACCCAAAACGTGCGCTATCTTTTTATATCAACCACACACAACACTTCCGGGTGGATGACCAGCTCTTTGTTGGCTACGTGGGCGCCAAAAAAGGTCGGGCGGTGCACAAGAGAACCATCTCCCGCTGGGTAACCTTGTGTATCAAAGCCTGCTATTCTTTGGCTAAGAAGGAGCCTCCTGTTGGGCTGCGTGCCCATTCCACCATGGCAACGGCTGCTACCACAGCTTTGGGCCGCGGTGTTCCGCTGCAGGATATCTGTCAGGCAGCTACGTGGGCCTCGCTGCACACGTTTACAAAGCATTACTGCCTTGACAGTCAGGTCCGGAGGGACGGCTTCTTTGGCCGTTCTGTCCTCCGGGACTTCCTTGTCTGATCTTTGTTCGCAGACCCACCACCGGGGTTGGTATTGCTGGGGTATCTATTCTAAGGTAAGGAATCTGTCACTAACGTGTCTCTTTCAGATGCACAAGTTACTAACTTGTGTAACGATATATCTGTAAGAGACAGTAGTTAGTGACAGATTCCTTACCGCCCCACCCATCCTCCCCGTTCTGCGAACTGATTTCTAGGGTTAAGGATATCACTTTCAGGGCCCTAGTATTTTTCAGACACCTATGTCAGCTTCTTGCATGGCTCTGCGTTCCTGGCGCGGAAAGTCGTGTACAGAACTGACGTCAGCGCGCAGGGGCGGCGTCTAAGTACTGCCCGCGACGTCATCCCGGCGATCAACATGCCGACGACTGACGCGGAGCCGCACGATGCCGCCTACCGACGCGCAAGGGAACTGCTACGCAAAAACTTTCCGGATCCAGCCTGACGCCTGGGGATATTCTAAGGTAAGGAATCTGTCACTAACTACTGTCTCTTACAGATATATCGTTACACAAGTTAGTAACTTGTGCGTTAGAAGGATGAGGAACAGCTACAGAGATTAGCAGGAGATAGTTTGATGGAGCAAAAACTCCCCAGGAAAAGAGCACCATGAACACAAGAATTGACTTGCCCTGTCTTAGGTGCCGGGCCTACCAGCTCATTCTGAGCAAAGTTGGTGGGTGCACTGATCACAACCTTTGGAACCCAAATCCTAGATGCTTCCGACTCATTTAGACTGCTTTTGAGTTTTCAGCTCCATCAATAAACAAAAAACAGACCAAGAGGCCTTTACCTTCTCCAGTCATTATATGTAGTGTTCACCAATATAAGGAAGAACCATTGGTTCTGTACACTGGAGAATAGGAAGTCTCTGTCAGCCCATGTCCGTGTCAGAGTCCTCCAGGGAGCAGTGTGTGTACCAAGCCTGGCCAGGTGGCGAGTTCACAAAAACACCTTCGCAGACTGGTGGTTTTGACACAACACAAAGATATTCTGCCACTTACCAGGAACAAGCTTCTTGATATCTAAACAACAGTGGTTGCCTGCACGGTAGCTAAGATCCTGCCTTAGATCTTTCCTCCAAACCTGCTACTGCATGGTCCACCTGTCCAGCCATTCACTGCCTACACTTAGCTGAGAGTATATTGTGTAGAGACCAAAGCCGTGTGTTTCTCCTAGCTGGTGATATTTGACTCAGCACTATGATAGGCCTGCATCTACTAGGCTCAAGTTTATTGACAGCTAACAGTTTCCAGGGACAATAGTTGTGTGCATAACACTATTTGCAAACTGGGTTACGGCTAACCAGGACATTTTGAGACACCTATGGCTAAGAACTACTACTGTGAATGCAAACATGTTAAGTTATGTGTTTACATTTTTTCAGTTTTCAGTACAAGACTCTCACCTGCCTTGTATTCTTTCAAAATGCAGAGAAAAGTTGAAGACTATTTTTTATAAATGTTGGCATTTCTCAACAGACGCTACATACAAAAGACAATCTGCTGAGCCGATAGACTATTTTAACAAAAGAAAGATTAAAAAAACCATTGTTATCGGGAAGTATGGAGTTGACCAATATTGAAATCCAAATAACTTCTAGCTTATGCTACATGATAAATCCTGCATAGGCATTCCGTGGCCATTACAAGACAATGAGAAGTTAAATGGTGGCCCAAAATACCAATACAATGTAATGCAGCACATCTGTCTCGGTTCTGGAATTAGATATAGTAGTATCACCTCCAAATACGGTAACCCTCAACCAACTACTCCCAAGCCGATGAAAAGAGTGGCCCTATGGGGGTCCAATATAAGCTGCATTCAATATACTCCTACATGACGGCTTTGAGAAATGTCTTACTGTCAAATCTAAATCTATTAATGAAATAGGTTGAAAGAACATGATCTTTGAGGTTCTCATGAGCATCTTAAAAATCCTGAATGGGATTCACGGGAAAGATCCTTTACAACCTACTGTCAATAATGAAGCAGGAATAACTTCATTGATAATAGAGAAATAATTGAAGGATGGAATATTCACTTAAAATCACAGTGCTTACTAATTGGAAACCATGCGATTAAATAAAGAAGAGGCCAGCATGAAAGGAAAACAAACCCAGCCTGATCAGCTGAGGGACAGGGTATAATCACAGTTGGGTGTGATGTTATTAAAGAAAGCTCTTACAAAAGCTCCACCGCACACCCTAGCAGGAAACCACAACCAGGGATTTGCTCTATCTTCTATAGCGCAGGAATCGGCCCCAGAAGCGAAGGACAAAAAACTGCCAGGCAATCACAATGGCAAAATACCAACTGAAGAAAACCAATGGTCCGTTGCCTTATCAAAAAGAGCAAAAAAAAGACAAAAGAAGGCCAGAAGCAGAGCAGAGAAAGAACGTTTTTCAAATCAGTTTCCACCTAAGCAAATAAAACCGGATAACTTGTCTAATGTATACCCACTGTTTAAAGGTAGTGGAAAAACGAGGAACGTATTACAACCCGTTCAATCTCTTGCTCTCTCATTCCATGCAATTCTGGCCTCGCCACTGACTTTACCCAAACCAAATACAGACTCCACCATGGTACAACGTCCAGCAACACAATCCACCATACCAGGAATACACCTGCAGGGGATGCAACCATTAACCATACAAGACCAGAAGGAAATCCAGCCCAGAAATAGTGGAAATATGAAAAAAGAACCTGAACCAGGACAATTGACTGCTCCCCCATCCCAAGGCACTGAGACATTAGCTCTTTCTTCATTTAAGAAAAATGTAAGCTTCACCACTGACCAACGCCCCCTATCTCGACCCTCAGTGTCTGTAACCCAAATGCAGAGGGCGCAGCAACCATCAGGATAGGCGATGACATATGTCCCGCAGGAAGTCAACTCATCCGCAATAGAAAGTGCTGATCCACAGAGAACATTGCCTGGGCGTGATCTGATCAGATCAAACACTAACGATCACCTCCCCCTTGTCCATACCCACAACGAAGGTCAAACAAAAAAGTGCTTAGGTGAGGACCGACCGACTAAGCTGGCTCTCATCCCACATTATCCTTCGGAAGGGAGCCACGATGTACTGAATCGTTCTAATATAATAAGGTTGTTCCAGGCCATTCCCATTCAGTCTAAGATAACGTCTGAGGACATTTTGAGTGTGGAACTCAAAACCACCCCAGAGTGCAGCAACGGGAGGGAAGCCACACTCTTAACACTAAAAACAAATTTACTGGCAGAAGTTATATTAGACTGCAAGGCTATCCTTGAGGAAAGGGGCATAGGAATTTTGAAAATCCCAGCGCCTAAATATCCAGCGCCACTAAAAAAGCTACTTGATCCATCCAACCCAAAAGGTCACCCCTACAGCATACTAAGGGGGACCGGGCACTCGCTCCGTCACCCACAGTTAGATAACATACATATAGCTTGCACCTACTCATCAACAAGGGGCTCCACCAGGAAAATTGCAACCGGACAAATTGGGGCTTGAACATCAATCCGACTGGAACTGGGTGCCTCATATCTTGTCCAGTGAAGCCACAGCTTATTCCTAGCAGTGAGAAGTGCTCATCAGAACCACAACAACTCATAACTCTTCTATCATGGAATGTAGCTGGGCTATCAAGACTTTTAAGCTTAAATACAGCAAAATCACTGTTAATGGCATCCAACGTTCTCTGCCTAAAAGAAACATGGTCACTAACTCTATTAACAATCGCTGTCTTTCAAGGGGTCCACCAAGCAGCAAAGAAAAAAAACATCTTTAGGAGCCCTCTGGAGGCTTGTCAATTTACCTTAATCTGAAAATGAAAATAACAATAAACTCAATTCCAACTCAAGATGAGATGCTCCAAGCGCTCGTATTGGAGAGTCCCAAGACATCTGCCTCCCGAATCAAGATCCTCCTGATTAACGTCTACTTTAACAGCTTTGGCTCAGTACGAGCTACAAGACTGAGCCCACTGAGCAACAATCCGGATCAAATTATTTGTGATCATGTTAACCATGAAATAATAATCTGTGGTGACTTTAACCTGAGACACTTAGGATCATCCAACACCGTCTGTTCACCTCTAAATTCCTTAAGTACTCAACTAAACAAAACCTTAAGCAAACATGGACTTAAGTCCGCATAGAGCATAGCTAATAACCTTGAGCCATCAACACAGCTTTTGGAAACCTTTAGGGGGATAAGCACTATCGATTACGTTTTTGCCTCCGAAAAACTCATGAACCACCTTGTGAGTTTCAAAGTGCATCCCTCAAATGATAGCGGCCACCTTTATCTTCGTACAATTTTTAATCTTCACATACCTATACACAAAGGCCATAAGGTTCTGGGTACCTCCCGCAATGACAAATCAGTACATTTAATTCGGAGAATAAAATGGGGCCACGTCAATTCACAGAAACTAGCATCATGGAAAGTCATTGCTGGACAGTCTCTGCAGGCCCAAAGCGGCGAATACCTATTAACTCACTGGGCATCTATTACCAGGGGCATCCACGAATCACTGAATTCCCGCCCAGATCGTGGGTGACTTCAGTCAAAATCTTCTAATAAAAATCAATCTATACTGACTAGCTCATGGCTTATTCGAAAGTTGACGAAGGCACGCAAGAAAACCCAGAACGAACAAGTCAATGCTGAGCTGCAATTGGAACTTCAAGGCGCAATAAAACAACACAAGCAACTGATATGGCAGGAAAAAAATCAGCAGAGGGAAAAGGATTGGCAATATGTTTACTCGATAATGAGCAAGCATAACCAGGCCGATTTATGGAGGTACATCAAAAACAAAACATGCCAGGAAGTTATAAGGAGTAATGCCATCAATGAAGCCATGTGGTCCTCGCACGCAAAAAAGCTATACGTAGTCGATCAACCAAGAGTTTTTCCACTTGAACTTTCAGACCCCATTGACGACTCAAAGGGCTGTGTCCCTATGTATACGATCAACAGCATTCAAAAAGCACTACGTAAAACACGAGCTTCAGGTGCACCTGGCCCAAATGGCCTCCCTGCCCAACAATTCAAAGAAGATTTAGCACTATGGCCTGCAATACTTTCCCCATTGTTTATCATCTGCTTCAAGTTCCATCAAGTGCCCGACAGCTGGAGAGGTTCAATACTGTATCCATTTTTTAAAAAGGGCGACAGACAGAACCCCGTCAACTACCGCCTGATAGCCTTATTTGATATTGAGGCCAAGATCTATGCAGCTGCAAGTCTAAATGATCTAGAGACCTGGGCAACAACAAACACAATAATTCCTTTCTGTCAAACAGGCTTTAGACCCAACTCCTCCACACTGGATAACATAATTACTCTATCCTATCTTGTCCACCAGGCAAGCAGCCAGAAATCCTCAGCTCTTTACGCATGCTTTGTAGACTATTCGTCAGCATTCGACCTGGTGGACAGAGGTATTTTATGGAGCAAACTCCAGGTGTGGGGTATTCCAAGTGGCCTGCTTAATGCCATTACATCACTATATTCATCAACTTGGGTGAGGGTCAAGTTGTCAGATACTGCGTTAACCAGGACGATCAATACCAACCAAGGGTGTGTCCTTGCTCCAATGTTGTTTAATCTATACACGGCGGACATGTCCCGGGCACTTAACGCCAATCTAATCCCCCCAAAAATATGTAAAACTAAGATCACGATACTGCAGTACATGACATTGTTCTGCTTGACAACTCAAAAATAGGAATCCAGAGAGCAGTAAACATAGCAAATAGGATGATAGTAAACACCTCCAAAATAAAGGTGTTATTTTTCGGAAGGACGTCAAAACAAACAAGCTGCAACTGGTCTCTGGGTCCCTTAAAAATCTCAGGTGCCAAATCGTATAACTACCTGGGCACATGGTTCTCAGCAATTGCACACCTACAACACACATGCGTCATTTAAAGGATAAGGCAGCATTAATTACCACTAGACTCTGCCAATTACACACAGCCCTTGAAAGCCCCACCTCAGCCCTAATCAGAAAAGTGCTCAGGGCCGTATTACCATCTGCAATCACTTACGGCAGCGAGGCCTTTCCGGGCCAACTCATTAAAATTATTGAAAAACTACATCTAAAAGTCTACAAAAGAGTGTTCAAGTTGCCTTTTTACACCAGGAGACCTCTGGTGAGACTCGAATTTGGCCTGGAGGGCATTGAATGGTCTATTATGGGGTCCTTTCTAAAGTATTAACATAGATGCACCACGGCGACGCCAGGCACCTTGAAATTTATCCTGCTAAATATATTCAAATATAAAAATAACCCTTGGTCCACTTATCTAACGGCGGCAGCAGCTACTCTTCAAATCGACTTGACCGTTCTAAACACGCCACCACTCGCGCACACTGCAGTAAAAAGTATATTGAAAAAACAGATTAAAATCCTCTCTAAGACCGCGGACATGGAAAATATTAAGTCCACACTGCCGCTAAGGGCCCTGGCAGCATCACACAACAACGACAGCCAAGATGGCCTGCAGGCACAATCTTATCTTAATTGCACAATCGGGAAAGCTTGCCTAACCCAAATTTTGGCAGTAAGGACGCTGGCATTACAAATCAAAGACTTCAACCCAAACTGGCCACTGCTCTCCAAGATTGTTAAGTGCAGACTATGCGGCTACAAATCTGAAACTTTTATACACTTACTTTGCTGCTGCCCGGCGTTGCTCGACTCCTGGCGAATACTATTAAAGCCACTTTTTTTTAATTCATGGCATAAGAACATGTAACAATGCAATGAACTGGATTATCTGAAAGAGACACGTTAGTGACAGATTCCTTACCTTAGAATATCCCCAGGCGTCAGGCTGGATCCGGAAAGTTTTGCGTAGCAGTACCCCTGCGCGTCGGTAGGCGGCGTCGTGCGGCTCCGCGTCCGTCGTCGGCGTCGTGATCGCCGGGATGACGTCGCGGCCAGTACTTAGACGCCGCCCATGCGCGCTGGTGTCAGTTCTTTCTTTTTCCGCGCCAGTAAGCGCAGATCCGGATTGAGCAGTGCCCCAGTCATTTTTTGACTGAGTATTTTTTGAGACTTTTTTGTCCAAGTTTTCGAGTCGTTTCGACTCCAAGGTGTCAGTAGGGATGCCCGGCTTCAAGCCATGCGAGATCTGTAATCGCATGATGTCGATTACGGATCCGCACCGAGAGTGTCTCTTCTGCCTGGGGCGCGGCCACGACCCCAAGTCGTGCCCCGAATGTCGGTCCCTCGCACCGAAGGCTTTGCGAGAGCGGTCTCGAAAGCTTCTCGAGGCCCGGCACTCGGCTCCACACCGCTCGAGGTCCCGGGAGAGGTCGAGGGGCCGGTTGCGGAGCCGTCGTCATTCGTCGGGGTCGAAGTCTTTGTCTTCAAGTAAGGCGAAGCACAAGAGGTCTAAGAATCGTCGCTCTAAGACCTCCCCTCGCCGGTCTCACGACTCGGCCGAGGGTCCAGCTGGTACCGCCCCGCGGCTCCGGGGGTACCCGAACAGCCGACGCCGGCCTACCCGCCTGTTCCGGGTCCGACGTCGACTCCGGCCGAGATACAGGACTTCCTGTCGGCTATGGCTCGCATCTTCGGGCCTAAGGGTTACCCCGGTGCGCCTTCGGGCCCCGCGGGCCCCAGTGGGAGTCCTCCCTCGGCACCACCGGCGGCTCCGGCCCCGGTGTCTCCGGCGGCTCCGGCCCCGGCGCCGCAGGACCCCCTCGGATCCAGGCCTGGATCCCGGTCGACGCCGGTTGACCTAACGACACCTCCATCGGCGCCGACCTCACCGGTACCGTTCACGGCACCGTCCGAGGCCCCGGGCGGTGCCGTCCCCAGGTTCTCCCCGGACACGGAGCCGGATCGACGTCGCTCGACGCCAATTCCGACGCCAATGGGACCTTCCTTCCCTCATGTCCCTCCTCCATACTTTTCACCTGTTTTGGAGGACGAGGAGGACTGGGAGGGGTCGGAAGACCCTCTCACAGCTCAATGTGAGCCTTATCAGGACTGGGCTGAGGAACTGGGTGATGCCAGTGGTCTGGACACCTCTCCTGACCTTGGCATGCTGTCTCCTCCTTCCGTGGCTACGGAGGAGGGAGCAAGTTATGCAACGGTATTGCGTAGGGCGGCCGCGGCCTTGCGCCTCGAGCTCCCTACGGTGGCTGTCAGGACTAACATCCTGACGGAAGTGCTTCATCCGGCGGCTACCTCTTCGGAGCCACTGCTGCCGTTTAACGACGCACTTTCGGACGTTCTTTTGGGCACCTGGTCCAGGCCCACCACAGGGGCTCCTGTAGACAGGAACGTAGCCCGACGCCATCGCCCGGCCCCGGGCGACCCTCTGTTCCTCTCCCAACACCCAACCCCCGAGAGCTTGGTTGTCCAAGCCTCTACCTCTCAGAGCGCCTTCCCTACGGCTCCGCTGGATAGGGAATCCAAAAAACTGGAACAATTTGGGAAGAAGATTTTTTCTTCCTCCAGTGCTGGCTTGCGGTCCGTGAACAACGCTTGCCTTTTGGGCCGTTACTCCCACTCTTTGTGGGATTCGGTGGCGCAGGTGCTGCCCAAGTGTCCTGAGGAGGTCCAGGCACTTCTCTCCTGTGCTATTGCAGACGGGAGGGACGCAGCGAAGTTCACTATCCGATGTGGCCTAGATACCGCTGACTCGCTAGGCAGATCTCTTGCTACGACAGTGGCGCTGCGCCGTCACGCCTGGCTGAGGACCACTGGTTTCTCGGGCGATGTCCAAAACACCCTTATGGACATGCCTTTTAGGCAATAAGGCAGACAGCGCGCTGGAGCGCTTTAAGGACTCGCGGGCTACGGCCAAGTCCTTGGGCCTCTCCGCCTCGCGCCCTCCGCAGCAGTCTGCTTTTCGCCCCTTTCGTGGCCACGGAAGGGGCGCCCAGTCACGTCCACTGCCCAGCCACCGGCCCGCGCAGCAAGCGCCTTCGCGCGGCCGAGGACGTGGCTCCCGCCGAGGCGGGTCGGGTAACCAGCGTGCGGGTCAGGCCACCACCTCCGCCCCGTCCGCGGCCTCCAAGCCCTCCTAGTCCATCCTTTCCAGTCCACAGCACGCCAGTGGGGGGCAGGGTCCGCCATCACCTTCCCCACTGGCGCACCATCACATCGGACAGGTGGGTTTTGGACATTGTCCGAAGGGGCTACTCCCTCCCCTTCGAGACTACCCCCCCAGCCATGCCACCTCAGCACCACCGCATGTCGGGGGACCATTTGGTACTTCTTCGACAGGAAGTTGCGGCCCTCTTGGCCAAGGGGGCCAGCGAGCGCGTTCCGACCCCAGAAGTAGGGCGTGGTTGCTATTCCCACTACTTTCTGGTGCCCAAAAAGGACAAGGAGGACATGCATCCTATCTTGGACCTCCGGAACGTCAATCGCTTCCTCCGGAAGGAGAAGTTCAAGATGCTCACCCTAGCTCAGGTCTTGACTGCCCTCGACCCTGGAGACTGGATGGTAGCGTTGGACTTGCAGGACGCATATTTTCACATCCCCGTCCTGCCAGCCCACCGGCGTTACCTGCGGTTCACGGTAGACCTCGAGCACTTTCAGTTCACCGTGCTTCTTTTTGGCCTTACCAGCGCCCCTCGGGTGTTCACAAAAGTGATGGCGGTGGTCGCAGCTCATCTGTGCCGGGCAGGGGTTCCAGTCTTCCCCTACCTCGACGACTGGTTGCTGAAGGCGGGCTCATCCCAGGCAGTCGTCTCCCACCTCCAGACTACTGCCGGACTCCTGCACTCGCTGGGGTTCTCCATCAACGTGCCGAAGTCGCACCTGATTCCTTCTCCACAGCTCCTTTTCATCGGAGCAGTTCTGGACACAACGCAGTTTCGGGCCTATCCTCCTGAACGGCGAGTCCAGGATATTCAGGCTATGATTTCGATCTTTCAGCCTCTATCCTGGGTTTCGGTACGGATGACCCTGAGCCTGCTGGGCCTCATGGCCTCCTGCATCCTGCTGGTCGATCATGCCAGATGGCATATGCGGGCTCTGCAGTGGGACCTGAAGTTCCAGTGGGCGCAGCATCAGGGGAACCTGTCCGATTACGTCCAGATCTCGGACGGAACTGCACGACAGTTGCAGTGGTGGCTCTCGAACTGGCAATGGGTCACGGGCAGATCCCTCTCCCTTCCCCAGCCAGAGCACACAGTTGTGACGGATGTGTCCCTTCTGGGATGGTCACATGGGAGAGGGGGAGATCAGAGGCCTCTGGTCTCCGGCGGAGTCCCGGCTCCATATCAACCTTCTGGAGCTCCGGGCGATCCGACTTGCACTGAAGGCATTCCTTCCCTCTGTCAAGGGGAAGGTAGTGCAGGTGTTCACAGACAACACCACCGCCATGTGGTACTGCAACAAACAAGGCGGGGTGGGGTCGTGGACCCTATGTCAGGAGGCTCTGCGTCTCTGGACATGGCTGGAACATCAGGGCATATCCCTGATGGTTCAACACCTGGCAGGTTCCCTGAACGCCAGGGCGGACGAACTCAGCCGCAGGTGCATGATGGAGCACGAATGGTGTCTTCACTCGGAGGTGGCGCAAGGACTCTTTCTACAGTGGGGAGAGCCTTGGTTAGATCTATTAGCCACCGAAGAGAACGCGCAATGTCATCAGTTCTGCGCGTTGGAATTTCCAAGGCGGCACTCGCTCGGCGACGCTTTTCGTCGCGAGTGGAGTTGCGGTCTGTTGTACGCCTTTCCGCCTATACCACTTCTGCCCAGAGTGTTGAAGAAGATTCGGCGCGACCGGGCCCAAGTCATTCTTGTGGCTCCGGACTAGGCTCAAAGAGTTTGGTATCCCGAGCTACTCAGTATGAGCATCGATCCCCCGATCCGTCTGCCTCTTCGGGAGGATCTTCTGTCGCAGCAGCAGGGGACGGTCCTCCACCCGAACCTGTCCAGTCTCCACCTCCTTGCATGGCGATTGAGCGGCGGCAGTTGATTCCTTTCGACTTGCCTCCCGAAGTTTGTGATGTGATTCTGGCAGCCAGGCGTCCCTCCACTAAGGTGGTATACGCCTGCCGGTGGAACAAGTTTGTGGCATGGTGCACAGCAAAGGCTGTGAATCCCCTTTCTGCCCCTCTTTCTGAGGTTCTTCTGTTCCTTCTTTCTCTGGCCCAACAGGGTTCTGCCCTGGGTACCATCAAGGGCTACCTTTGTGCAATCTCGGCCTTCCTCAGGCTTCCTGATCAGCCCTCCCTTTTCAAGTCCCCTGTTGTTAACAGGTTTCTTAAAGGCATTACACACCTTTTCCCTCCTGTTCCGTTTGTGATGCCTCAGTGGGACTTGAACTTGGTTCTTACCTTTTTAATGTGCGCTCCCTTTGAGCCTCTCCATAATTGTCCTCTTCGTCTTCTCACTCTGAAGACAGCCTTTCTGGTGGCTATCACCTCCGCTCGGCGGGTGAGTGAGCTCCAGGCTCTTTCTTGCAAACCCCCCTTTCTGTCTGTCCATCCAGACAAGGTTGTTCTTAGGACGCGTCCGTCCTTCTTGCCAAAGGTGGTTACTGCCTTCCACATTGGGCAGACCATCACTTTGCCCACCTTCTTTCCGCCTCCGCATCCTTCTAGAGAGGAAGAGAGGCTCCACCGTCTGGACCCAAAACGTGCGATTTCTTTCTATCTGAACCGCACACAACAGTTCCGGTGGACGACCAGCTCTTTGTTGGCTACGTGGGCGCCAAAAAAGGTCGGGCGGTACACAAGCGGACCATATCCCGCTGGGTTGTCTTGTGTATTAAAGCCTGCTATTCTTTGGCTAAGAAGGAGCCCCCTGTTGGGCTACGTGACCATTCCACCAGGGCGACAGCCGCCACCACGGCTTTGGGACGTGGTGTCCATTGCAGGACATTTGTCAGGCAGCTACGTGGGCCTCGCTGCACACGTTTACCAAGCATTACTGCCTTGACAGCCAAGTCCGGAGAGACAGCTTTTTTGGCCGTTCTGTTCTCCGAGACTTCCTCGTCTGATCTTTGTTCGCAGACTCACCACCGGGGTTGGTATTGCTGGGGTATCTATTCTAAGGGAAGGAATCTGTCACTAACGTGTCTCTTTCAGATGCACAAGTTACTAACTTGTGTAACGATATATCTGTAAGAGACAGTAGTTAGTGACAGATTCCTTACCGCCCCACCCATCCTCCCCGTTCTGCGAACTGATTTCTAGGGTTAAGGTCATCCCTTTCAGGGCCCTAGTTTTCAGACACCAGTGTCAGTTTCTTGCATGTCTATGCGTTTCTGGCGCGGAAAGTCGTGTACAGAACTGACGCCAGCGCGCATGGGCGGCGTCTAAGTACTGGCCGCGATGTCATCCCGGCGATCACGACGCCGACGACAGACGCGGAGCCGCACGACGCCGCCTACCAACGCGCAGGGGTACTGCTACACAAAACTTTCCGGATCCAGCCTGACGCCTGGGGATATTCTAAGGTAAGGAATCTGTCACTAACTACTGTCTCTTACAGATATATCGTTACACAAGTTAGTAACTTGTGCTTTAGTACCATGGTTCCCCTTGAACTGGCAAGAATAGGCAATTTTTTTAAAGTAGTGCAGGACCTTCTTAAAAATACACAATAAAGCACAGAGATGACTGCGGATTGATAACTCTTAGTTCCTGCACTACGGACATTAGGCATTGTAAAGTCTGACCTCTTTGTAATTGAATTTTAACAATTTGTTATGTATTTAATCCAATTTGTAGTGGATTTAAACTACTTTTATTTTTTTCATATACATTTTACATCGGTTTATCTATAATAGATTTTAAATAGCCAAATTACCTTCAACTTAACCAAAGCCGATTGTACACCATGAGTTTTATCTTTCGGCACAATGTGACAGTCACACTAGAGGGTATTGCAAGAACCCACTGATTCTTTAGTCCTTTGTATAACATGTCTTTATATTGTTATGGTTTTAAGTAACTACACAATAAACTTTGTATTGACTTGACTTGACAGGGTATAATTCAATTTTAGTTAGATTGACTGGAAAATTCCAGAAAGCAAAATAGCAAAATAAGGGAGGCGGCCACAAATTTCAAAAAGTCAGCAGTAACATTTTCAATTTTTTGACAAAGCAAAAAATACAACATAAGGTCTTAAATGGAAGAAGTTGGTCAAAATGATTTTTAAGAAGTCTACCACCCACAAAGTTACATTTCTTCAGGATGAAAATGGGGTAGTTGTGAAAAACACTCTGTGAGAAATACTCAGTTTGAATCTATCAGCTGCACCCATGACAAGGGTTGATGACTGGCAGCTCATGTAGGTTCAGGTAACTTCTGTGGCACTACAGGCGGAGAGTGGGGCAGAAATTATATCTGGTCATAGTTGACTACAGAAAGTAGAACAGAAATTAATGGGCAGGAAAAGGGAAGACCCAATGTGATGTTTAGTTGAAGCTCAAGTTTCCAAATATATTTCTGGCAGAGCAGTTATTCATAAACAGAGTTCAGATACTAGATCATATGGCTCATGTTCCCAATTGTGAGTTCTTAATATTAAAGAGCTGGTAATGGTACAAAAGAGAAGACCTACAGTGATTCAAGGCTCGGTGGTAGAACATTCAGCATAATTTACATTTGAAATCTAATAGGCAGAAGTGCTGATATAATATGAGTAAAAGCTGTTCCCATAAAAAAACACCAAAGAGCCATTGACTTTAGAGGAAAGGTAAGTGATAATGGTCGAGTCTGCAAAGACATGGTAAAGCATTCAAATGTTTATAATTCTTGGAGAAATTTGGCTAAATGGTGCCCTGTTACATTGACCCTGCTCATATTTATTTCAAATCTGTTTATTGAAAAGAAATTTGGCAAAGAACAATAGTCATCACAATTAGCATAATAAACTGGTGGGATCTTGCGAGATTTACATTTTACAGCAATGGCCGGGGGGGGGGGAAGAGTATGGAAAGGAATAGGGAGCTGTCAGGCACCGTATTGGGAAAGGCACACAGCAGATGGTAGGCAAGATGTATGTGGCCTTGGGTAGGGAAAGCCAAGGAGTGTAAGTTGCTGAGAGTTCGTGTATAGACCAGTGTGGCAAGTTGAATGTGTGCGAAGAGTAATGAGACTTTGCTAATGGGAATCAAAGTTAAAGAACAATCAGTCCCTGCTCATGTTTAACAATCCTCTTAACAGACTACCATTGGTGATTTTGAATGTGGCAGGACTGGCGAGAGTTACAGAAGATCACTTGCAGATTATCCAAGTTTGCTATTTAATTTGCTTCTAGGAGACTTGGTTAGGGATTAGGCAATTATGATCTGATGATCAGATTTTCGTGGGTTCAGCCACATCCGCCTGCACAAGAGGTCATGAGGGCTGGTGATGTATGTTAAGGATACGCTGGAGTGAGCATTACATGAGTATTACAATAAAGGATTAATCATGGTTAGTATTAAATTAAGGGTAAGGAAAGTTGTGAAATATACATGGTTTTTGGTGTGCATATTGCCACAAAACCAGAAAATGATTTAAAACCAATCAAATATTTGATCAATAATAAATATGGGCGAAATCAAGTATCTCTCTAGGGGCTTACAGTTAGTTGAAAATGGCACATTAGAAGGGTTAGCTGTCCCACTTATTGTAAAAAGTCAATGATATACAACAGGAGGGACATTACTGAAATAGTTGGCTCGTTTGAATTTAGTGGTAGGAAATGTTAGATGTATAAAGGGTCATGGTAATATTCCGGCCAGGACTAACGGCTTTCTCTTTTCCTCTGCTGATTATATCATGTTGAATTATACATTGGTTCAGCATTTAGTAGAATTCAGTATTCCTTCTAATTCATCTCCATTAAGAGTGCAAATTGATGTTTCCATGGGGAGGTCAGGGAAAATGTTGAGAAAAGTCTGCAGATGGTAGTATGGAAACAATTGATAAAATCAAGGAATTGTTACTAGCTAGACCACATGAGATATTTAACCAAGAAAATAGAAGGATATTAAGGTGAATGTAGAAGAATTTAACAAAATGGTTAAACATCTAATAAAGATGATTCAAGCAGAATAAGGACAGCTAGGACTATTTAAGAATTAATACTTTGATTAATATGCTAAACTCTATTGATATGAAAAATGAAAAGCAAATTAAACCAGTTACACCACCAGGAACTTCATTTGAATTCAACCTATTCTAGGATACACCAGAATGTTATTTATTGATGAGTTAAGTCAAGTTTCAGAAACTTAGATTTGGTACTTGTTAGAACTTGGGATTCTCGTTGGCAGAGGTGTGCACCCTGTCCAAGCAGGAATCACAATCCTGGTCATGGTAAGTCACAACACAGTCTAAATTATCCTGTGCTCACCCTCTGGTAGCTTGACATAGAGCAGTCAGGCTTAACTAAAGAGGCAATGTGTGGAGTATTTGCGCAACACTTCAAACAGTAAGACAGTGAAAACACCACAAATAAAATCCACACCAGGTGAGACAAAGAATAATTTTATAAATAAAACAAGACCAAAACGACAAAAATCCAATGTGTGGAAGTTGGGATATTAATTTTTAAAGAATAATTGTAAAATAGCGCTTAAGAGTAATAAGCGCATAAATGGGTTATCTGGTCGCGGAGGACCGGGACAAAGTCAAAAGTTCAGGTCGACCGCAATGGAGTGCAGGCCGGATATAGGGACTCACTTGGCCCCACTAAGTAGCTTGAGCAGGGATGCCTGGTCGTTGATGAGGATGTGAAGTGCAGGCGATGCGTCGGTGTCAAGCCGCGCAGTGGACGAGATGCGTTGATTTTTCCCCATGCAACTGCCATGATGCTTTGGTTCTGAGTGCAAAGCGCTGGTTCCGAATGCGCTGCACTGCTGCTCCTGCAGTAGGCGATGCGGGAATTCCAAAGGCAATGCGTTAGTTCCAAAGGCGATGCCCTGGGTCTGCTCCTTGCAACAGCGAGGATGTGTTAGTTCCGACTCACGCAAAGGTGAAGATGCGCTGGTTCCGATGAGGATGCATGGGTTCTGGATGTAGAAGCACCTTAGGCCTCACTTCCAAAGGTCCAGGACTTGGGGTGTCGCAATTTGGCAGGGCAAACTCACAGCTTGTAGAGTCCAGATGCAGGTAGTTGAGGTCTTTGATATCCCTGAACTTAGAACAGGAGACAAGCCCTTGCAGTCTCTCTGGGTCACTCTGGGTTTAAGTAATGCAGGTCCAGTCCTTCTCACCCAGGCAGTAGAACAGCAGGGCAGCTCAGCAAACCAAGAGCATAGCAAGTCAGAAGTCCAAAAAAGCAGCAGCCCAGCAGAGTGGCAGTCCTATCTGAAAGAGACACGTTAGTGACAGATTCCTTACCTTAGAATATCCCCAGGCGTCAGGTTGGATCCGGAAAGTTTTTGCGTAGCAGTACCCTTGCGCGTCGGTAGGCGGCGCCGTGCGGCTCCGCGTCCGTCGTCGGCGTCGTGATCGCCGGGATGACGTCGCGGGCAGTACTTAGGCGCCGCCCTGCGCGCTGACGTCAGTTCTTCTTTTCCGCGCCAGCAAGCGCAGATCCGGGAAGAGCAGTGCCCTAGTCATTTTTTGACTAACTTTTTGGGTGAATTTTTTCACTGTTTCTTCGAATCGACTTCAAGGTGTCGTAGGGATGCCCGGCTTTAAACGTTGCGGCGCCTGTGCTCGGATGATGTCCATCACAGACCCGCATCGGGAGTGTCTCTTCTGCCTCGGCCGAGGCCACGACACGGAGTCGTGTTCCGACTGCCGGGCCCTCAACCCGAAAGCTTTGCGAGAGCGGTCTCGAAAGCTCCTCGAGGCCCGGCATTCGGCTCCGCGCCACACCAAGCCCCGGTCGCGTGAGAGGTCGAGGGGTCGGTCGCGGAGTCCTCACCGGTCGTCGGCGTCGAAGTCTTCGCCGTCCGGTATGTCCAAGCACAAAAAGTCCAAAAAGCATCGTCGCTCTAGGACTTCGCCTCGCCGGTCTCGCGACTCGGCTGAGGCCCCTCCCGGCACCGTCCCCGCCCCCGCGGCCCCGGACATGCCTGTGGAGCCGCCCGCAATACCCGTCCTTCCCGGGTTCAGGGGCGGATCCGGCCCAAATACAGGAATTCCTGTCGGCCATGGCCCGCCTCTTCGGGCCTCAAGGTCCCTCCGGTGCGCCTTCGGGCCCCGCGGGCCCTGATGGGGTTGCCCCGGCGCCGCCGACGGCTCCGGCCCCGGCGCCGCCCGTGCCTCCAGCCTCGATCCCGGCTCCGGCCCCGGCCTCGATCCCGGCTCCGCAACCCCCATCGACGCCGGTCGACCTAACGACGCCTCCGCCGACGCCGATGTCTCCGGTGCCGTTCTCGACGCCGCCTGGGGCTCCGGGCGGCGTCGTCCCCCAGTTCCTTCCGGCTCCGGACATGGACCCGGACCGACGTCGCTCGATGAGACCTTGGGTCCCAAATGTCCCTCCTCCTCCTTATTTTGAACCAGAGGAGGACCAGGAGGACTGGGAGGGGTCTGATGACCCTCTGGCACTACAGTGTCAGTACGATGAGGACTGGACAGAGGGTCTAGGGGATGCCAGTGGTCTAGATACTTCCCCTGGCATGCTGTCTCCTCCTGTGGCTACGGAGGAGGGAGCCAATTTTGCAACGGTGTTGCGTAGGGCGGCTGGAGCCTTACATCTCCAACTCCCTACTGTGGCGGTCAAGACTAATCTCTTGACAGAGGTGCTTCAGCCAGCAGCCTCCTCTGCGGAGACTGTGCTGCCGTTTAACGATGCCCTCACTGACGTTCTTTTGGGCGCCTGGTCCAAGCCCAACACAGGGGCTCCTGTGGATAGGAACGTGGCCCGACGCCATCGCCCAGCTCCGGGCGACCCCCTATTTCTCTCTGTCTACCCCACTCCTGAGAGCTTGGTTGTCCAAGCCTCCGCTTCCCAAACCGCCTTCCCTACCGCCCCTCCGGATAGGGAATCTAAACGCCTGGATCAATTTGGGAAGAAGGGTTTTTCTTCCTCCAGTGCTGGCTTGCGGTCCATCAACACCGCTTGTCTTTTGGGCCGATATACCCACTCCTTGTGGGATTCGGTGGCGACTGCTTTGCCCCAGTGTCCTGAGCAGGTCCAGACACTGCTTTCCCTCGCCATTGCGGAAGGAAGGGATGCGGCCAAATACACTATACGATGTGGCCTTGATACCGCCGACTCACTGGGCAGGTCTATTGCAACGACGGTGGCGCTGCGTCGCCACGCCTGGCTGAGAACCACTGTTTTTTCAGGGATGTCCAGAATACTCTCATGGACATGCCCTTTGATGGAGTCGGTCTTTTGGGTCCAAAGCAGACCATGCGTTGGAGCGCTTAAGGACTCACGGGCTACTGCCAAGTCCCTGGGCCTTTCTGCTACACGCCTCCGCTGACTTCTGCTTTTCGCCCCTATCGTGGCCACGGAAGGGGCACCCGTCACGTCAGCAGCCCAGCCACCGGCCCGCGCAGCAGGCGTCTCCGCGTGGCCGAGGACGTGGATACTGCCGTGGCGGTTCGGGCAACCAGCGTGCGGGTCAGGCCACCACCTCCAACCCGTCCGCGGCCTCCAAGCCCTCCTAGTCCCTCCTTTCAGGTGCACAGCACGCCAGTAGGGGCAGGGTCCGCCATCACCTTCACCACTGGCGTACCATCACCTCGGACAGGTGGGTCTTGGACATTGTCCGAAGGGGCTACTCCTCCCCTTCGAGACCACCCCCCAGCCATGCCACCTCAATTCCACCGCATGTCAGGGGATCACTTGGTACTTCTGCAGAAGGAAGTCACGGCCCTCTTGGCCAAGAGGGCCATCGAGCTTGTTCCGACCCCAGAAGTAGGGCGTGGTTGCTACTCCCACTACTTTCTGGTGCCCAAAAGGACAAGGAGGACATGCGTCCTATCTTGGACCTCCGGAACGCCAATCGCTCCTCCGGAAGGAGAAGTTCAAGATGCTCACCCTAGCTCAGGTCTTGACTGCCCTCGACCCTGGAGACTGGTTGGTAGCGTTGGACTTGCAGGACGCTTATTTTCACATCCCCGTCCTGCCGGCCCACCGGCGTTACCTTCGGTTCACGGTAGGCCACGAGCATTTTCAGTTCACCGTGCTCCCCTTTGGCCTTACCAGTGCCCCTCGGGTGTTCACGAAAGTGATGGCGGTGGTCGCAGCTCATCTGCGCCGGGCAGGGGTTTCAGTCTTCCCCTACCTCGACGATTGGCTGCTGAAGGCGGGCTCGTCCCAGGCAGTCATCTCCCACCTCCAGACTACGGCCGAACTCCTGCACTCGCTGGGGTTCTCCATCAATGTGCCAAAGTCGCATCTGATTCCTTCTCCACAGCTCCTTTTCATCGGAGCAGTTCTGGACACGACGCAGTTTCGGGCCTATCCTCCCGAACGGCGAGTCCGGGATATTCAGGCTATGATTCCCATCTTTCAGCCTTTATCCTGGGTTTCGGTACGGATGACCCTGAGGCTGCTGGGCCTCATGGCCTCCTGCATCCTGCTGGTCAATCATGCCAGATGGCATATGCGGGCTCTGCAGTGGGACCTGAAGTTCCAGTGGGCGCAGCACCAGGGCAACCTGTCCGATCACGTCCAGATCTCGGAGGGGACTGCAAAACAGTTGCAGTGGTGGCTCTCGAACCGGCAATGGGTCATGGGCAGATCCCTCTCCCTTCCCCAGCCAGAGCACACAGTTGTGACGGACGCGTCCCTTCTGGGATGGGGCGGTCACATGAGAGAGGCGGAGATCAGGGGCCTCTGCTCTCCGGCGGAGTCCCGGCTCCATATCAACATTCTGGAGCTCCGGGCGATCCGACTTGCACTCAAGGCATTCCTTCCCTCTGTCAAAGGGAAGGTAGTGCAGGTGTTCACAGACAACACCACCGCCATGTGGTACTGCAACAAACAGGGCGGGGTGGGGTCTTGGACCCTTTGTCAGGAGGCTCTGCGCCTCTGGACATGGCTGGAACATCAGGGCATGTTCCTGATGGTTCAACACCTGACAGGTTCCCTGAACGCCAGGGCGGACGAACCTCAGCCGCAGGTGCATGATGGATCACGAATGGCGTCTTCACTCGGAAGTGGCGCAAGGACTCTTTCTACAGTGGGGAGAGCCTTGGTTAGATCTATTCGCCACCGAAGAGAACGCGCAATGTCATCAGTTCTGCGCGTTGGAATTTCCAAGGCGGCACTTGCTCGGCGACGCTTTCGTCACGAGTGGAGTTGCGGTCTGTTGTACGCCTTTCCGCCTATACCACTTCTGCCCAGAGTGTTGAAGAAGATTCGGCACGACCGGGCCCAAGTCATTCTTGTGGCTCCAGACTGGGCTCGAAGAGTTTGGTATCCCGAGCTACTCAATATGAGCATAGATCCCCCGATCCGTCTGCCTCTTCGGGAGGATCTTCTGTCGCAGCAGCAGGGGACGGTCCTCCACCCGAACCTGTCCAGTCTACACCTGCTTGCGTGGAGATTGAGCGGCGGCAGTTGATTCCTTTCGACTCTGCCTCCCGAAGTTTGTGATGTGATTCTGGCAGCCAGGCGTCCCTCCACTAAGGTGGTATACGCCTGCAGGTGGAACAAATTTGTGGCATGGTGCACAGCATAGGCTGTGGATCCCCTTTCTGCCCCTCTTTCTGAGGTCCTTCTGTTCCTTCTTTCTCTGGCCCAACAGGGTTCTGCCCTGGGTACCATCAAGGGTTATCTTTGTGCTATCTCGGCCTTCCTCAGGCTCCCTGATCAGCCCTCCTTTTCAAGTCCCCTGTTGTTAACAGGTTCTTAAAAGTCATTACACACCTCTTCCCTCCTGTTCCGTTTGTAATGCCTCAGTGGGACTTGAACTTGGTTCTTACCTTTTAATGTGCGCTCCTTTGAGCCTCTACATAACTGTCCTCTTCGTCTTCTGACTCTGAAGACAGCCTTTCTGGTGGCCATCACCTCCGCTCGGCGGGTGAGTGAGCTCCAGGCTCTATCTTGCAAACCTCCCTTTCTGTCTGTTCATCCAGACAAGGTTGTTCTTAGGACGCGTCCGTCCTTCTTGCCAAAGGTGGTTACTGCCTTCCACATTGGGCAGACCATCACTTTGCCCACCTTCTTTCCGCCTCCGCATCCTTCCAGAGAGGAAGAGAGGCTCCACCGTCTGGACCCAAAACGTGCGCTCTCCTTCTATATCGACCGCACAAAACACTTCCGGGTGGATGACCAGCTCTTTGTTGGCTACGTGGGCGCCAAAAGGTCGGGCGGTGCACAAGAGGACCATTTCCCGCTGGGTTACCTTGTGCATCAAGACCTGCTATTCTTTGGCTAAGAAGGAGCCTCCTGTTGGGCTGCGTGCCCATTCCACCAGGGCAACGGCTGCTACCACGGCCTTGGGCCGCGGTGTTCCGCTGCCGGTTATCTGTCAGGCAGCTACGTGGGCCTCGCTGCACACGTTTACAAAGCATTACTGCCTTGACAGCCAGGTCCGGAGGGACGGCTTCTTTGGCCGTTCTGTCCTCCTGACTTCCTTGTCTGATCTTTGTTCGCAGACCCACCACCGGGGTTGGTATTGCTGGGGTATCTATTCTAAGGTAAGGAATCTGTCACTAACGTGTCTCTTTCAGATGCACAAGTTACTAACTTGTGTAACGATATATCTGTAAGAGACAGTAGTTAGTGACAGATTCTTACCGCCCCACCCATCCTCCCCGTTCTGCGAACTGATTTCTAGGGTTAAGGACATCCCTTTCAGGGCCCTAGTATTTTTCAGACACCTATGTCAGCTTCTTGCATGGCTCTGCGTTCCTGGCACGGAAAGTCGTGTACAGAACTGACGCCAGCGCGCAGGGGCGGCGCCTAAGTACTGCCCGCGACGTCATCCCGGCGATCACGACGCCGACGACGGACGCGGAGCCGCACGACGCCGCCTACCGACGCGCAAGGGTACTGCTACGCAAAAACTTTCCGGATCCAGCCTGACGCCTGGGGATATTCTAAGGTAAGGAATCTGTCACTAACTACTGTCTCTTACAGATATATCGTTACACAAGTTAGTAACTTGTGCTTCAGTAGCACAGCAGCTCTTCTTCCTGGCAGAGTAGTCACAGGTCCAAACGTGTACTGAAGTTATGGTGTCAGAGGTCCAGTACTTATAGCCAGCTGTTCCTTTGAAGTGGGGGAGACTTCAAAGAAAGCCTTGAAGTACACATAGGTCCTCCCTTCCTGCCCTGGCTCAAGACTCAGTAGAGTGGGGTATGCAGCCCTTTGTGTGGGGACAGGACACAGCCTATTCAGGTGTAAGTGTGAGGCTGTGCCCAGCTCCTCCCTCCTATCACCCAGGAAGGCCCATCAAGACACACCTCAGCTCCCTCTGTGTGTGGCTGTCTAGAGGGAATACACAAAGCCCGGCTGTCACCCAACCCAGACTGAACAGAGACAGACAGAAGGGCCAAATGGCTAAAGTAAGTAAATGCCAACTTTCTAAAATTTCCTATCTGTAATTTAAAATCCAATTTTACCATAAATTGTGATTTTAAATTGTGTCCAGGGACACCGAACTTGAAAAGTTTATCTCTTCACAATTGGGGATTACACTTAAAAGATGAAATAAAGTAATCCCAATGTTATCCTATGGGAAAGATAGGCCTTGCGGTAGTGAAAAACAAAAATGGGAGTTTTGCACTACTGTCAGGACTCACGGGAGGTTTCCTCCTTCTAACTGTATGCTGGCTACCATTTTCCCCCTACAAATTTACCAAAAGTCAGATAATCCCTCAAGCTGGAGTGCTTGTTGGCACCGATGGAACTCCAAGATGGCTGCCAACATGCACATACTGCGACAGCACACCACTGTTAGCAGTCTAGTCTTTTAGGCTTCATGACATCAGGTGAAGTGTGCTTCAACATTCCACTGTGCACTTCACTGAAGAAATAATTTGAAGAGCACCTGTTTTCCCAGCGTCGTGGAAGTCAGTTAGGGTAGTTGCGATAAAATCGGGGTTAGCTTCGTCGGAACTACATTCCCTCACTAATCAGGTTAGTGTTAAACTTGTAGCTAATATAAAACATTCTGTGAGAAAAGGTTATCGTGTCAGAGGTAAATTTCTATTTAAAGAGAAAAAGGAAACAAGTCAGAATATATTTTCCTTCGTTTGAAAACTGGAAATACTTTTTTCAGTAATTGCTTTCCTTAGCTGAGAAGATTAAATAAAAAGCTTTTTGAATCAGCTGTCTTTTTCAGCTGTTCCAGAATCTGTCAGACGCAGGCGTGACCTTTCAACACGCAGTGTCTTCTTAGACTGAAACTTGTTCACTCTTCTGAGAATTAATTAAAAGGTGAAGTCAGGGTCAAAGGCCCGGCATGTTTCTTTCTCATGCCATGTGTTAAAGAACTCCAGTAATGTTCTCCTCACGTATGGCAGAATAAATTGTGCTTCCAGCAAACATTAAAACCAAAGGCCTGAATAAAAGGAACGCTTCCTTTTAGCATTTAACCTAAGTTCTGAAGCATTGTTTAAAAAACTAATTAAAGACAGAAAACCAGACATCCTACTACAGAAACCCCAGTTCAAGGCCCACTCCAGTCTCTTAACAGTGAGTTAATAGAAAGAAAGAGAAACCCAAATAATACATAAATTAGGAATACAGAAATAAATACTTACCTTATCTTTCTTACATTAAGGAATAGCAGGATCAAGTGCAGATTGTACCTGAGAACGAAAAGGAAAGAGATCTGAGTGAAGACTTCTCATACAACCTAGCAAACAATACATGAGAAGTAGAAGAGAAGTAAGCTTCAGTAAACATTCTGGTAAGATAAGTTATTTATACACCATAGAAAAAAAAACAGTAAGTTAAAAGGCACAGTAAATAAAGGTTTTTACATGTTAATGTTGCAGTCCAGTAAGAAGAAGAAGACGTAGCTGAACAGGCAGAATATTGGAGCAGTCTCTTCTCTGTCCCCAACCCCTTTTCCCCCTTAGAACTTACCTGCAATGGAATACTAAAAGACCTAGCAGGGTTGGTTCTGAGAAGGGTATTGGGACCTAGCGTCATTCTGCTCCTGTGTGGTTCAGACAGCAAAAGGGATTTAGACCCTGACAGAGTGAAGTGCCCACGTTGGTACAAGCACCTGAGCAGAATGGCAGAAGGACTTGATTTAAAAAATTTGGGCGAGATTTTGAGTAATATACAAAGGGACTTGGAGGCAGTCAGAGAGGAAAATAAAATACTAAGACAGGAGATAATAACCTTTAAAACGGGAACACCAGCTTTGGGATCTAGGCCAAGCACCGCATCCTTTGAAACCCAGAGTCCTAACATCAGCACTTCATCCTTTGCCCCCACACAAGTAATCCACTCATTATCCCCAGTAATTCCTCTTGCCCCTCCAGAGCGATTTAATGGAGACCCGCAGAAAGCGCAAATTTTTTTGACCCAATGCTCTCTGCATTTTATGTGCCGTCCAACGATCTTCCCCGATGCTCAATCCCGAGTGGCGTTTATCTTGTCCTACCTTAGTGGGGACGCCGCCTCATGGTCCATGCCACTAGTAACCAAGGATGACCCAATTTTGTACAGTTTAGATGACTTCAAGAAGGAATTTCTCCGAATTTTTGATAGAAGAACAGCATCTCAAGCTTCAGACAACGAACTGTTGGAATTAAAGCAAGGAAACCGAGAACTCGTGTCTTACCTAGCCCAATTTAATAAACTAGTGGTCGAGACCAACTGGCCCGAGGATAAAAGAGCAGCAGTATTCTATAGAGGATTGCGAGAGGAATTGAAGGACGCTCTATCTCAAATCCCTAATCGACCCACCGATATCTCTGCCTTAGTGGATTTAACCTTAGAGATCGATTATCGGCAAAGTGAGCGGAAAGGAGAACGGCGGAAGGAGCTTAGACCAAGTGTTCCTCGTTTTGACCGTGTCAAAACAGAATCCACACGGACAGTAGAGAGTTCTTCGGGAATTGAACCCATGCAAATCGGTGTAGTCAGAGGTCCACTCTCTAAAGAAGAAAAAGAAAAGAGAAGGCTGAACAAACTGTGCCTATATTGTGGAAGAAGTGGACATTTTGTCAAGAATTGCTTAAAAAGACCAAAGTTGCCTGCTAAGGAGTTCCGTTCCAATGGTCAGAAGAAGCAGAAGAAGCTTTTCAGTTGATGAAGGACAGTTTCACCACAGCACCGGTGCTGCTTCATGCAGATCCCTCTGAGCCTTTTTATTTGGAGACAGACGCATCGGACCTAGCCATCGGGGGAATACTTTCTCAGAGGCACAAGGACACGGGACAGTTACACCCGGTGGCATATCGGTCCCGCAAACTCAACCCTGCGGAATGCAACTATACGATTACAGAAAAAGAACTCTTGGCAATCAAAGATGCCTTCAAAGATTGGAGGCATTACTTAATGGGGGCAAAACACACTGTAACGGTGTTTACGGACCACCGCAACCTAAAATTTTTGCGATCTGCTCGAACTCTCACACCACGTCAGCTGCGTTGGTCTCTTTACTTCGCGGACTTTGATTTTGTTATCACTTTTCGTCCCGGATCCAAGAATGGAAAGGCTGATGTCCTCTCTAGACTCGACACAGAAAATCAAACTTCAGTCATTGAAAACCAGCAAATCATACCTGATGGAAAATTCATTGGAACTATCTCCTTAGAACCTTTTGAACATCACGTTCGAAATTTGATGACCGACCTTGAAATGGAGAACTGGGCCACAGAAGATCCACAACGTTTCATTCGCAATGGCCTCCCGTATTTAGGTACCACCCTGTATTTACCCACCAAGGAGCTTCAGCTGAAGGCAATGCAGGAATGTCACGACAACCCTCTGGCTGGCCACAAAGGTGTTGTGAAAACCGAAGAATTACTCAAACGTCGTTTCTGGTGGCCATACATGTGCCGAGACGTCCGTCAATATGTGTTAGGCTGTGAAATTTGTGCACGGGGAAAATCGGACAGACAAGCTCCTAAAGGTCTCCTACAACCCATGCCAACCCCCCATATCCTTGGCACACAGTCTCCTTAGATTTGATTGTTGATCTACCTTCTTCCCATGGGTATGATACCATTCTTGTAGTTGTCGACACTTTTAGTAAGATGGCACATTATATACCCTTCAAAGGTACACCCACTGCTAAACAATTGTCCCAACTTTTCAATCAACATGTTATTCGCCTTCATGGGATTCCTAGGGTCCTCGTTTCAGACAGGGGCTCTCAGTTCCTATCACGATTTTGGAAGGCTTACATCAAAGGCCTTAATATTGACCATCGTTATTCCACCAGTTTTCACCCAGAAACTGATGGTCAGACTGAACGCATTAACCAAGACCTAGAACAACACCTCAGACTTTATTTGTTAGATGAGGAGGGTGACTGGCCTGACCACTTATGGACTGCGGAGTATGCTCACAATAATGCTCTAAATGTATCCACTGGCCACTCCCTTTCTTTATAAACTCAGGCAGACATCCCAATTCTCATGCTAATTTTGATGATATTAATGTTCCTGCTGTTCAAGATATTGCCCGACAGTTAACTAAAATTCATCACTCAGTAACCCAGAATTTGTCGATCGCGAAGGATCGTTACAAACACTTCGCTGACCGAAAACGTAAAAAGAACCTGAGCTTCATGTAGGAGACTTAGTCTGGTTGAGTACAAAAAATCTCAGACTCAAAGGTCCCCGTAAATTTCAGCCTCGTTTTATGGGTCCTTATCCAATTGAGAAGGTCATAAATCCAGTCACTTATCAACTATCTCTTCCTGGTTCTACCAAAATTCATCCAGTATTTCATGTTTCTCTCCTTAAACCAATTCAACCGGGGTTGCGTAGGGTTTCCCCTCCTGATCCTCTGATGGTTAATGGTGAGGCGGAGTACGAAGTTAAACGAATTTTGGATTCAAAACTCATCCGCAATGAAATTTTCTACCTCATTGATTGGCAAGGTTATGGACCTGATGAACGTTCCTGGGAAAAGAGTACTAATGTCCATGCCCCCCGTTTAATTAGAGCCTTTCATGCCAAATTCCCTGCCAAACCACGACCGGAGGAAACCCCGTTGGGAGGGGGTACTGTCAGGACTCACGGGAGGTTTCCTCCTTCTAACTGTATGCTGGCTACCATTTTCCCCTACAAATTTACCAAAAGTCAGATAATCCCTCAAGCTGGAGTGCTTGTTGGCACCGATGGAACTCCAAGATGGCTGCCAACATGCACATACTGCGACAGCACACCACTGTTAGCAGTCTAGTCTTTTAGGCTTCATGACATCAGGTGAAGTGTGCTTCAACATTCCACTGTGCACTTCACTGAAGAAATAATTTGAAGAGCACCTGTTTTCCCAGCGTCGTGGAAGTCAGTTAGGGTAGTTGCGATAAAATCGGGGTTAGCTTCGTCGGAACTACATTCCCTCACTAATCAGGTTAGTGTTAAACTTGTAGCTAATATAAAACATTCTGTGAGAAAAGGTTATCGTGTCAGAGGTAAATTTCTATTTAAAGAGAAAAAAGGAAACAAGTCAGAATATATTTTCCTTCGTTTGAAAACTGGAAATACTTTTTTCAGTAATTGCTTTCCTTAGCTGAGAAGATTAAATAAAAAGCTTTTTGAATCAGCTGTCTTTTTCAGCTGTTCCAGAATCTGTCAGACGCAGGCGTGACCTTTCAACACGCAGTGTCTTCTTAGACTGAAACTTGTTCACTCTTCTGAGAATTAATTAAAAGGTGAAGTCAGGGTCAAAGGCCCGGCATGTTTCTTTCTCATGCCATGTGTTAAAGAACTCCAGTAATGTTCTCCTCACGTATGGCAGAATAAATTGTGCTTCCAGCAAACATTAAAACCAAAGGCCTGAATAAAAGGAACGCTTCCTTTTAGCATTTAACCTAAGTTCTGAAGCATTGTTTAAAAAACTAATTAAAGACAGAAAACCAGACATCCTACTACAGAAACCCCAGTTCAAGGCCCACTCCAGTCTCTTAACAGTGAGTTAATAGAAAGAAAGAGAAACCCAAATAATACATAAATTAGGAATACAGAAATAAATACTTACCTTATCTTTCTTACATTAAGGAATAGCAGGATCAAGTGCAGATTGTACCTGAGAACGAAAAGGAAAGAGATCTGAGTGAAGACTTCTCATACAACCTAGCAAACAATACATGAGAAGTAGAAGAGAAGTAAGCTTCAGTAAACATTCTGGTAAGATAAGTTATTTATACACCATAGAAAAAAAAACAGTAAGTTAAAAGGCACAGTAAATAAAGGTTTTTACATGTTAATGTTGCAGTCCAGTAAGAAGAAGAAGACGTAGCTGAACAGGCAGAATATTGGAGCAGTCTCTTCTCTGTCCCCAACCCCTTTTCCCCCTTAGAACTTACCTGCAATGGAATACTAAAAGACCTAGCAGGGTTGGTTCTGAGAAGGGTATTGGGACCTAGCGTCATTCTGCTCCTGTGTGGTTCAGACAGCAAAAGGGATTTAGACCCTGACAACTACCTTGACATGTAAAATTTAAAAGTACATGTCCTGCCTTTTAAATACATTGCACCCTGCCCTGTGGGTCATACAGGGCCTCCCTTAGGGGTCACTATGGTGCTTCAGTTCTGGTTTGAATCCATATTGACTTGTCTCTTACCCCGTTTTGTGCATGTTTTGCCTTTTAATTCAATGTTTGATGACTGCTCACTTAATTAATAGATTTTTTTTACCTATCATACTTTTTATTCTTTTCGCTTGTTCTCTTCTCCTGATTATCTTTGACACTTTTGTGTGATAATGTATACACACACATTCCAAGTGAGTGCATATTGACCCTGATGAAGCGACCTGGTCTCGTGAAACCCGTGTTGGCCCATGGTGTCTACTCCTTTCGTGAATAATAAATAAAAGTATTTTTTTGAAGCCTTCCATCATTCCATGGGCAAGACTAATTGTATGAATCTGAAGACCTCAAAACTCAGTCTCTTCTTTGTATAGTTTTTTTACGGGATAGGAGAGTTTGTCCTGTAAGCACCTTTGAGGTCAGTGTGTTGAACCCTCGAAGAGCCTCTGTTTCCCTCCACTTTTTCTTAGTGGAAATGTGTATTTGTGTTCTATTAAAACAAAACAAAAAGTAAACTATAGGAAATTTCCAACCCATGGGGACATATTTATCATTATTTTACGCAGCAAGCCACCAACCTTGCTGCGCTAAGGGAAAGAGCAGGAATGCTCCATATTTAACATCATACAGCACATTCCTGTACTTTCATTGTGCTGGCGCACCATGTGCTGCCTAGTGCCAACGCAGATACCCTCGTGCCTTGGTGCAAGGGTGCCTGCATTGCAGACAGGATTGTTTTTGTGCTGGAAGGTACACCTTCCTGCACAAAAAGCAATCCTCTAAATCATTTTCCTCTTTCTACATGTGCTTCAGAATGCAGCACACATAGGAAGAGAAAATAACTAGGAGAAATAGAGATATTTCTCCTCATTATACCTCCCCTCGGGAGGCATTGCATTTTGCTGTATTCCCAGATATACCAGTAATAGTAAATCTGGGAATGCACCAAAATCCATTGGTGGATGCGTGGGAACACCAATGCTCCACCCATGGAATGCCTCCCTGGCACAGAGTAATGCAGCGATTTGCGCTGCATTGCGTTACTCTAGATTTATCAAGCCACATAGAGTCGAACAAGGTGGCCTTGCGTGGCTTGATAAATTTGACTTGGTAGTTACGTTGCCCTGGTCCCCCCTGTGTGTGCCGCAAGGGCGACACAACTCCATGATAAATCTGCCACATGTTTTTTAAAGAATAACATCATCCCTAATATCCAGCTTACCGAAAACGTCCCTCTTTCCAACCTGAGGCACTGGTATGGTAAAACAAGATAATGGGGACAATGTCTATTGAAAAATAATATCCCTTTGATTGCCTGATATATCACCCGGGGGGGGGTACACATTAACCACGATCTAAACTTGGGAATTATCTAATCATTCCCTAACATAATTCCGGATTTTGGGGCCAACAACAGTTGCAGGCTGGGTGTGAGGAAATTCAAATCAAAGTCTCAAAAATCCAAGGTGGAAGTTTTAAACGATAGTCTTTGGAAAATGCACTTTTCATAATCAATGTACATAATGTATTTTGTTGGGATGGAAAACTCCCTCACATGGTAACGGACATGCATCCCTGCCCTGAGTGCCCCAGCTGCAACTATGTCTGGATTCCTGGTGCTGATTTTTGTTGTCCTGGGATCATGTGTGTGCACCATGACATAGGGCTGTCTCACCAATAGAGGTTTTGTTGGATTGGGAGGGGCACCCAAAGCACTAGTCTCATAGTGGTGAAAAGCACGAGCGTGCCGATGTCTGCATACCGTGTAGTGATCAGTAGAAGCGAACAGGCCTTTTTACCTGTGTCAATGGAGTAAGGCCTACAGGCTCACTCATATAACGTTCTGCTGCAGTGTGCTTAACTCACACTCAGCCTACATGAAGTTAGTATGTAGCGCTGTGCAGGGCACATGTGGTTGCATGCGTATGCTGTGTGTATGTGCGCCTGTGAATGGTACAGCACATGGAAGGTTCTGAGTTCCATTTTGGGAGACCCAGGGCTGACTGAAGGAGCATGAGGAGGTAGAGGACTTTGCCCCCGACATATTTGTGGATTGCTGCATTCCTGCGAGCTGGGTGGGACACACACTGGAGGAAGAAGACCCTGGCTCTTTAGTACATTTCAAAGGGTGCTCTTTGATTCAGGGAAAGGAAACTGGCAATGGGCCTCGGCACATCTCATGAAGGAAATTAGGCTTATAATAGAATCATAAAGAGTAGGACTGGGGTAGCCTTTTAATGCACATATCACTATGGCTGACATCCAGGTGTTAATCTTTTGTCACTAGTCACTCCATAACCTGTGTGACAGACATCTTTCTGGAAGAAGGACAAGGTAGAAGAGTGGGCATTTAAAAAGGAAGAAGACCCCCAACACAAACTTCAAAGACTCGGACCCTTAATCACATTTGGGGCCGTATTAAATAAAAGGCCCCGGGGGTGCAACGGGCATTTGCACCCGCTTTGCACACCCCTGGGGCACTTTGGTACTACAGGAGGGGCTGCAGACGCTTATACGACCCCTTCTGTAAAGCCGATGGTGCTGGCGCACATAAAGCGCCAGCGCTATCTGCAGAGGGCTTTCCCTTATTTGCATGGGGGCATGCCCCATGCAAATGAGGGAATACCTTTGCCTCTGCACCGTATTACAGATGCGGGCGCAGAGACAAAGAAGCCCTCAGGAGGCGCACTGTGAGTGTGCCTCCTGATGGCAGCACTCTGGCGGGGGAAAGCTGGTCCCATGGACCCCCCAGACATCCCCTTGCAGGTGGGTGCAGTCACTGACTACACCCGCCTGCAAGGGGATCTCTAATCTTCCCCTTGAGCCTGGAGCACCAGTGACTACCTGCTTGCCAAATCAGGGTACTCTGTGAGGAAGAGGAGAGCACTTTGAGGGAGCGAGGTCCAGTGGGGCATCCTGGTGAGTGGATCCCTGTAGCAAGGTGCGAGAAAATGGATGCAACATCAGTCGGGTATTCACCCTTGTGCAGATTCAAGTCGACGAACCTGTATGCCAGTGTGGGCCCCTGGGAAGTTAGCTGTGGTTGGCACTACCAAAGCGCCAATCGGCCGTCATCCGTGTGCAAAGTAAAGTCAGTGACCCCGTATGCCAGAGGAGGCTGCAGTGAAGATTACTGCCATGTCGATTGGGCTGACACCCGTATGTGGAGTAAAGTTGGTGACCCCGTATTCCAGAGCAATCAGCCTCCCACCCCCTCAGTGGGAAGGATCAGAAGAATTTACCATCTCACTGGAGGAAGCGCCTTCGATGCCCAACCACTACCCTGCAGAACCGAAAGTGCTACACACCAATAGCAGCCACTGTCGCTCTCTATGAGTGAAACCTGGAGACTCCGTAACACAATCCCTGCAGGAACTGGTAAGACTGATCTTAGGGCTGGAACGCCCCGGGGAACTTGTTCTGCCGCATAGTGCTTCGGGTGCTGGAACACTTTTGAGTTTGAAAGTGTCGGAGTTGAACTCCTGAGACTCAGACTATTAGTGGGGCTTAGCCTGAATGTCACCTATAGTGAATTGTGAATAATCACTATCATTAATGAGAGGGAAAAGGGACTCTGAGACCTCCCTATTGAGCACTAGAGCCTTGAACTACGTGGGGGGTTGTGAACATTATTTGTGTATGCTGTATTTTACTTTGTGTTCATATATAAATACTCCTTTTTTCATAAAAGTAAGAATTTGACTACATAATCATTTATTGCCGCTACTGAACATATTTTGAGTTGTGAGCCTGTGTTCATCCGCCTGTATCTACCTTGGACGGCTTAACCCATGCTATTCCTTAAGAGTCAAGTGCTGAAGGAGTACTTGGGCCAGTTGCTCAGGATCCATATTAAGTCATGCCCCGGGACATCAGGATAATAGGCCTTGACATCCACAATTGGGACTAGTAGCTCCTGCTTGCCCCATGGCATTTTGAAAGGGGTTCTGACATCTTTACTTTTCAGGAGCTTCGGAATCCGAAATACTGATGCACAGAAAGAGTATCTACTACAAAAATTATTTCTTCATACAACATTTAAACTTTGCACCTTACCACCTTTTAGCAACAGCCCTCTTTTGGTACAGGCATATCTGAAAGAAACACGTTAGTTATAGATTCCTTACCTTAGAATTACCCCCAGGCGTTAGACTGGATCCGGAAAGTTTTTTTGTCAGCAGTACCTCTGCGCGTCGGAAGGTGGCGTCGGTCGACTCCGCGTCCGGCGTTGGCGTCGTGGTCGCCGGGATGACGTCGCGGCAGCTACTTAGACGCCGCCCTCGCGTGCTGATGTCAGTTCTTTCTTTTTCTGCGCCAGCCAGCGCAGATCCGGGAAGAGCGGTACCTCAGTCATTTTTTGACTAACTTTTTCTCGACTTTTGTCGACTTCTTTCTTCGAGTCTCCGATTCCGAAAAGGTGCACAAGGGATGCCCGGCTTCAAGGCTTGCAGTTCCTGTAGCGAGGGATGCCCGGCTTCAAGGCTTGCAGTTCCTGTAGCCGACTGATGTCGGTGACGGATCCGCACCGCGTGTGTCTTTTCTGCCTGGAGCGCGACCACGACCCCAAGTCGTGCTCCGACTGCCGGTCGATGGCGCCGAAAGCTTTGCAGGAGCGGTCCCGAAAGCTGCTTGAACATCGGCAGTCGGCTCCGGGCCATTCGAGGTCCCGGTCGAGAGAGAGGTCGAGGGACCAGTCGCGGAGCCACCACTATTCCGGTTCGAAATCATTGAAGGTTTCGCACTCGGGGTCGGGTAAGTCGAAGCACAAGAAGAAGTCGCGGAAGCATCGTCGCTCTTCGACTTCTCCTCGTCGGTCGGCTGATCCGACGAGGGACACGGGTGGTGCCCCTCCCGCGGCTCCGCGCGCGGAGCCTGCAGAGCCGACTCCGAGTTTCCCTCTCTTTCCGGGACCCGGAGCGACTCCCGCCCAGCTTTGTACGTTCTACGAGGCGATGCATGCCATCTTTGGGTGAACCGACCCCGCCGGCGCGCCTTCGGGCCCCGCAGACTCGGTTGGGGGGGCCTAGGTCTTTGCTGCCGGCGACTCCAGCCCCGACGCCGCAGGCCCCCCTTTGATCCAGGCCTGGATCCGGATCAGTGCCGGTTGACCTCGTTACGCCTCCACCGGCGCCGCTTCCGACGGCACCACTACCGCGTCCGATGCTGGTTGGCCCCCCGTCAGGCGTCGACCCCGGCCTCCATCCTGATGTGGACACGGAGCCGGACCGGCGTCGTCCGACACCGGATCCGGCGCCGGGTGGGGTTTTCATGCCCCTATTCACTCCTAGGGTCCCTTTTCAACCACAGTGGCACCCAGAGGATGATGAAGAGGACTGGGAGGGGTCAGGTGACCCTTTAACTGACCAGTTGGAAAGTGAACAGGACTGGAGAGAGGAACTGGGGGATGCAAGTGGTTTGGACACCTCCCCTGACCTTGGCATGTTGTCTCCTACAGTGGCTACGGAGGAGGGAGCGTCATACGCAGTGGTGTTGCGTAGGGCAACCGAGGCTCTCAACCTCGAGCTTCCTACGGTGGTGGTCAGGACTTACCTCCTGACGGAGGTGCTTCAGCCGGCTGCGAGCTCTTCGGAGCCCTTGCTGCCATTCAATGAGTCCCTCATCAACGTCCTTTTGGGCACCTGGTCCAGGCCCAACACGGGGGCTCCCGTGGATAGGATGATTGCCAGACGCCACTGCCCGGCTCCGGGCGACCCCACTTTCCTCTCCCAACACCCCACCCCGGAGAGCTTGGTTGTCCAAGCCTCCACTTCCAAAAGCGCATTCCCTACCGCTCCCCCGGAAAGGGAATCCAAGAAGCTGGATCACCTTGGGAAGAAGATTTTCTCTTCCGCCAGCTTAGGACTGCAGTCGGTAAACACCGCATGTCTCTTGGGCCGTTATTCCCACTCCGTGTGGGAAACGGTGGCGCAGGTGCTGCCTCAGTGTCCGGAGGAGGCCCGGACAGTGCTCTCTCAGGCTGTGGCCGCCGGGAGAGATGCAGCAAAGTTTGCCATACGTTGTGGGCTGGAAACGGCCGACACTCTGGGCAGGACCATTTCAACGTCGGTAGCGCTTCGGCGCTATGCCTGGATGAGGTCGGCTGGCTTTTCAGGGGATGTCCAGAACACCTTGATGGACATGCCCTTTGATGGCCGTCGCCTTTTTGGCGACAAAGCAGACAACGCTCTAGAGCGTTTCAAGGACTCACGGGCTACGGCCAAGTCCTTGGGCCTCTCCACCCGCCCTGAGCAGTCTGCTTTTCGCCCCTTTCGTGGCTATGGAAGGGGTGCCCTGCTACGTCCCGCCCAGAGCCACAGGCCGCAGCAAGTTACCCAACCTTTGCGTGGCCGGGGACGTGGGAACAACCGTCGTGGTTCCGGGGGCCAGTGAGCGGGCCAGTACACCAACCCCCCCTCCGCAGCAGCCTCCAAACCCTCCTAGTCCGACCTTTCAGGCCCATCAAACGCCAGTGGGCGGCAGGATTCGCCATCACCTCCCCCACTGGCGCACCATCACGTCGGACAGGTGGGTTTTGCAGATAGTCCGAAGCGGCTACTCCCTCCCCTTCGAGATTACCCCTCCATCCATGCCACCTCAGCACCATCGCATGTCGGAGGATCATCTGGCCCTTCTCCAGCAGGAAGTTACGGCTCTCTTGGCCAAGGGTCCTTCGAGCGCGTTCCTGTCCCAGAAGTAGGTTGTGGTTGTTACTCCCACTACTTTCTGTTCCCCAAGAAGGACAAGGGCCTCCGTCCTATCTTGGATCTCAGGGACGTCAACCGCTTCCTCCGGAAGGAGAAGTTCAAGATGTTGACGCTTGCTCAGGTCTTGTCTGCCCTCGACCCGCAAGACTGGTTGGTAGCGTTGGACTTGCAGGACCCTTATTTTCACATCCCCGTCCTGCCGGCCCACCGGCGTTACCTACGGTACACGGCAGGCCATGAGCATTTTCAATTTACTGTGCTCCCCTTTGGCCTTACCAGCGCCCCTCGGGTGTTCACGAAAGTGATGGCGGTGGTCGCAGCTCATCTGCGCAGATCAGGGGTTTCAGTCTTCCCCTATCTCGACGACTGGCTGTTGAAGGCGGGCTCGCCCCAGGCAGTCGTCTCCCACCTCCAGACTACGGCCGACCTCCTGCATTCACTGGGGTTTTCCATCAATGTGCCGAAGTCACACCTGATTCCCTCTCGGAAGCTCCTTTTCATCGGAGCGGTTCTGGACACGACGCGGTTTCGGGTCTATCCTCCCGAGCAGCGAGTCCGGGATATTCAGGCTATGATTCCGATCTTTCAGCCTCTATCCCGGGTTTCGGTCAGAATGACTCTGAGGCTGCTGGGCCTCATGGCCTCCTGCATCCTGCTGGTCGATCATGCCAGATGGCATATGCGGGCTCTGCAGTGGGACCTGAAGTTCCAGTGGGCGCAGCATCAGGGGAATCTGTCCGATTGCGTCCAGATCTCGGAGGGCACTGCACGTCAACTGCAGTGGTGGCTCACGAACCAGGATTGGGTCAATGGCAGATCCCTCTCCCTTCCCCAACCAGACCACACTGTGGTGACGGACGCGTCCCTTCTGGGATGGAGCGGCCACATGGGAGAGGCGGTGATCAGAGGCCTCTGGTCTCCGGCGGAGTCCGGGCTCCACATCAACCTTCTGGAGCTCCGGGCGATTCGTCTTGCACTCAAGGCATTCCTTCCCTCTGTCCGGGGAAGAGTAGTGCAGGGGTTCACGGACAACACCACCGCCATGTGGTACTGCAACAAACAGGGCAGGGTGGGGTCGTGGACCCTATGTCAGGAGGCCCTCTGCCTCTGGACATGGCTGGAACATCAGGGCATATCCCTGGTGGTTCAACACCTGGCAGGTTCCCTGAACGCCAGGGCGGACGAACTCAGCCGCAGGTGCATGATGGATCACGAATGGCGTCTCCACTCGGAGGTGGTGCAAGGTCTCTTTCAACAATGGGGAGAGCCTTGGTTAGATCTATTCGCCACCGAAGAGAACGCGCAATGTCAGCAATTCTGCGCGTTGGAATTTCCAAGGCAGCACTCGCTAGGCGACGCCTTTCGTCGCGAGTGGAGTTGCGGTCTGTTGTACGCCTTTCCGCCTATACCACTTCTGCCCAGAGTGCTGAAGAAGATCAAGCGCGACCGGGCCCAAGTCATTCTTGTGGCTCCGGACTGGGCACGAAGAGTCTGGTATCCCGAGCTGCTCAACATGGCCATCGATCCTCCGATCAGACTGCCTCTTCGGGAGGATCTTCTGTCGCAGCAGCAGGGGACGGTCCTCCACCCGAACCTGTCCAGTCTCCACCTCCTTGCGTGGAGATTGAGCGGCGGCAGTTGACGTCTTTCGACCTGCCTCCCGAAGTCTGTGACGTAATCTTGGCAGCCAGGCGTCCCTCCACTAAGACGGTATACGCCTGCCGGTGGAACAAATTTGTGGCATGGTGCACAGCAAAGGCTGTGGATCCCTTTCTGCCCCTCTTTCTGAAGTACTCTTGTTCCTTCTCTCCTTGGCCCAGCAGGGCTCTGCTCTGGGCACTGTCAAGGGCTATCTGTCAGCCATCTCTGTTTTCCTTCGGCTGCAAGATCAGCCTTCTCTTTTCAAGTCCCCGGTAGTTAACCATTTCTTAAAAGGCTTCACACATCCTTTTTCCTCCAATCCCCTTCGTTATGCCTCAGTGGGACTTGAATCTTGTGCTAACTTATCTAATGTGCGCTCCCTTTGAGCCGCTTCGTAGCTGTCCCTTACGGCTCTTAACTCTTAAGACTGCTTTCCTGGTAGCCATCACTTCTGCTAGAAGGGTGAGCGAGCTCCAGGCCCTTTCTTCAAAACCTCCTTTCCTATCTGTCCATCCGGATAAGGTGGTTCTCCGAACCCGTCCATCCTTTCTTCCTAAGGTGGTCACTGCTTTTCACATTGGGCAGACCATTACCTTGCCCACCTTCTTTCCGCCTCCGCATCCTTCGAAGGAGGAAGAGAGGCTCCACCGTCTGGACCCAAAACGTGCGCTCTCCTTCTATCTGGATCGCACCAAACAGTTCCGGGTGGATGATCAACTTTTTGTTGGCTACGTGGGCGCAAATAAGGGTCGGGCTGTACCCAAACGCACCATTTCACGGTGGGTCGTGTTGTGCATTAAAGCCTGTTACTCTCTGGCTAAAAAAGAAGCCTCCAGTAGGGCTACACGCTCACTCCACCAGGGCGACGGCAGCCACTACTGCCTTGGGACGAGGAGTTCCTCTAAATGACATCTGTCAGGCAGCTACGTGGGCATCACTGCATACGTTTACGAAACACTACTGTCTGGACAGTCAAGTCCGGAGAGACGGCTTCTTTGGCCGTTCTGTTCTCCAGGACTTTCTGGTGTGATTTTGGTTCGCAGACCCACCACCGGGGTTGGTATTGCTGGGGTATCTATTCTAAGGTAAGGAATCTATAACTAACGTGTTTCTTTCAGATGAACAAGTTACTTACCTTCGGTAACGATATATCTGTAAGAAACATTAGTTAGTTATAGATTCCTTACCGCCCCACCCATCCTCCCCGTTCTGCGAACTGATTTCTAGGGTTAAGGTCATCCTTTCAGGGCCCTAGTTTTGTGCACCAATGGTCAGTGTCTTGCATGGCTCTGCGTTCTGGCGCGGAAAGTCGTGTACAGAACTGACGTCAGAGCGCGAGGGCGGCGTCTAAGTAGCTGCTGCGACGTCATCCCGGCGACCACGACGCCGACGACGGACGCGGAGTCGACCGACGCCACTTTCCGACGCTCCGAGGTACTGCTGATGAAAAAACTTTCCGGATCCAGTCTGACGCCTGGGGGTAATTCTAAGGTAAGGAATCTATAACTAACTAATGTTTCTTACAGATATATTGTTACCGAAGGTAAGTAACATGTTCTTTTTAACCTTTGTTTTGCAGATCCCCAGTGTCCTTCTGAAGAGTAGTGATACAGGCAAGATAGCAGCCAGCAGTCGAAAATAGTGAGCACCAGGACTCCAAGGAAGCGTTAAGTAGAGGAGTTGCAGCAAAGACTTAGGACTTGAAACAACTAGGCAGTTCAGTGTTATTGGTCCGAGAAAGGGTAATAATAGGCATCCTATGACTCTCAGATGCAGCTTTCCTTCTCTGCTGCGTCCAAGAACCATGGCCGCAAGATGCATGGACTTCTGGGGGCACAGGGTTCTGCCGCACAGGATGCTGCCTTAATAACTAGACCACGTCCTGCTCACCGGAACACCCCCTCCAGGTCCAAGATGCGCTGGTGCTGTCTAAGGAGCCACGGCGGCCGTGAGAGGAGGTCTTCAGTAGCATTTATCTTCCCAATCCCCCTCCTCAGCAGCATCAGCATCCAAGCCGCTTTAGTTTGCCCTTAGCAGCACACAACTGTCCTGTGGGAGGCAGATGGGTCTTCCTGGTTGTTCAGCAGGGCTTTGCCGTTCCATTCCTTTCTAACCCACTGCAGTTTCCTCCAACATCAAAGCATCTCTCAGAGGAGCAACTATCCATCTTGCTGCAAGAGGTGCGAGCAATACTTTCCAGAGGGTCCATTGTGAGAGTTCTGGAGTCGGAAATAGGGACAGGTTGTTATTCCTGCTATTTCCTTGTGCCAAAGAAGGATGAAGCAATACTTCCTATTTTATATCTTGGCCCTCTGTATTCCTTCCTGGAGAAGGGCAAATTCAAATTCCACATACTGGTCCAGGTTCTGTTTCACCTGGGTCCAGGAAACTGGATGTAGGCGTTAGACATGCAGGACCCCTATTTTAGTTTCCGGGGCCTACAGGCGCTACCTGCAATTCAAGGTCGGCCTCGAGTGTGTTTAGTTTGCCGTGCTCTCTTTTGGCCTCACCAGTGCCCTTCACGTGTTCACATCGGTGATAGCTTTGGTGACTGCCACTCATTGAAGGATAGGGGGGTGGTACCAGTAATCTTTTGCTTCGACGACTGAATGTTGAAGGCTGTCTTGCCACAGTCATCATCCACCTCCAGACAGCAGTGAACCTCTCTACATCGCTGAGGTTCATCGTTGGGGGTTCACAATTAACTTGCCAAAGTCACATCTGACTCCTTCGCAGAGGTTCCCTTTCATCAGGGCCATCCTGGATACGGTGCTTGTTTGGCCTTCCCTCCACATTAACGAGTCCAGGACATTCAGGCTATGATCCAGTTGATTCAGCCTTGGTCCTATGTCTCTGGAGGATGAGTTTTAGGCTTCCTGGCCTACTGGCGTTTTGTATTCTGCTTGTCGACCATGCCCAATGGCAAAAGTGGGATCTAAGTGTCACTGGTCCCAGCAACAGAGTACCTGTCAGATTTTACCTACATTTCGGAGGAGACTGAAAAAGATCTGCCATGGTGGCTGATTGACTGCAATTGGTAGCTAGTTGTACAAGCTGTTTAGTTTAGTTATGGTAGTGTTTGATTTTTGAACAGTTCAAATGTGAAATGCTTATGGTTTAATATTGGTTATTTGATGGACATGTGAGGAATGTTGGGTACGTTAAGTATTGATCGGGAGATTGTTAGTGGTTTGAATCTTGTTGAATGTATATGTTTGTAGTTAGTTATTGGATGGTCTGGGTATGCGTGAATAATATAGAGTTGCAAGTGAGATTGGGTGAAAGATTTTTGGAAGTATAACCCACGTGGTTGTTTGAAAAGATGGGTTTAAGATAACTGCCATTGTATTTTGTTTATTTATAGGATTAGGATTGTCAAGAAATGGAAAATTAATAAATGTTGATGTGAAAGTCATTACAAGAATCATGATATTGGGAATGTATGTATTCATTCATTTTAAATTGAACGGCCGACACTCCTTTCCACCTCCATCATAGAGGTGGAAAGGTGTTCCTGTGCCCTGATGAATTTGCCAAAAATGAAGTCGCAGTGAAACATGTCGGGCGTTCAATTTAAAATGGTCTAAACGTGGTATGGCGTTTTTACTATGAGTACGGGCACAATATATTAAAAGACGAGTGCTATGTGCTTTTCCGTAACTCATTTTTAATTTGTTGATGAGGAAGATTCGCCTCCTCTTCATACAGGGATCTATAAGGAGCACGTATGTCTAGTTGTGCACTTAAAAACTCTTATTAAGAATACACACACATTCCTTTCTCACTTATGGGCACTGGTTTTTGTTCCTTTGGGAAAGTGCTGATGATGAGACAGTGAGCAAGTTGGCGAGAACCTGCCAATCGCTCCATGGTGGCTGCTTATGAGAGGGACTTCCTGAAACACATTTTCTGAACTTATCTCTTAACACATGTGAGATACACCTCTTGAGCATAGGACGTGCTTTTATACACACATAGGAGGGTTCATAAGTAAATACTAGACCCTTCCCCAGTAGAATGAAAGCTGTGGGGCCCATAAAATAATTATATAATGTGTAAAGTGCAACAAGGGCTTTTTTGTGTTAGATTTAAAACTACTTGCCAAGTCTTAAACTCCCCTTTTATTACACATAGGCCACCCCTAAACTAGGCCCTAGGTAGCCATATGGGCAGGGTCCTGTGTAAGTAAAAGGTAGGACATGTGCCTTTATGTGTGGCATGTCCTGGTAGTGGCAAACAGTTTATTTTGTTTCTCACTCCTGTGAGGCCTACTCCTCTCATAGGCTGGCATTGGGAATTCCCTTATATATCTTTAAATGGTAATTCCTGATTTGAAAGGAGTGCCATTGCTATGTTTGGTGTGTTTAGAATGGTAGTCATAAGTCATGCTTGGTGTAGTTGAATTTTACATTACTATATTAGAAATGCCACTTTTAGAATGTGGGCATTTCTCTGTGCTTGTGACTCTTATGCTTATTTATTTAGAAATTTATAGAGCGCACAGCTACCTCCCACGGAGGTGTCCCGGCGCTAAGGCAGTCGAATCACACAGGGCACACACAGGATTAGGAACGGTTGAAGAGCCAGGTTTTTAGAGCTCCCCTGAAGGCTGATTCTGGTTCAGTCAGGCGGAGAGGGAGCGGCATGGCATTCCATAGTTTTGCAGTCCTTACCGCGAATGCTCTGCTGCCTACTCTCGCCTTGCGAAAGTGGGGAATGGTGAGGAACTTGAGGTGGTTAGATCTCATGGACCGGTCATGTTGGTAGTGTTGGAGTCTGACTCGCAAGTATGCTGGGCCTCGGCCCCTGGTGGCTCTGTAAGCCAGGTGAGTGCCTTAAATTCTATTCTCCTGATGACAGGCAGCCAGTGAAGGCTTCTCAGGTGGGGAGTGATGGAGTGACAGTAAGGCACCTTGCAAATCAGTCTGGCTGCAGCATTCTGAATCATTTGCAGTCTGCAGATCAGATATGCGGGAAGTCCCAAGTAGAGACCATTAGCGTAGTCCAGGTGAGATGTAATTAAGGCATGAACTACCGTCCTCCTGCAGTCCAACGGGAGGAAGTGGTGGAACTTCCTCAGGGTTCGCAGTTTCCCGAAGCAGGAGGAGGAGACTTGCCGAATCTGGGACTTACAAGAAAGGTCATTATTAAATCTGAACCCCAAATTTCTCACCGAGTTCACTGGCTCAGGTGGGGGATTCAGTTCTTGTGGCCACCAGAACTTAGAGGGTGGAGAGGCCCGTTGGTTGAAGAAGAGCACCTTGGTTTTCTCCGAGTTCAGCTTTAGGCAATTTTGGGTCATCCAAGCCAAGATGTTACTCACACCTTCTAAAGTTGACAAAAGCAGCCTCTGATTGTTCTTTAAAAGAGAACAGAAGCTGGGTGTCATCAGCGTAGGAGATCACCTTCACCCTGAGGGATTCGACCAAGGCTGCAAGCGGAGAAAGGTATACATTGAAAAGGAGTGGACTCAATGCTGATCCTTGGGGAACCCCACAAACAAGGGGCTTCTGGGAAGAGACAAAGGGACGTAGAAAAACTTGTTGTGACCGGTTCTCAAGGAAGGACCGGATCCTGGACAGGGCCGTGCCCTGAATTCCCAAGTGTTTTAGTCTCTCCAGGAGAATCGGATGGGCCACAGTGTCGAAGGCCGCAGACAGGTCCAGCAGCACAAGCATTGCTGCGTTGCCCTGGTCAATAGTCTCACAAACACTCTCTGACACTTCTAAGAGTGCGGTCTCTGTACTATAGCCTGCTCTAAAGCTGGATTGGGAATCGTGGAATCGATTGTTAGATTCCAGGAATTCCGAAATTTGACTCTGGACTATCTGTTCGAGAATTGGGCTGGACATTTATTGTGGAAGATGCAAGAATAAAGTTGTTTGGAAATTCAACCAGTTTCGTGGAATCAATGGACTGAATGCATAATGTATATATTTGGATTAAGAACACTTCAGCATTGATTATATATCGGTTAATTGAGTGCTCCTCCAGTTGCGGTATTCAATCTGTTGGCATACGTAGTGCCTTTTCTGGATATTTGTCCGGCTGCACACAATCATGAAGCACTACTGCTTTGACAACCAGGCCTGAAGGGAAGGGCATTTTGGCCGTTCGGTGCTGCAGGACCGAGCCATTCACAGAGAGTAGTCAGAGCCGTTCACAAACTTGCCACAGAGGGAGGTACTGCTTTGGTATCTTTTCCGTGGGCAGTGAGGAATCTGCAGTTAGAAGTAGCCATCAGAAGAACAAGTTCCTTAATGTTGGCAACACTCTTTTTGGTGGATACTCTAACTGCAGATTTCTCACCCCCTTCTTACCTCCCTGTTCTGTGGAACATACTCTTTTCCGTGTAAAAAGATCCCAAATTAGAAATCTGCATACTGCCACAACCAATTGATTTGTGGGCTTTGAGGGCGAGACAATGGCCAGATAAAACTGACAGCAGTGTACTGGGTTGGTGCCTATATGGCTTCAGTCACTTCCAGGGCGGAACGTAGTTGACCCTGGACTGCACAATGCACCTACTGGCATGCAGGAGCTATGATAAAAAATCTTCTGGATCCAGTCTGGTGCCTAGTGATATTCTAAAGGTGAGGAGTCTGTGGTAAAATAGAGTATCTGAAAGAAACACATAGTGATAGATTCCTTACCTTAGAATATCCCCAGGCGTCAGACTGGATCCGGAAAGTTTTCGTCAGCAGTACCCCTGCGCGTCGGTAGGGGCGTCGTGCGGCTCCACGTCCGTCGTTGGCGTCGTGGTCGACCGAGATGACGTCGCGGGCGCTACTTGGACGCCGCCCACGCGCGCTGACGTCAGTTCTTTCTTTTTCCGCGCCAGCAAGCGCAGATCCGGAGAGAGCGGTACCCCTAGTCTTTTTTGACTAAGTTTTTGAGATCTTTTTCTCACCATTTTTCGAGTCGATATCGACTCCTGGTGCAGTTAGGGATGCCCGGTTTTAAATCCTGCGAGGACTGTCATCGGATGATGTCGGTGCCGCACGGCACCCCATGTGTCTCTTCTGCCTGGGGCGCGACCACAACCCCAAGTCGTGCCCCGACTGCCGGTCCATGGCTCCGAAGTCTTTGCGGGAGCGGTCCCGAAAGCTGCTTGAAGCCCGGCAGTCGGCTCCGCGCCGTGACAGGTCCCGGTCCAGAGGGAGGTCGAGGGACCGTGCGCGGAGTCACCATCGGCGATCGTCGGGATCGAAGTCTTCGCACTCGGGGTCAGCTAAGGCAAAGCACAAGAAGTCGAAGAAACGTCATCGTTCTCCGACTTCCCCTCGCCGGTCGCACAACGCGGCTGAGGGTACGGGTGGTGCCACGCCCGCGGCTCTGGCGGAGTCCATGGAGTCGCCGCCCGACTACCCGCCCTTCCCGGGGTCATCGGCGACTCCGGCCCAGATACAGGACTTCCTGTCGGCCATGGCTCGCCTCTTTGGGCCGTCGGGTCCCGCCGGTGCGCCTTCGGGCCCCGCGGTCCCGCATGGGTGTCCTCACGTTTCATTGCCGGCGGCTCCGGCATCGCTGTCGGCTCCGGCGCCGCAGGACACCCTTGGATCCAGGCCTGGATCCCGGTCGACGCCGGTTTACCTCGTTACGCCTCCACCGACGTCGACCCCACCGGCACCGATCCTGACGCCGCCCGCTCCTCGGGACGACGTCGACCTCAGATTCAGCCCCAAAGTGGACGCGGCCTCGGTCCGGCGTCGGTCGATGCCGTTCTCGACGCCGTTTGGGGATTTCTATCCCCATGTCCCTGCTCCTTATTTTCGGCCTGTTGAACAGCCTGAGGAGCAAGGGGATGACTGGGACCCTCTCGCTGCATCCTGTGAGTCTGAACAGGACTGGGCTGAGGATTTGGGGGACGCCAGTGGTCTGGATACCTCACCAGACCTTGGCATGCTGTCTACTCCTACCGTGGCTATGGAGGAGGGAGCCAGTTACGCAGTGGTGTTGCGTAGGGCGGCGGAGGCCCTACACCTCCAGCTCCCTACTGTGGCCGTCAGGACTAACCTCCTGACAGAGGTGCTTCAGCCAGCAGCTACTTCTGCGAAGCCGCTGCTGCCCTTTAATGAAGCCCTTTCGGACGTTCTTTTGGGCACTTGGTCCAGGCCCACCACAGGGGCTCCTGTGGATAGGAACGTGGCCCGACGCCATCGCCCGGCTCCGGGTGACCCTCTTTTCCTCTCCCAACATCCCACCCCCGAGAGCTTGGTTGTACAAGCCTCTGCTTCCCCAACCGTCTTCCCTTCCGCCCCACCGGATAGGGAATCCAAGAAGCTGGATCAGTTTGGGAAGAAGATTTTCTCTTCCACCAGCTCTGCGCTGCGGTCCGTGAACACCGCATGCCTCTTGGGCCGTTATTCCCACTGCCTGTGGGATTCGGTGGCGAACGTGCTGTCTCAGTGTCCGGAGGAGGCCCGGCCTGCTCTCGCCCAGGCTGTTGCAGAGGGGAGAGACGCAGCCAACTTCATGATCCGTTGTGGTCTAGACACCGCCGACTCACTGGGCAGATCCATTGCAACGACGGTGGCGGTTCGCCGCCACGCCTGGTTGAGAACCACTGGATTTTCAGGGGATGTCCAAAACACCCTTATGGACATGGCCTTTGATGGCCGTCGCCTCTTCGGCGACAAAGCGGACAGCACGTTGGAGCGGTTTAAGGACTCACGGGCTACGGCCAAGTCCTTGGGACTCTCGGCAGTCCGCCCTCCTCCGCCTTCCGCTTTTCGCTCCTTTCGTGGCACAGGAAGGGGCACCCCACAGCGTTCGCAACAGAGCTACAGGCTGGCGCAACAGTCATCCCAGCGCGGACGCGGTTTCCGCCATGGCGGACAAAGGGGCCAGCGGGCGGGTCAGACCACCACCACCACCCCCGCCACCTCTGCCTCCAAACCTTCCTAGTCCCAACTTTCAGGCCCATCACACGCCAGTGGGCGGCAGGCTCCGCCATCACCTCCCCCACTGGCGCACCATCACTTCGGACAGGTGGGTTTTAGAGATAGTCCGAAGGGGCTACTCCCTCCCCTTCGAGACTACCCCCCCAGCCATGCCACCTCAATACCACCGCATGTCGGGGGATCACTTGGTGCTTCTTCAGCAGGAAGTTGCGGCCCTCTTGGCCAAGGGGGCCATCGAGCGCGTTCCGACGCACGAAGTAGGTTGTGGTTGCTATTCCCACTACTTTGTGGTGCCCAAGAAGGACAAAGGCCTGCGTCCTATCTTGGACCTCCGGAACGTCAATCGCTTCCTCCGCAAAGAGAAGTTCAAGATACTCACTCTAGCTCAGGTCTTGTCTGCTCTCGACCCACAAGACTGGATGGTGGCGCTGGACTTGCAGGACGCCTATTTCCACATCCCCGTCCTGCCAGCCCACAGGCGTTACCTACGGTTCATGGTAGGCCACGAGCACTTTGTTTACCGTGCTCCCCTTTGGCCTTACCAGCGCCCCTCGGGTGTTCACCAAGGTGATGGCGGTGGTCGCAGCTCATCTGCGCAGATCAGGGGTCTCAGTCTTCCCCTATCTCGATGACTGGTTGTTGAAGGCGGGCTCACCCCAGACAGTCGTCTCCCACCTCCAGACTACAGCCGACCTCCTGCACTTGCTGGGTTTCTCCATCAATGTGCCGAAGTCGCACCTGATTCCCTCCCGGAAGCTCCTCTTTATCGGAGCGGTTCTGGACACGGCGCAGTTTCGGGTCTATCCTCCCGAACAGCGAGTCTGGGACATTCGGGCTCTGATTCCCATCTTTCAGCCCTTGTCCTGGGTTTCGGTCAGAGTGACTCTGAGGCTGCTGGGCCTCATGGCCTCCTGCATCCTGCTGGTCAATCATGCCAGGTGACGTATGCGGGCTCTGCAGAAGGACCTGAAGTTCCAGTGGGCGCAGCATCAGGGAAACCTGTCCGATCACGTCCAGATCTCGAGGGAACTGCACGACAGTTGCAGTGGTGGCTCACGGACCGGCATTGGCTCGACGGCAGATCCCTCTCCCTTCCCCAACCGGAGTTCACAGTGGTGACGGATGCGTCCCTCCTGGGATGGGGCGGCCACATGGGAGAGGCGGAGATCAGAGGCCTCTGGTCTCCAGCGGAGTCCCGGCTCCATATCAACCTTTTGGAGCTGCGGGCGATCAGGCTTGCACTGAAAGCATTCCTTCCCTCTGTCAAGGGGAGAGTAGTGCAGGTGTTCACGGACAACACCACCGCCATGTGGTACTGCAACAAACAAGGCGGGGTGGGGTCGTGGACCCTCTGTCAAGAGGCTCTGCGTCTCTGGACATGGCTGGAACATCAGGGCATGTCTCTGGTGGTTCAACACCTGGCAGGTTCTCTGAACGCCAGGGCGGACGAACTCAGCTGCAGGTGCATGCTCGATCACGAATGGCGTCTTCACTCGGAGGTGGCGCAAGGTCTCTTTCAGCAGTGGGGAGAGCCTTGGTTAGATCTATTCACCACCGAAGAGAACGCGCAATGTCATCAGTTCTGCGCGTTGGAATTTCCAAGGCGGCACTCGCTCGGCGACGCTTTCCGTCGCGAGTGGAGTTGCGCTCTGTTGTACGCCTTTCCGCCTATACCACTTCTGTCCAGAGTGCTGAAGAAGATCAGGCGCGACCGGGCCCAAGTCATTCTTGTGGCTCTGGACTGGGCTCGAAGAGTATGGTATCCCGAGCTACTCAGTATGAGCATCGATCCCCCGATCCGACTGCCTCTTCGGGAGGATCTTCTGTCGCAGCAGCAGGGGACGGTCCTCCACCCGAACCTGTCCAGCCTCCACCTCTTTGCGTGGAGATTGAGCGGCGGCAGTTGATTCCCTTCGACTTGCCTCCTGAAGTTTGTGACGTTATTCTGGCAGCCAGGCGTACCTCTACTAAAGTGGTATGCGCTTGCAGGTGGAACAAATTTGTGGCATGGTGCACAGCAAAGGCTGTGGATCCCCTTTCTGCCCCTCTTTCTGAGGTTCGACTGTTCCTTCTTTCTTTGACCCGGCAGGGCTCTGCTCTGGGCACTATCAAGGGCTATCTTTCTGCTATTTCGGCCTTTCTCAGGCTCCCTGATCAGCCCTCTCTTTTCAAGTCCCCTGTTGTAAATAGGTTTCTTAAAGGCATTACTCACCTTTTTCCTCCTATTCCTTTCGTGATGCCTCAGTGGGACTTGAATCTCGTTCTGACGTACTTGATGTGCGCTCCCTTGGAGCCACTTCACAACTGTCCTCTTCGTCTTTTGACGTTAAAGACTGCTTTCCTGGTGGCCATCACTTCTGCCAGGCGGGTGAGTGAGCTCCAGGCTCTTTCCTGTAAGCCTCCTTTCCTTTCAGTCCATCCGGACAAGGTTGTGCTCAGGCCCCGTCCTTCCTTTTTGCCAAAAGTGGTTACGGCCTTTCACATTGGGCAGACTATTACCTTGCCCACCTTTTTTCCGCCTCCGGATCCTTCCAGAGAGGAAGAGCGGCTCCACCGTCTGGACCCAAAACATGCGCTTTCTTTTCATCTTAACCGCACACAGCAGTTCCGGGTGGATGACCAGCTTTTTGTTGGCTACGTTGGCACCAAGAAAGGTCGGGCGGTCCGTAAGAGAACCATCTCCCGCTGGGTTGTCTTGTGTATCAAAGCCTGTTACTCTTTGGCTAAAAAAGAACCTCCGGTGGGGCTGCGTGCTCATTCCACCAGAGCTACTGCAGCCACTACTGCATTGGGACGTGGTGTCCCCCTGCAAGACATATGTCAGGCATCCACGTGGGCCACGCTGCACACGTTTACCAAACATTACTGCCTAGACAGCCAAGTCCGGAGAGACGGCTTCTTTGGCCGTTCTGTTCTCCGTGACTTTCTGGTGTGATCTTTGTTCGCAGACCCACCACCGAGGTTGGTATTGCTGAGGTATCTATTCTAAGGTAAGGAATCTATCACTATGTGTTTCTTTCAGATGCACAAGTTACATACCTTCGGTAACGATATATCTGTAAGAAACATTAGTAGTGATAGATTCCTTACCGCCCCACCCATCCTCCCCATTCTGCGAACTGATTTCTAGGGTTAAGGTCATCCCTTTCAGCGCCCTAGTTTCAATGCACCAGTGGTCAGTATCTTGCATGGCTCTGCGTTCCTGGCGCGGAAAGTCGTGTACAGAACTGAAGTCAGCGCGCGTGGGCGGCGTCCAAGCAGCGCCCGCGACGTCATCTCGGCGTCCACGACGCCAACAACGGACGCGGAGCCGCATGACGCCCCTACCGACGCGCAGGGGTACTGCTGACGAAAACTTTCCGGATCCAGTCTGACGCCTGGGGATATTCTAAGGTAAGGAATCTATCACTACTAATGTTTCTTACAGATATATCTGAAAGAGACACGTTAGTGACAGATTCCTTACCTTAGAATATCCCCAGGCGTCAGGCTGGATCCGGAAAGTTTTTTGCGTAGCAGTACCCTTGCGCGTCGGTAGGCGGCGTCGTGCGGCTCCGCGTCCGTCGCCGGCGTCGTGATCGCCGGGATGACGTCGCGGGCAGTACTTAGACGCCGCCCCTGCGCGCTGACGTCAGTTCTTCTTTTTCCGCGCCAGTAAGCGCAGATCCGGGAAGAGCAGTGCCCTAGTCACTTTTTGACTATCTTTTTGTGAAATTTTTCACTGTTCTCTTCAACGAGTCTTCACGACTCCTAAGGTGTCGTAGGGATGCCCGGCTTTAAGCCCTGCGAGGTATGTGGTCGTATGATGTCCATCACGGACCCCCACCTCGAGTGTCTCTTCTGCCTCGGCCGAGGCCACGACACGAAGTCGTGCCCTGACTGCCGGAAACTTCATCCGAAGGCTTTGCGAGAGCGGTCTCGAAAGCTCCTTGAAGTCCGGCAGTCGGCTCCGCGCCGCAGCAAGCCCCGGTCCCGGGAGAGGTCGAGGGGCCGGACGCGGAGTCCCCGCCGTTCGTCGGAATCCAAGTCTTCGCGCTCCTCCGGTAAGTCGAAGCACAAGAAGTCTAAGCGGCGTCATCGCTCTAAGACTTCGCTCGCCGGTCGCGCGACTCGGCTGAGGTCCCTGTCGGCACCGTCCCCGCCCCCGCGGCCCCGGACGTGCCTGTCGAGTTGCCCCCGCATTACCCGTCCTTCCCGGGTTCGGGGGCGACTCCGGCCGAAGTACAGAAATTCCTGTCGGCCATGGCCCGCCTCTTCGGGCCTCAAGGTCCCTCCGGTGCGCCTTCGGGCCCCGCGGGCCCAGATAGGGTTGCTCCGGCGTCGCCGTCGACTCCGGTCCCGGCGTCGCCTGTCCCACCAGCCTTCGTCCCGGCCTCGGCTCCGGCCCCGGCCTCGACCCCGGTTCCGGTGGTGCCGCAACCTCCATCGACGCCGGTTGACCTAACCACGCCTCCGCCGACGCCGATGTCCCCGGTGCCGTTTCCGACGCCGTCCGGGGCTCCGGGCGGCGTCGTTCCCCGGTTCTCCCCGGGTCCGGACATGGAGCCGGACCGGCGTCGCCCGACGCCGGTTCCGGCGCCGATGAGGCCTTGGGTCCCTTATGTCCCTCCTCCTCCATCTTTTCAACCTGAGGAGGACCAGGAGAGCTGGGAGGGGTCTGACGACCCTCTCACACAACAGTGCGAGTTTGACCCGGACTGGGTTGAGGAACTTGGGGATGCCAGTGGGCTGGATACCTCCCCCGACTCTGGCATGCTGTCTCCTCCCGTGGCAACGGAGGAGGGGGCTAATTTTGCAACGGTGTTGCGTAGAGCTGCTGGAGCCTTAAATCTCCAGTTGCCTACAGTGGCCGTCAGGACTAACCTCCTGACTGAAGTGCTTCAGCCGGCGGCCTCCTCTTCGGAGCCTGTGCTGCCGTTCAACGATGCACTCACTGACGTTCTTTGGGTGCCTGGTCCAAACCCACCACAGGGGCTCCTGTGGATAGGAACGTGGCCCGACGCCATCGCCCGGCTCCGGGCGACCCCCTGTTTCTCTCCCAACACCCCACCCCTGAGAGCTTGGTTGTCCAAGCCTCTGCCTCCCAAACAGCCTTCCCTACCGCCCCTCCGGATAGGGAATCCAAGCGCCTGGATCACTTTGGGAAGAAGGCTTTCTCTTCCTCCAGTGCTGGCTTGCGGTCTGTTAATACCGCTTGCCTCTTGGGCCGATACACCCACTCCCTGTGGGATTCGGTGGCTGATGTTTTGCCGCAGTGTTCTGAGGAGGTCCAGACACTGCTTACCCGCGCTATTGCGGAAGGGCGTGATGCGGCTAAGTATACCATCCGCTGTGGCCTTGATACCGCCGACTCGCTGGGCAGATCGCTTGCAACGACGGTGGCGCTGCGTCGCCACGCCTGGCTGAGAACCACTGGTTTTTCAGGGGATGTCCAGAATACTCTCATGGACATGCCCTTTGATGGAGTCGGTCTCTTTGGTTCAAAGGCGGACCATGCGCTGGAGCGTTTCAAGGATTCACGGGCTACTGCTAAGTCCCTGGGCCTTGCTGTTGTGCGCCCTACGCAAACGTCTGCTTTTCGCCCCTTTCGTGGCCACGGAAGGGGCGCCCAGTCACGTCCACAGCCCGGCCAACGGCCCGCGCAGCAAGCGCCTTCGCGTGGCCGAGGACGTGGATACCGCCGTGGCGGTTCGGGCAACCAGCGTGCGGGTCAGGCCACCACCTCCAACCCGTCCGCGGCCTCCAAGCCCTCCTAGTCCCTCCTTTCAGGTGCACGGCACGCCAGTCGGGGGCAGGGTCCGCCATCACCTTCACCACTGGCGTCCCATCACCTCGGACAAGTGGGTCTTGGACATTGTCCGAAGGGGCTACTCCCTCCCTTCGAGACCACCCCCCAGCCATGCCACCTCAATTCCACCGCATGTCAGGGGATCACTTGGTGCTTCTACAGAAGGAAGTCACGGCCCTCTTGGCCAAGAGGGCCATCGAGCATGTTCCGACCCCAGAAGTAGGGCGTGGTTGCTACTCCCACTACTTTCTGGTGCCCAAAAAGGACAAGGAGGACATGCGTCCTATCTTGGACCTCCGGAACGTCAATCGCTTCCTCCGGAAGGAGAAGTTCAAGATGCTCACCCTAGCTCAGGTCTTGACTGCCCTCGACCCCGGAGACTGGTTGGTAGCGTTGGACTTGCAGGACGCCTATTTCCACATCCCCGTCCTGCCGGCCCACCGGCGTTACCTTCGGTTCACGGTAGGCCTCGAGCATTTTCAGTTCACCGTGCTCCCCTTTGGCCTTACCAGTGCCCCTCGGGTGTTCACGAAAGTGATGGCGGTGGTCGCAGCTCATCTGCGCCGGGCAGGGGTTTCAGTCTTCCCCTACCTCGACGACTGGCTGCTGAAGGCGGGCTCGTCCCAGGCAGTTGTCTCCCACCTCCAGACTACGGCCGAACTCCTGCACTCGCTGGGGTTCTCCATCAATGTGCCAAAGTCGCATCTGATTCCTTCTCCACAGCTCCTTTTCATCGGAGCAGTTCTGGACACGACGCAGTTTCGGGCCTATCCTCCCGAACGGCGAGTCCGGGATATTCAGGCTATGATTCCCATCTTTCAGCCCTTATCCTGGGTTTCGGTACGGATGACCCTGAGGCTGCTGGGCCTCATGGCCTCCTGCATCCTGCTGGTCACTCATGCCAGATGGCATATGCGGGCTCTGCAGTGGGACCTGAAGTTCCAGTGGGCGCAGCACCAGGGCGACCTGTCCGATCACGTCCAGATCTCGGAGGGGACTGCAAAACAGTTGCAGTGGTGGCTCTCGAACCGGCAATGGGTCATGGGCAGATCCCTCTCCCTTCCCCAGCCAGAGCACACAGTTGTGACGGACGCGTCCCTTCTGGGATGGGGCGGTCACATGGGAGAGGCGGAGATCAGAGGCCTCTGGTCTCCGGCGGAGTCCCGGCTCCATATCAACCTTCTGGAGCTCCGGGCGATCCGACTTGCACTCAAGGCATTCCTTCCCTCTGTCAAAGGGAAGGTAGTGCAGGTGTTCACAGACAACACCACTGCCATGTGGTACTGCAACAAACAAGGCGGGGTGGGGTCGTGGACCCTTTGTCAGGAGGCTCTGCGCCTCTGGACATGGCTGGAACACCAGGGCATGTTCCTGGTGGTTCAACACCTGGCAGGTTCCCTGAACGCCAGGGCGGACGAACTCAGCCGCAGGTGCATGATGGATCACGAATGGCGTCTTCACTCGGAAGTGGCGCAAGGACTCTTTCTACAGTGGGGAGAGCCTTGGTTAGATCTATTCGCCACCGAAGAGAACGCGCAATGTCATCAGTTCTGCGCGTTGGAATTTCCAAGGCGGCACTCGCTCGGCGACGCTTTTCGTCACGAGTGGAGTTGCGGTCTATTGTACGCCTTTCCGCCTATACCACTTCTACCCAGAGTGTTGAAGAAGATTCGGCACGACCGGGCCCAAGTCATTCTTGTGGCTCCGGACTGGGCTCGAAGAGTTTGGTATCCCGAGCTACTCAATATGAGCGTAGATCCCCCGATCCGTCTGCCTCTTCGGGAGGATCTTCTGTCGCAGCAGCAGGGGACGGTCCTCCACCCGAACCTGTCCAGTCTACACCTGCTTGCGTGGAGATTGAGCGGCGGCAGTTGATTCCTTTCGACTTGCCTCCCGAAGTTTGTGATGTGATTCTGGCAGCCAGGCGTCCCTCCACTAAGGTGGTATACGCCTGCAGGTGGAACAAATTTGTGGCATGGTGCACAGCAAAGGCTGTGGATCCCCTTTCTGCCCCTCTTTCTGAGGTCCTTCTGTTCCTTCTCTCTCTGGCCCAACAGGGTTCTGCCCTGGGTACCATCAAGGGTTATCTTTGTGCTATCTCGGCCTTCCTCAGGCTCCCTGATCAGCCCTCCCTTTTCAAGTCCCCTGTTGTTAACAGGTTCTTAAAAGGCATTACTCACCTCTTCCCTCCTGTTCCGTTTGTGATGCCTCAGTGGGACTTAAACTTGGTTCTTACCTTTTTAATGTGCGCTCCCTTTGAGCCTCTACATAACTGTCCTCTTCGTCTTCTGACTCTGAAGACAGCCTTTCTGGTGGCCATCACCTCCGCTCGGCGGGTGAGTGAGCTCCAGGCTCTATCTTGCAAACCTCCCTTTCTGTCTGTTCATCCAGACAAGGTTGTTCTTCGGACGCGTCCGTCCTTCTTGCCAAAGGTGGTTACTGCTTTCCACATTGGGCAGACCATCACTTTGCCCACCTTCTTTCCGCCTCCGCATCCTTCCAGAAAGGAAGAGAGGCTCCACCGTCTGGACCCAAAACGTGCGCTCTCCTTCTATATTGACCGCACAAAACACTTCCGGGTGGATGACCAGCTCTTTATTGGCTACGTGGGCGCCAAAAAGGTCGGGCGGTGCACAAGAGGACCATCTCCCGCTGGGTTACCTTGTGCATCAAGACCTGCTATTCTTTGGCTAAAAGGAGCCTCCTGTTGGGCTGCGTGCCCATTCCACCAGGGCAACGGCTGCTACCACGGCCTTGGGCCGCGGTGTTCCGCTGCCGGTTATCTGTCAGGCAGCTACGTGGGCCTCGCTGCACACGTTTACAAAGCATTACTGCCTTGACAGTCAGGTCCGGAGGGACGGCTTCTTTGGCCGTTCTGTCCTCCAGGACTTCCTTGTCTGATCTTTGTTCGCAGACCCACCACCGGGGTTGGTATTGCTGGGGTATCTATTCTAAGGTAAGGAATCTGTCACTAACGTGTCTCTTTCAGATGCACAAGTTACTAACTTGTGTAACGATATATCTGTAAGAGACAGTAGTTAGTGACAGATTCCTTACCGCCCCACCCATCCTCCCCGTTCTGCGAACTGATTTCTAGGGTTAAGGACATCCCTTTCAGGGCCCTAGTATTTTTCAGACACCTATGTCAGCTTCTTGCATGGCTCTGCGTTCCTGGCGCGGAAAGTCGTGTACAGAACTGACGTCAGCGCGCAGGGGCGGCGTCTAAGTACTGCCCGCGACGTCATCCCGGCGATCACGACGCCGACGACGGACGCAGAGCCGCACGACGCCGCCTACCGACGCGCAAGGGTACTACTACGCAAAAAACTTTCCGGATCCAGCCTGACGCCTGGGGATATTCTAAGGTAAGGAATCTGTCACTAACTACTGTCTCTTACAGATATATCGTTACACAAGTTAGTAACTTGTGCATCGTTACCGAAGGTAAGTAACTTGTGCATCAATCAGAAAGAAGGTTCCTGAAGGTAAGTTACTTGCTTTTGGAGGGTGTGTCTGCCCTCCAATCAGGCTACCACTTCGGTTGGATCGACTGTCGCAGCAGCAGGGTAGGGTTCTCCATCAGAGCCTGCCCAATCTTCATCTACATGCAAGGAGATTGAGCAGCAGCAGTTGACTGTGTTTGATTTGCCAATCAAAGTTGTGAATGCCATGCTGGCTGCCAGATGCCCTTCCACAAGTTCTGGAACAAATGTATAGCCTGGTGTGAAGTCCACAGGGCAGACCCTTTGCAAAGCAAACTGTCATATATTTTGGTATTTGTTTAGTCTTTGGCTGAGCAAGGCTTTGGAGTAGGCACTAAAGGTTATTTGTCAGTCCTTTTGGTCTTCCTGTGTTTACTGGACCAACCGCCCTTTGTTTAAATGACCTTTTGTGATGCATTTTTTTAAAGGTTTGACACACATGTTCCCTCCCAGACAAGTTGTGATGCCATAGTGGGACCTTAAATTTGTCCTGGCATTTTTTATACGTACTCCCTTTGAGCTGATGCACAACAGCTTGTTGCATCTTCTGACTCTCTGGACTATCTTCCATGTTGAGATCACTTTAGCTCATTGCGTAAGTGAGCTCCAGGCTCCCTAGGTGCAACCTCCCTGCACCACCTTTTTTCCAGACAAAGTGGTGTTGAGGACTAGGCGGCCTTTTTGCCAAAAGTGTTTCATGTTGGGTAATCCATCACCCTCTCAACGTTCTTTGTCCCTCCTCAGTCTTAGAAAGAGGAGGTGAGACTCCATCGTCTGGACCCCAAAAGAGATTTAAGCTTTTACATCAATCACACCAAAGCATTGCTTAATTTGAGCCGGTGGTTTTCGGTGCTTGGCACCTGCACTTAATTGTCAACACCGCACTTATAACAGTCTGCCACATGGTGGCACTGATCATTTAATTAAGAGATGAGCAGAACAACGGTTGTTTATGAATACAATATACATTAACATTTACTAATACCTGCCTCCCCAGCCATTTCTTTAGCTTTGGGGACCTGGAATAATCTGAACTGTCCCACTTGCAGGCAAGAGAGATGATTAGTCATTGTTTTGGCAGCGATGACAGGGACGATGGGTGGTGCAAGCTGCAGTGGCCTCCTGGTCAGGGCCCTGGCACTTACTATTTTACATATTAAGCACTGCACCAAAGGCTATTGGGTAAACAATCGTTTTTTTGTGGGGTTCTCTAGGATAAAGAAAGGTAAGGCGGTGCAGAGAAGGACTCAAGGTGAATAAACCTTTGCATTAAGATCTGGCATGCATTTGCCAAAAAGCAGTCTTCAGATGTACTGAGAGCCCATTCCTCCAAGGCTGCCAATACTGCATTGGCACTGGAGTGCCTGACCTTGACATTAGTCAGGCTGTCACGTAGGCGTTCGTGCACACATTCACGAAGCACTACTTCCTTGATAGCCATGTCTAACAAGATGGGCATTTTGTCAGTTTAGTCCTGCAGGACCTTTTGGGCTGAACCCACATAGACAGACAGCAGTTCATGAATATCTTTATCTGGACGCCTGACTGGTGAAGGCAGAGTCCAAGGCGCTGGTTGAGGAACATCTGAGATGCACAATTACTCTTCTCCGTGACTTGAAATGTACCTTCAACATAATACACATGAAGGTTTTTCCTCCTGCTCAGAGGATCATAGATATTCGGAAGAAGATTCCGATTTCCAGACTCAAACATGTCTCCCAATACTGCAGGTCTTTATCCTGCCTGTATTCATGGCCTTATCCATCCTGGTGTCAGATAAGAGCCCTGCCGTGGCACCTGTGACGGCACAGCTCTGCCACCAAGGAACCTCTTGGCTCAGGTGTAGATGTCACAGTCAGCTCAACTGGACAGGCACTATTGGATGGACTCCACCAACACTGATGTGGATTATCTGTTCAGTCCTTTGCAAGCCCAGGCTACCTTGTTCTTGGACACCTCCTCAGTAGGTTGGGGGTACCCATGTGGGCAACAGGGCAGCATAAAACCTTTGGTATGTGTCACAGTAGAGTCTTCACATAAATGTGCCTAGAGCTGCATGTGGTTGGTCTTGCCTTGAGGGCATGTTTTCTTTCCATATCAAAGAGTGCCACTCATCTCCTGTCAAACAAAACCACCACAATCCATTATATCAACAGCCAGGGTGGTGTGCAGTCATGTGGTGTTGATTCACCTGTGGCAGTGGACGCAGCAAAAGCGGATTTTTTCAGAGGTTAATCATCTGGTAGGATTTCTTAATGCTTTGTCACCTCCTGCTGGAAGATCACAATTGGGAAGTACACCTCAAGTGATGGAGATGTTGTCCATATCTTGGTGTTCACTGATGTATCTCCCCGCCATGATCCAAAACAGAAAGTGACCACTGTTTTGTGCCATACACTCAACTGAATGCTTCCATGGGGGATGCCTTCAAGTTCAGCTATTCTCACGACCTCCATCCCAATCCCCTAATGCTGTGGCTGGCTGCCTGTGTGGAGATTGAGCAGTGCCTGCTGGAGCCCTTTTCTTCCCTAATGAAATTGTAAAAATCATTTTTCTCAGCAAGAAGAGCCACTATGCAATACATTTATGTGGGTTGGTAGAACAAATTTTTGCAGCGGTGTTGAACAGAAGGCTTAGACCCCTTTACTTTATGCCTTTCTGACATTCTGTGTTTCACACTGTCTCATGTATAGCAGGGGCTACCTGTGGCTCCAGTCAGGTGTTAGCTGGCTGCCTTTTCTGCTTTCACGTGCCTCCCTGGTCAGCCATCATTTTTTAGGTCACCTTTAGTGGCATGTTTGCTGAAAGTTTTGATTTCCATGTTTTCTCCTACTTTTTACATTGTTCCTCAGTTGGATTTAAATCTTATGCTGATTTTCTTGATGGAATCCCCCTTCGAGCTGATGCACAATTGTCCAGTTAGATGTCTAACTTTGAAGGCAGTATTGTTAGCTGCAATAACCTCTGCACATAGGGTTGGATAACTTTAGGTCCTTTTAGTTTTTCCATCTTTCAGAGTTTTTACCTGGACAAGCTGGTCCTTTGCACCTGCACAGCTTTCTTGACCTAGGTGATTTTGACCTTGCACTAGGCCCAGTCTATCTCTCTTCTGATTTTCTTTCCTCCCCCCCAGCCCACCAAGGAAATGAAGAGGCTGCATAGACTGAATCTCAGGTGCCAGGGTTCATACTGCCACACTTGACAGGACATGGTGGATGACTACCTCTTTGTGGGCTTTGGCAAAACCAGGAAAGAAAATGTGTGTCAAAATGCACAATTTCACGTTGGATCCTCTTAAGTTTCAAGATCTGCTCTACTTTGGCCAAGAAAGACCCTCTAAAGGCCATTAGTGCCCCCTCCCTTAAGGCTGTGGTTGCTTCCTAACACTCACAGGAAGAGTCCTGGTAGCAGTCATCTGTTGGCAACCACATGGTCATCCTTGCAAACGTTTGACAAACAGTACTGCCTGATACTTCAAGCATGTGATGACCAATAAAGTGACAAATACTTTGTCAAGGTTGTGCTGCATAACTTCATGGTGAATTGGCTCTGCTCATTCCCATGTCCCAGAGAGTATATTTAGGTCTCATTCTTACTATGAGGAATGGGCAGGACAATATATCCATTACAAATAAAAGTTACTTTCCTTTTGTAATGATATTTCTGTTCAATCAGTGCTGCACGGAATAAGATTCCAGGGTATGCAAAATTTGATGTGCTCTTATTGTCACTGTTGTTGAGGAACTGACACCAGTACACCGGTTGGCACCTATTATACACCACTGATGACATGCATGGAGGGTTGAGTCATGGCCAGAGCCTCCCTCCACTTGGTACCACTTGAGAGTTGCCTCTGGGAAACGCTTTTCTGGACCAGTATGATAACTGGAGAATATTCTTTTAGTTTATCCACCTTTCAGAGTTTTTACCTGGACAAGCTGGTACTTTGCACCTGCACAGCTTTCTTGCCCTAGGTGGTTTTGACCTTGCACTAGGCCCAGTCTATCTCCCTTCTGATTTTCTTTCCTCCCACCAAGGAAAAGAAGAGGCTGCATAGACTGAATCTCAGGTGCCAGGGTTCATACTGCCATACTTGACAGGACATGGTGGATGACTACCTCTTTGTGGGCTTTGGCAAAGCCAGGAAAGACACGGTGTGTCAAAATGCACAATTTCGCGTTGGATCCAATTAAGTATCAAGATCTGATCTACCTTGGCCAAGAAAGACCCTCTAAAGGCCATTAGTACCCCCTCCCTTAAGGCCATGGTTGCTTCCTGACACCCAGAGGAGGAGTCCCGGTAGCACTCGCATGTCGGCAACCACATGATCATCCTTGCATACTTTTGACAAATAGTACTGCCTAATGGTTCAAGCATGCAGTGACAAATACTTTGCCAGGGTTGTGCTGCATAACTTCATGGTAAATTGGCCCTGCTCATTCCCAGGTCCCGGAGAGTGTATTTAGGGCTCATTTTTTAGGTCGAGCCTAATCAGCGCGCAAGCGCTGCTTAGGATCTGACCTTTTGGAATCGGTCAGTACTTTTTGGAAAACTCGTGCATGTACTGCACTGTTTCCAATGAGTACTCGTGCATGTAAGGCATCCACCTTGCGGGAGCGAGCAGCTGCTTTGGAAACAGATAGCGCCGCTGCTCGCTCCCGCAAGGTGGATGCCTTACATGGACTGAGCCTCGAAACCACGCCCCCGTTCCCCACCGTGAGCTTCAAAACGTAGAAGGCGCCAGCGACACGTCTGTCTGCTCTGCCGACTTATTGCCCTCTTATCTCGCGGTAGCGGAGGATGCCTCGAGCTCGGCACTTGTGTGTATATGTTGTGTTGCTAAAGCTTGTTGGAGATGCCTTTGGAGTGTGTTTTTTTTTCAATGTGCTTCATTTGTTTAGGAAGGTTTTTTTCTGTTCACGGCATTTGTGCTTTGTTTCTGACGGCATCGCCATGTTGACGGTGCTTTTTTAGGTCTCGCCTACGCAGCCATAACTAGTAGACCCCAGACTTTCAGTATCCTGTTTCCTCTAATCTGACATTCCTTACAAACTAAATGTATAAATAATATATATATCCCGCCAAAACATATATCAGTGTTTTCCTGCATTCTGAAGAACAATAGATTTGAGTGAAACGGTTTAGACGCTTTAAGACGCGCTGATGGTATTTGAACATGTCCTGCAACACGTTTCCCTCTTCGGCTGCGATGTCGTGCACGCCGTGTACTCTGTGATTGTAGTGAGTGCACACGTGGCTTGTGGATGTCTGATGTATGATGTCTGATGCTTGTGGATGTCTGATGCCTGATGTCTGATGCTTGTGGATGTCTGATGCCTGATGGTTGTGGATGCCTGATGCTTGTGGATGCCTGATGCTTGTGGATGCCTGATGTTTGATGCTTGTGGATGTCTGATGCCTGATGCTTGTGGATGCCTGATGTCTGATGCTTGTGGATGCCTGATGCTTGTGGATGCCTGATGTCTGATGCTTGTGGATGCCTGATGTCTGATGATTGTGGATGTCTGATGCCTGATGATTGTGGATGTCTGATGCCTGATATCTGATGCCTGATGCTTGTGGATGTCTGATGTCTGATGCTTGTGGATGTCTGATGTCTGATGCTTGTGGATGTCTGATGCCTGATGATTGTGGATGCCTGATGCTTGTGGATGCCTGATGCCTGATGCTTGTGGATGTCTGATGCCTGATGTCTGATGCTTGTGGATGCCTGATGGATGCCTGATGTCTGATGCTTGTGGATGCCTGATGCTTGTGGATGCCTGATGCTTGTGGATGCCTGATGTCTGATGCCTGATGCTTGTGGATGCCTGATGTCTGATGCCTGATGCTTGTGGATGTCTGATGTATGATGCTTGTGGATGTCTGATGCTTGTGGAAGTCTGATGCCTGATGTCTGATGCTTGTGGATGTCTGATGCCTGATGTCTGATGATTGTGGATGTCTGATGCCTGATGTCTGATGCTTGTGGATGTCTGATGCCTGATGCTTGTGGATGTCTGATGCCTGTGGATGTATGATGCCTGTTGATGTCTGATGTCTGATGCTTGTGGATGCCTGATGTCTGATGCTTGTGGATGTCTGATGCCTGATGCTTGTGGATGTCTGATGCTTGTGGATGTCTGATGTCTGATGCTGGTGGATGTCTGATGCCTGTGGATGTCTGATGCCTGTTGATGTCTGATGTCTGATGCTTGTGGATGCCTGATGTCTGATGCTTGTGGATGTCTGATGTCTGATGATTGTGGATGTCTGATGTCTGATGCTTGTGGATGCCTGATGTCTGATGCGTGTGGATGTCTGATGCTTGTGGATGTCTGATGTCTGATGCTGGTGGATGTCTGATGCCTGTGGATGTCTGATGCCTGTTGATGTCTGATGTCTGATGCTTGTGGATGCCTGATGTCTGATGCTTGTGGATGTCTGATGTCTGATGATTGTGGATGTCTGATGCCTGATGTCTGATGCTTGTGGATGTCTGATGCCTGATGCGTGTGGATGCCTGATGCCTGTGGATGTCTGATGCCTGTTGATGTCTGATGTCTGATGCTTGTGGATGCCTGATGTCTGATGCTTGTGGATGTCTGATGCATGATGCTTGTGGATGTCTGATGCTTGTGGATGTCTGATGCTTGTGGATGTCTGATGTCTGATGCTGGTGGATGTCTGATGCCTGTGGATGTCTGATGCCTGTTGATGTCTGATGCCTGATGTCTGATGCTTGTGGATGCCTGATGTCTGATGCTTGTGGATGTCTGATGCCTGATGCTTGTGGATGTCTGATGCTTGTGGATGTCTGATGCTTGTGGATGTCTGATGTCTGATGCTGGTGGATGTCTGATGCCTGATGCTTGTGGATGTATAATGTCTGGTGCTTGTGGATGTCTGATGCCTGATGTCTGATGCTTGTGGATGTATGATGCCTGATGCTTGTGGATGTCTGATGCCTGATGCTTGTGAATGTCTGATGCCTGATGCTTGTGGATGCCTGATGCCTGTGGATGTCTGATGCCTGTGGATGTCTGATGCCTGTGGATGTCTGATGCCTGTGGATGTGTGATGCCTGTGGATGTGTGATGCCTGTGGATGTCCGATGCATGTGGATGTCTGATGCCTGTGGATGTCTGATGCCTGTGGATGTCTGATAATTATGGATGTCTGATGCATGTGGATGTCTGATGCCTGTGGATGCCTGATGCATGATGCCTGTGGATGTCTGATGCCTGTGGATGTCTGATGCCTGTGGATGTCTGATGATTGTGGATGTCTGATGCCTGATGATTGTGGATGTCTGATGCCTGATGTCTGATGCCTGATGCTGGTGGATGTCTGATGCATGATGCCTGATGCTTGTGGATGTCTGATGTCTGATGCTTGTGGATGCCTGATGTCTGATGCGTGTGGATGTCTGATGCTTGTGGATGTCTGATGCCTGATGCTTGTGGATGTCTGATGTCTGATGCTTGTGGATGCCTGATGCCTGATGCTTGTGGATGTCTGATGCCTGATGCTTGTGGATGTCTGATGTCTGATGGATGCCTGATGCTTGTGGATGTCTGATGCCTGATGCTTGTGGATGTCTGATGCCTGATGCTTGTGGATGTCTGATATCTGATGCCTGATGCTTATGGATGTCTGATGCCTGATGCGTGTGGATGTCTGATGCCTGATGCTTGTGGATGTCTGATGTCTGATGCTTGTGGATGTCTGATGCCTGATGCTTGTGGATGTCTGATGCCTGATGTCTGATGCCTGATGCTTATGGATGTCTGATGCCTGATGCTTGTGGATGTCTGATGCCTGATGTCTGATGCCTGATGTCTGATGCCTGATGCTTGTGGATGTCTGATGCCTGTGGATGTCTGATGCCTGTGGATGTCTGATGCCTGTGGATGTCTGATGCCTGTGGATGTCTGATATCTTATGCCTGATGTCTGATGCTTGTGGATGTCTGATGCCTGATGTCTGATGCTTGTGGATGTCTGATGTCCTGTGCTTGTGGATGTCTGATGTCTGATGCTTGTGAATGTCTGATGCCTGATGCTGGTGGATGTCTGATGTCTGTTGCCTGATGCTTGTGGATGTCTGGTGCCTGATGTCTGATGTCTGATGCTTGTGGATGTCTGATGCTTGTGGATGTCTGATGCCTGATGCTTGTGGATGTCTGATTCCTGATGCTTGTGGATGTCTGATGTCTGATGCCTGATGCGTGTGGATGTCTGATGTCTGATGCCTGATGCTTGTGGATGTCTGATGCCTGATGCTTGTGGATGTCTGATGCCTGATGCTTGTGGATGTCTGATGCCTGTGGATGTCTGATGCCTGTTGATGTCTGATGTCTGATGCTTGTGGATGCCTGATGTCTGATGCTTGTGGATGTCTGATGCCTGATGTCTGATGCTTGTGGATGTCTGATGCCTGATGCTTGTGGATGTCTGATGCCTGTGGATGTCTGATGCCTGTTGATGTCTGATGTCTGATGCTTGTGGATGCCTGATGTCTGATGCTTGTGGATGTCTGATGCCTGATGCTTGTGGATGTCTGATGCTTGTGGATGTCTGATGTCTGATGCTGGTGGATGTCTGATGCCTGTGGATGTCTGATGCCTGTTGATGTCTGATGTCTGATGCTTGTGGATGCCTGATGTCTGATGCTTGTGGATGTCTGATGTCTGATGATTCTGGATGTCTGATGTCTGATGCTTGTGGATGCCTGATGTCTGATGCTTGTGGATGTCTGATGCCTGATGCTTGTGGATGTCTGATGCTTGTGGATGTCTGATGTCTGATGCTGGTGGATGTCTGATGCCTGTGGATGTCTGATGCCTGTTGACGTCTGATGTCTGATGCTTGTGGATGCCTGATGTCTGATGCTTGTGGATGTCTGATGTCTGATGATTGTGGATGTCTGATGCCTGATGTCTGATGCTTGTGGATGTCTGATGCCTGATGCGTGTGGATGTCTGATGCCTGTGGATGTCTGATGCCTGTTGATGTCTGATGTCTGATGCTTGTGGATGCCTGATGTCTGATGCTTGTGGATGTCTGATGCCTGATGCTTGTGGATGTCTGATGCGTGTGGATGTCTGATGCTGGTGGATGTCTGATGCTGGTGGATGTCTGATGCCTGTGGATGTCTGATGCCTGTTGATGTCTGATGCCTGATGTCTGATGCTTGTGGATGCCTGATGTCTGATGCTTGTGGATGTCTGATGCCTGATGCTTGTGGATGTCTGATGCTTGTGGATGTCTGATGCTTGTGGATGTCTGATGCTTGTGGATGTCTGATGTCTGATGCTGGTGGATGTCTGATGCTGGTGGATGTCTGATGCCTGATGCTTGTGGATGTATAATGTCTGATGCTTGTGGATGTCTGATGCCTGATGTCTGATGCTTGTGGATGTATGATGCCTGATGCTTGTGGATGTCTGATGCCTGATGCTTGTGGATGTCTGATGCCTGTGGATGTCTGATGCCTGTGGATGTCTGATGCCTGTGGATGTCTGATGCCTGTGGATGTGTGATGCCTGTGGATGTGTGATGCCTGTGGATGTGTGATGCCTGTGGATGTCCGATGCCTGTGGATGTCTGATGCCTGTGGATGTCTGATAATTATGGATGTCTGATGCATGTGGATGTCTGATGCCTGTGGATGCCTGATGCCTGATGCCTGTGGATGTCTGATGCCTGTGGATGTCTGATGATTGTGGATGTCTGATGCCTGATGATTGTGGATGTCTGATGCCTGATGTCTGATGCCTGATGCTGGTGGATGTCTGATGCATGATGCCTGATGCTTGTGGATGTCTGATGCCTGATGTCTGATGCTTGTGGATGCCTGATGTCTGATGCCTGATGCGTGTGGATGTCTGATGCTTGTGGATGTCTGATGCCTGATGCTTGTGGATGTCTGATGTCTGATGCTTGTGGATGCCTGATGCTTGTGGATGTCTGATGCCTGATGCTTGTGGATGTCTGATGTCTGATGGATGCCTGATGCTTGTGGATGCCTGATGCCTGATGCTTGTGGATGTCTGATGCCTGATGCTTGTGGATGTCTGATATCTGATGCCTGATGCTTATGGATGTCTGATGCCTGATGCGTGTGGATGTCTGATGCCTGATGCTTGTGGATGTCTGATGCCTGATGCTTGTGGATGTCTGATGCCTGATGCTTGTGGATGTCTGATGCTTGTGGATGTCTGATGTCTGATGCTGGTGGATGTCTGATGCCTGTGGATGTCTGATGCCTGTTGATGTCTGATGTCTGATGCTTGTGGATGCCTGATGTCTGATGCTTGTGGATGTCTGATGTCTGATGATTCTGGATGTCTGATGTCTGATGCTTGTGGATGCCTGATGTCTGATGCTTGTGGATGTCTGATGCCTGATGCTTGTGGATGTCTGATGCTTGTGGATGTCTGATGTCTGATGCTGGTGGATGTCTGATGCCTGTGGATGTCTGATGCCTGTTGATGTCTGATGTCTGATGCTTGTGGATGCCTGATGTCTGATGCTTGTGGATGTCTGATGTCTGATGATTGTGGATGTCTGATGCCTGATGTCTGATGCTTGTGGATGTCTGATGCCTGATGCGTGTGGATGTCTGATGCCTGTGGATGTCTGATGCCTGTTGATGTCTGATGTCTGATGCTTGTGGATGCCTGATGTCTGATGCTTGTGGATGTCTGATGCCTGATGCTTGTGGATGTCTGATGCTTGTGGATGTCTGATGCTTGTGGATGTCTGATGTCTGATGCTGGTGGATGTCTGATGCCTGTGGATGTCTGATGCCTGTTGATGTCTGATGCCTGATGTCTGATGCTTGTGGATGCCTGATGTCTGATGCTTGTGGATGTCTGATGCCTGATGCTTGTGGATGTCTGATGCTTGTGGATGTCTGATGCTTGTGGATGTCTGATGCTTGTGGATGTCTGATGTCTGATGCTGGTGGATGTCTGATGCTGGTGGATGTCTGATGCCTGATGCTTGTGGATGTATAATGTCTGATGCTTGTGGATATCTGATGCCTGATGTCTGATGCTTGTGGATGTATGATGCCTGATGCTTGTGGATGTCTGATGCCTGATGCTTGTGGATGTCTGATGCCTGTGGATGTCTGATGCCTGTGGATGTCTGATGCCTGTGGATGTGTGATGCCTGTGGATGTGTGATGCCTGTGGATGTCCGATGCATGTGGATGTCTGATGCCTGTGGATGTCTGATGCCTGTGGATGTCTGATAATTATGGATGTCTGATGCATGTGGATGTCTGATGCCTGTGGATGCCTGATGCCTGATGCCTGTGGATGTCTGATGCCTGTGGATGTCTGATGCCTGTGGATGTCTGATGATTGTGGATGTCTGATGCCTGATGATTGTGGATGTCTGATGCCTGATGTCTGATGCCTGATGCTGGTGGATGTCTGATGCATGATGCCTGATGCTTGTGGATGTCTGATGCCTGATGTCTGATGCTTGTGGATGCCTGATGTCTGATGCCTGATGCGTGTGGATGTCTGATGCTTGTGGATGTCTGATGCCTGATGCTTGTGGATGTCTGATGTCTGATGCTTGTGGATGCCTGATGCTTGTGGATGTCTGATGCCTGATGCTTGTGGATGTCTGATGTCTGATGGATGCCTGATGCTTGTGGATGCCTGATGCCTGATGCTTGTGGATGTCTGATGCCTGATGCTTGTGGATGTCTGATATCTGATGCCTGATGCTTATGGATGTCTGATGCCTGATGCGTGTGGATGTCTGATGCCTGATGCTTGTGGATGTCTGATGCCTGATGCTTGTGGATGTCTGATGCCTGATGCTTGTGGATGTCTGATGCCTGTTGATGTCCGATGCCTGATGTCTGATGCTTGTGGATGCCTGATGTCTGATGCTTGTGGATGTCTGATGCCTGATGCTTGTGGATGTCTGATGCTTGTGGATGTCGTATGCCTGATGTCTGATGCCTGATGTCTGATGCCTGATGTCTGATGCCTGATGCTTGTGGATGTCTGATGCCTGTGGATGTCTGATGCCTGTGGATGTCTGATGCCTGTGGATGTCTGATGTCTTATGCCTGATGTCTGATGCTTGTGGATGTCTGATGCCTGATGTCTGATGCTTGTGGATGTCTGATGTCCTGTGCTTGTGGATGTCTGATGTCTGATGCTTGTGAATGTCTGATGCCTGATGCTGGTGGATGTCTGATGCTTGTGGATGTCTGATGCTTGTGGATGTCTGATGCTTGTGGATGTCTGATGTCTGATGCTGGTGGATGTCTGATGCTGGTGGATGTCTGATGCCTGATGCTTGTGGATGTATAATGTCTGATGCTTGTGGATGTCTGATGCCTGATGTCTGATGCTTGTGGATGTATGATGCCTGATGCTTGTGGATGTCTGATGCCTGATGCTTGTGGATGTCTGATGCCTGTGGATGTCTGATGCCTGTGGATGTCTGATGCCTGTGGATGTGTGATGCCTGTGGATGTGTGATGCCTGTGGATGTCCGATGCATGTGGATGTCTGATGCCTGTGGATGTCTGATGCCTGTGGATGTCTGATAAGTATGGATGTCTGATGCATGTGGATGTCTGATGCCTGTGGATGCCTGATGCCTGATGCCTGTGGATGTCTGATGCCTGTGGATGTCTGATGCCTGTGGATGTCTGATGATTGTGGATGTCTGATGCCTGATGATTGTGGATGTCTGATGCCTGATGTCTGATGCCTGATGCTGGTGGATGTCTGATGCATGATGCCTGATGCTTGTGGATGTCTGATGCCTGATGTCTGATGCTTGTGGATGCCTGATGACTGATGCCTGATGCGTGTGGATGTCTGATGCTTGTGGATGTCTGATGCCTGATGCTTGTGGATGTCTGATGCTTGTGGATGCCTGATGCTTGTGGATGTCTGATGCCTGATGCTTGTGGATGTCTGATGTCTGATGGATGCCTGATGCTTGTGGATGCCTGATGCCTGATGCTTGTGGATGTCTGATGCCTGATGCTTGTGGATGTCTGATATCTGATGCCTGATGCTTATGGATGTCTGATGCCTGATGCGTGTGGATGTCTGATGCCTGATGCTTGTGGATGTCTGATGCCTGATGCTTGTGGATGTCTGATGCCTGATGCTTGTGGATGTCTGATGCCTGTTGATGTCTGATGTCTGATGCTTGTGGATGCCTGATGTCTGATGCTTGTGGATGTCTGATGCCTGATGCTTGTGGATGTCTGATGCTTGTGGATGTCGTATGCCTGATGTCTGATGCCTGATGTCTGATGCCTGATGTCTGATGCCTGATGCTTGTGGATGTCTGATGCCTGTGGATGTCTGATGCCTGTGGATGTCTGATGCCTGTGGATGTCTGATGTCTTATGCCTGATGTCTGATGCTTGTGGATGTCTGATGCCTGATGTCTGATGCTTGTGGATGTCTGATGTCCTGTGCTTGTGGATGTCTGATGTCTGATGCTTGTGAATGTCTGATGCCTGATGCTGGTGGATGTCTGATGCCTGATGTCTGTTGCCTGATGCTTGTGGATGTCTGGTGCCTGATGTCTGATGTCTGATGCTTGTGGATGTCTGATGCTTGTGGATGTCTGATGCCTGATGCTTGTGGATGTCTGATGCCTGATGCTTGTGGATGTCTGATTCCTGATGCTTGTGGATGTCTGATGTCTGATGCCTGATGCTTGTGGATGTCTGATGTCTGGTGCCTGATGTCTGATGTCTGATGCTTGTGGATGTCTGATGCTTGTGGATGTCTGATGCCTGATGCTTGTGGATGTCTGATTCCTGATGCTTGTGGATGTCTGATGTCTGATGCCTGATGTTTGTGGATGTCTGATGCCTGATGCTTGTGGATGTCTGATGCCTGATGTCTGATGCCTGATGCTTGTGGATGTCTGATGCCTGATGCTTGTGGATGTCTGATGCTTGTAGATAACTGTGTGAGTGTGTGATGTGTGTGCCTGTGGCAGTTTTGATCCTTATACACATATGACTCATGAAGCACAGATGATTTATAAGGGCGATATATCACATTCATAAAATGTGCTTAAGGTGTTACATGTGCACTGTTGGAACACCGTACAAGTGTCAAGTTGGTGCATTATATTTGCTTGTTGCTTTACAATACAAGGGACTTTTTATTATTAAGTGTCACCACTTTGCCAACTGCTCCTCACTGAAACTCTCCAATGCAGGGTGTCTTATACTTCAGGGTTAAATGTGAGTTTAAATGTCTAGGAATAAGTCAGTAACACAAACTACCAGTGGGATGTACTACACCCAGACTTCTCAAGTCACTATGTGTTCTGACACCCCATCACCAAGTGGGGAGCGAGCTTAGAGTGCTCTTCCTAGGCTCCCTGCCCTGCCTCCCTGGCTAGATGAATCTGGAAGGGGGTGGCTTCCATTGCTGGAGGTACAGCTCCCGCCTCCTGGCACATCCTCTCCTGGTACATCAGCTGGTCTCTCCATTCAGGAACACTAAGTAGCTGCCCCCACAAGGTGCACTCTGGGGCAGTAATACTCCCTGCATTTTATCGGGGCTCACAGGCTCTGCTGGCCCCCAGATAACTTCAGAATGTCAAACTCCTCAGCGAGGATGTCTAACATAGACCCAGGAGGGCCCCACCTAGTGCTTAATTTGAGGCAGTAGTTTACGGTGCTCGACACCAGCAATTAATTGTCAACATCGGCACTTATGACAGTCTGCCACATGGTGGCGCTGTTTGTGTAATTTAGAGATAAGCAGAACAATAGTTTTATTATTTCATTATACATTAAAAACAACAGATACCTGCAGCCCAAACCATTCTTATAGCTGTGGAGGCCTCTAACAGTCTGAATTGTCACACTGGTAGCAGTCTGATGATTAATAGTTGTGCAGGTAATGTAATGGCAATTTTGACAGGGGCAATGGGTGGTGCAAGCTGCAGTGGCCTCCTGGCGAGAGCCCTGGCACTTATTTCTTTACAAATTGAGCACTGGCCCACCCCTGTCACATTTTGGGGATAGCTACATAAGATAAATGTACACACAGTAAGTTAAAGTGCATCCCATTTATGGGATCAGCACTTACAGAGAAAATCTTGCAAAGATGCTACCCCTCTTGGACATACCTAGTACCCCTCTCAAACCCACGCAGTCACTGTGACAATGTTGCACCTTTGCAAGCACTTTTTGGACAGGAAGCGAACAATGCTTCACAGTTGGGAGGGTGCGAATAAAACGTCAGGAGTGCATGTGGGAGCGGGACAACAAACTGGCACAGGGAAGAAACAAAACAGGATTTGGGGGCCTGCGAGGAGGAATCCTCCTGAAACAAGCATTTGCAAAGCAATAGGTCTCGCATTTACGCAAGTTTAAACTATTGGCATTGTAAATGACAATGCCTTTTATTTATGTTTTGGTTTGTACAACATAAATTAAAGGCATTGTCATTTACAATACCAATAGCTCCAAAACTCGCAGTTGCGAGACCTATTGCATTGCAAATGTATCACTTGGCCCCAGTGTTTTCAATTTTTTATTGGGTGACAGTTGCCTCAAACCCTGCTTGGAGAGTCGCGCTCGCGGCTTGCTTGCACAGCACACTCTATGCAAGGAGTGATATTGCATTTTTAGTGCTGCTTTAAGTTCCCTGTCCAGCAATATATATAAAATGTTTTGATTAGGCCATGTTCATATCTCCTGGGCATACCTATGTGCCCGATTGATTCTTGGTTTTCTGGAAGCTTCCACTATAATAGATTCCTTGTTAACTACTGCAGAGTAAGGAACAGAAGTGCGGCAGACATTTTAGATTTCTTCAATGGCACATGTGAAACACAATGAAATGGGGCCGCTTTAGTATCATGTATTGAGAATTAAGTTTTTATGTGAAGACTGGCCACATATCGTTTTAAATTAAAAGCTATGCTGTGCTGCTGTCTAAAATGTCTCCTATACGAACACACCAAGTAGACTTTTATTTACCTTTTTGATTATTGTATGTTTTTACCTTTAGAAAGATTACAGCAGAAATGGTATAGGTGTGAACGTAAAAGTGCAGCCATGGTGCATCTGCTCTTCCAACTGCAAACATTAATGGACTTTGAGCAATTGTGCTTGGACACAAAACTGTATGGCCAGTAGCATGTATCACACTTCATGCATGTGGACAGTTTTTCTCAACTTCATGCAATGTATATGTGAGTGTGTTTGAAGGGATTGATCTGCATTCACCCCTATCTCTTTGGCCTATACTTCCAAAATTCTTTCTAATTTACATGTCTCTTCACTACGACCCCAACGCCAAAGAGGGTGGGATCTCTTATGATGCCCTAAGTAGCTTAAGTGTCAGGCTGGAAGTAGAAAATATAACCTTGATTAGACCAGAAATCTTTTTACTCTCTGTTAATACCCATGCCAAGTACATCAATGTTCTCAGCTATTGAAGACTGCTGGCACTTTGTGGTAGGAACAACAAGCATTGGCAATGCCAATAGTTTGCACATATGTGAGATCTATTGGCTTTGTCAATGTTTTTTTTTTTTTTTTACATGTTGCACTGCAGCGCAGGCTGCTGTACATCATGGCTTCAAGTAACAAGCATTGGCATAGCCAATAGGTCTCGCCTTTGGGACCTTATAAGTGTTTAGCCATGCAACAGTTGATGTTGTTGCACCAAGGATATTGTGCTGGATAACTAAACACTTATAAGGTCCCAAAGGCGAGACCTATTGGCTATGCCAATGCTTGTTTAAGCTGGTTTTGCTGTTGGAAACGATACTGCATGTATTTAATTGAGGACGAAACACCACATAATGCGGCGCAGATATGCTGCTGCGCTGCCTGCATACAGCACACAGTGTACAGCCTCTAACTACGAAACACAGAGATCACTAGCGTCACACAGTGCAAGTGGGGTTTTCCACACCCGCGTCTGGGGTATTTCAAATGTAACTTGCACATAGTGCCATTGCTAGGTTGTTTGATAACCCGACATGAAAAAGTTCACATGAAGCTTGAACATTCACATGGTTGGCCAGCTCACTGTTTACCAAAACATCTGCTGCTTCAAGGCTTGTTGTGAACAAAACGCGCTCAGCCAAAAGCTGTAAATCATGTCCTTATCTGGTTTCTTGTCCGGTCCCCCAATCACCCTCCTCTCGCTGAATCAGCTCATGTGGGCACGTTTGTTTAATTTATCATTAGGTAAAAAAGCGAAGATAAACTAATTTCAGTTTCCTCTACGTTTTGTCACAAACAAAATTCTGAAATATGCATTGGAGAAAACTGTGTTGACTACTTTCCCTGTGATGCAAGCAGCAAAGGCCTATGTATTGCAACCTTTTATGTCTAAGTGGCAAGTCCTGTTAAGGTTGATAAAAGGAGTACCACTGAATGGAGAGATAGTAACTCCAAATTTTTGCAGCCCTGTTCATCATGTGCTGTACCTAAGCAGACACCTAGTGGGAAGAACTTCTCATCAGCTAGATCCTGGCCTTTCTGCATGCCCCCCCCCACCCCCCCCCCCACATTCTCCTCACAGCATTGGGGTCTGGTTTTCCTAGATGGTGCTTTCTCAGTAATGCCCCGAAGACTTGTAATAAACAAGCATTGGCATAGCCAATAGGTCTCGCTTTTGTGACCTTATAAGTATTTAGTTATGCAGCACAATATCCTTGGTGCAATAACATCAACTGTTGCATGGCTAAAAACTTATAAGGCCCCAAAGGCGAGACCTATTGGCTATGCCAATGCTTGTTTTTAGAAGCCTGGCATGCAGTTTTAAATGGAGGCTGGTAAGAAAGGTGCCAACCCGAGGGGCAAGGTCTAGAGAGAAATAAGATAGGAAGAGAGGCGAGTTATAATGAGATAGCACGAATAGAAAGGTGAAGCACAGAATGACAGGTCAGGTAAACAAAGTAGCGAGGCAGAGAGGCAGGTAGAGCCAGTGGGATGAAAAATAGAAAGATATGAGAAGTAGAGAGAAAAGAGGTGCAGATGAGGTAGAGAGATGAGGCTAATACAGAGGAAGGACGAGGGAGAAGTAGAGAATGGTGAAATAGGGAGAGAGAGACAGAGGTAAGACAGATGTAATAAACGAGCGAGACATTAGAAGCAGAGAGAGTGAACGGAAACAGTGATGGAGATAGAAAGAGAGATGAAAGCAAAGGGAGTGATAGATGGAGTGGAAGAGGTAGAGAGAGCATTGTAGAGGAAAAGAAATAAAATAATGGGAAAGGTGAGGGTAAGAGGACATCAATAAAAAGAGAGACATAGAAGGCCAATAGGTGAGGTAAATTGAGAGGCTAGATAGTGTATGAGAAGTGGGGAAGAGAGAGATGAGGCAGTGAGTTGTGAGGCAGAGAGAGAAATGAAAGAGAGAATGGTGAGGTAGAAAGAGGCATGCGAGAGGTAGAGAAAGGTAAGGTAAAGATGGCAAAAATGATAGAAAGGGTAAGATAAAGAGAGATGAAATTAAGAGGGAGATGAAGTAAATGGAAGAGAAATGAAGGGGGATGAGATGCAAACAGAGCAGCAAGATGCAGAAAGAAGAGAAAGTGTAGAGAGAGAGAGAGAGAGAGAGAGGCACTTGAGGAGAGGAGAGGGGCAGAGAGCTAGAGATCTAGAGGTAGGATCGGAGAGAGGTGGCAAGTTGAGGTCATGAGAGGTAAGTGCTGTGGGGCACTGAGGTTTATTGAAAGAGAGGTGTGACGTACAGAGCGAGTTTAAAGGTAGAGCAATAGTGTGGTAGGTACGTAGCCATGTATAAATAGACAGGTAAAAAGGGAGTGTTTAGGTAAAGGAATGGGACAGAAAGGTGCGACAGAGAAAGAAATGTATTGGGTGGTATAGAGAAGTGACAGCTAGTCACAGAGTGTGGTATGTAGAGAAGTAAATTAGAGAGAAGGGCAGGGATTTAGTCTCTGGTCAGGTAAAGAGAGTTAACTTACAACAAGAGAGGAAGAGGGAGAGATGAAGGAGGGAAATGTGAGTAGAGGTGGGAGGTAGAGAGGCAAAACAAACAGGAGCTAAGAGTAAGTTAATGGGAGGCAGACAGAAAGTAGAGAGGTAAAGAAGGGTTAGCAAGACAGGGAAATAGATGATAGAGCAAGATGTAGGTGAGGTAGAGAAAGAGGTAGATAGAGAGGTTGAGAAATGTGGGATGACAAGGGACCCGTAAGCCAGGAACACACCAGGTCTTTGTCCTTAAGCTCGCTACCAGTGCAGTAAACATGGATCAGCCATCTGTAGATAAAGAGTGTGTCTTTATTTCAGGTAGAATAGTATATTTCGTCAGCCATCAACTGCCCGCTTCCTCACTCCAGCCTTCCTTCAGCAACTGTCCACACAACTCATCACATATAATGACGTCTCTGTTACATCAGATGAATCTAACAGAAGACTGTACCATATGAGCAGCTACCACAGAGAGCGACTTTTGTTTAAATTGCTCTTTATTGAGATTTTTATAATAACACAATACTAAAATGACACTCGTATCATATTCCTGTCCTGTGCACAGAGGGGACACCACACAATATGCAAGTTGCAGCACAGCTCCAGGAGACAAACTGTCATTAAAAAACATTCCAGACAGTGTTCTGAGTGTGCTGTGGTGCACAGATGGGGCTTACTTGTTGAACTGAGAATTAGCACACCCTGGTCTCAATTGGAGGGAGGGTACTATAGGACGGTCTGGATGCTGTGAGCGAGGAAAGAAGGCCGAGGTCATCTGCTTTATCGCTGATGTATTTGGCAATGTGTAGCACAGTAGAATATTCCTCGGCCTGTGCAGTGGTCTACAAGGGTCTTAAAACGCATACGAGATCCACTAAGAGCTACATCTAACCAATGAAATCCATCCAGAGCTACAGCCTAATAGTAACTTAAATGTTCTTAAAGAAAGGAAGAAGAGAAAGAAGAAAGGAGATGAGAAAAGGAAAAAAAGAAACAGAGAAAAGTGAGACAGAAAGGAGGGGAGGGACAGAAATTAGTGACGAGAGGGAGAGGATTGGAGAACCAAAGGCAATAAGGGTGAGCGAGTGAGGGAAAAACAGAAAAGACAGAGAAAGGGAGGAAGCTCACCAAAAGGGTGAGAGAGTCGGTTAGAGGAAGGTAGAGAGGGAAGACAGGCAGGAGGGCGAGAGGGAAGTAGAATGGGGGGGCAAGCACAGGAGAGGCAGAAAGATAGAGTAGAGTGAAGGAGTGTGGGAGACAGGGGCACAAGGTTGGAGGAATGAGAACAGAAAGCTAGGAGAGATAAAGATGGTGGGAGGGGGCGGAGGCTGACCGGGAGGAAGAAAGGTGTGGGGGCGCTGGAGGGGCAGAGAGACGGAAGAAACACAGGCAGAGAGAGAGAGACACTGTGAGAGAAAGAGACGATATGAGAGGAAGGAGGATAAAGGAGAGGCAGGGAAAAGAGGCGGTAGGAAGACACACAACCTCTCCAAAGTATGATCAAACATTTCCCTTAACAAAACGAGAAACCTGATGGCTTTGCTGAACTTGTTGAAGCAGATGACACAATAACCCCCACAACTTCACATACAATATGGCGTGTTTTGTAATGACTAAATCTGGAATGTAAACATGAAAATACAAGCATTGGCAAAGCCAATAGGTCTCGGCAACCCGAGAGCTATAGACGTTGTTCATATTAATGTCTTTTAGCTATGTTTTATGGAGTGGATGCATGTGATGTGGAGTGGAATTATATGGCTTGGAGTGCAATTGTTTATCATGGAATTGTGTGGTGTTGAGTGGACTTACGTGCAGTGGAAATATGTGGCATGGTGTGCATTGGAATTATGTGGCTAGTAATTATGTGGTGAGGAGATTATCTGCTGGGTGTTGGTGACGGAGCAGCAAGATGGAGGGATGATCAAGAAAAGCAAAGAATGTGGAGAGAGACCAGCACAGGCTGCTTTGGAGATGCAGGAAGGTTTACTTTCCCACTAACATATAACTTGCCATATAATTAGGTTTACTTTCCCCACTATATAAAGTTGCCATAATATTATGGGTACCAGAGTAGTTCTCTGTTCCACTAGCAGCATACTTCATACAGTGTCTGGGATGTAGTCCTTGCCGAGGACCAATCCGGGGTTTAAGAATTGTTTTAGCATCCTTACGTCCCTTTGCCAAACCAAGTCCAGCCCTCCTTGTCCTGTAACCATGGACATCATTTAGAGGTCGCCATGGGTCGCATTTGAGATCCCTGGCTTGTCTCCTGTGACCACTGGAACTGTCCTTGTGACGGCTGGGCTCAGAAATGGGAAGGGCAGTATCACAGACAGAAGGTAAACAAGGCTCTAGTAAGCCTTGTTAACTAGCTGTGCCTCTCTGCTACATCACGTGCATGAGAAGGCATGAAAACTCTCAGCAGCAAGTGGATCTAAGCAAAGTAACACACTTTCAAAACTATTAGCTATTTTGCAAGTGGATCCAACCCCTGTAAAATTCATCTCTGTACCTCATACTGCTCCCGAGCATGGTAAGGAAAGAAGAAATATAAGAGGGGGAGGGGTGAGAGAGCGAGGTTAAAGTGAAAAGACTATGAAGGGAAAAATAAGGCAAGGTAGAGAGGAAAGGGACGCTACAGAGAGGGGTGAGAAACAGAGAAAAAGACAGGTTTGTGTGAGAGAGGGATTAAAGACATCAGCGAGAGGAGACAGGTGTGAAAGAGTGAGGCACACGAGAGGGATAGGCGATATACACATAGTCATGTAACAATGGTGAATGCAATTAAACACATCTGAAAGAGACACGTTAGTGACAGATTCCTTACCTTAGAATATCCCCAGGCGTCAGGCTGGATCCGGAAAGTTTTTGCGTAGCAGTACCCTTGCGCGTCGGTAGGCGGCGTCGTGCGACTCCGCGTCCGTCGTCAGCGTCGTGATCGCCGGGATGATGTCGCGGGCAGTACTTAGACGCCGCCCCTGTGCGCTGACGTCAGTTCTTCTTTTTTCCGCGCCAGTACGCGCAGATCCGGGAAGAGCAGTGCCCTAGTCATTTTTTGACTAAACTTTTTGGTGATTTTTTCTCTGTTTTTCTTCGAGTCATCTAGGCTCCAAGGTGTGGGTAGGGATGCCCGGCTTCAAGCCATGCGACGCCTGTGGTCGAATGATGTCGATCACAGACCCGCACTTAGAGTGTCTCTACTGCCTCGGCCGCGACCACGACACGAAGTCGTGTTCCGACTGCCGGACCTTACACCCGAAGGCTTTGCGAGAGCGGTCTCGAAAGCTACTCGAGGTCCGGCAGTCCGCTCCGCGCCGCACCGCACCAAGCCCCGGTCACGGGAAAGGTCGAGGGGCCGGTCGTCGGAGTCCTCGCCGGTCGTCGGAGTCCAAATCTTCGCACTCCTCGGGTAAGTCGAAGCACAAAAAGTCTAAGAAGCACCATCGCTCTAAGACTTCGCCTCGCCGGTCTCGCGACTCGGCTGAGGCCCCTGTCGGCACCGTCCCCGCGGCTCCGGAGGTGCCTATGGAGCCGCCCCCGCATTACCCGTCCTTCCCGGGTTCGGGGGCGACTCCGGCCGAGATACAGACATTCCTGTCGGCCATGGCCCGCCTCTTCGGGCCTCAAGGCCCCTCCGGTGCACCTTCGGGCCCCGTGTGCCCTGATGGAGTTGCCCCGGCGCCGCCGCCGACTCCGGTCCCGGCGCCGCCTGTCTCACCAGCCTCGCTCCCGGCCCCGGCTTCGGCCCCGGCCTCGATCCCTGCTCCGGTGGTACCGCAACCCCCATCGACGCCGGTTGACCTAACCACGCCTCCGCCGACGTCCCCGGTGCCGTTCCTGACGCCGTCCGGGGCTCCGGGCGGCGTCGTTCCCCGGTTCTCTCCGGATCCGGACGCGGCGTGGGACCGACGTCGCCCGACGCCGGCTCCGGCGCCCATGAGACCTTGGGTCCCTGACGTCCCCCTCCTCCTTATTTTCAATCGGAGGAGGACCAGGAAGAGCTGGGAGGGGTCGGAAGACCCTCTCACACAGCAGTGTGAGTATGATCAGGACTGGGCAGAGGAACTTGGGGTTGCCAGTGGTCTGGACACTTCTCCTGACACTGGCATGCTGTCTCCTCCTTCCGTGGCTACGGAGGAGGGAGCAAATTTCGCAACGGTGTTGCGTAGAGCAGCTGGAGCCTTGCACCTCCAATTGCCTACTGTGGCTGTCAGGACTAACCTCCTGACGGAAGTGCTTCAGCCGGCAGCTACCTCCTCGGAGCCATTGCTGCCGTTTAATGATGCACTGTCTGACGTTCTTTTGGGCACCTGGTCCAAGCCCACCACAGGGGCTCCTGCGGATAGGAACGTGGCTCCGGGCGACCCCTTGTTTCTCTCTCAACATCCCACCCCCGAGAGCTTGGATGTCCAAGCCTCTGCCTCCCAAACCGCCTTCCCTACCGCCCCTCCGGATAGGGAATCCAAACGCCTGGACCAATTTGGGCAGAAGGCCTTTTCTTCCTCCAGTGCTGGCTTGCGGTCCGTCAACACCACTTGCCTTTTGGGCCGATATTCCCACTCTCTGTGGGATTCGGTGGCGGCCGTTTTGCCCCAGTGTTCTGAGGAGGTCCAGACACTGCTTACCCGCACCATTGCGGAAGGTAGGGATGCGGCAAAGTACACCATACGTTGTGGCCTTGATACCGCCGACTCGCTGGGCAGATCGCTTGCAATAACGGTGGCGCTGCGTCGCCACGCCTGGCTGAGAACAACTGGTTTCTCGGGTGATGTCCAGAATACACTCATGGACATGCCCTTTGATGGAGTCGGTCTTTTTGGTTCCAAAGCAGACCATGCGCTGGAGCGTTTTAAGGACTCACGGGCTACTGCCAAGTCCCTGGGCCTTTCTGCTGTGCGCCCTCCGCTAACCTCTGCTTTTCGCCCCTTTCGTGGCCACGGAAGGGGCGCCCAGTCACGTCCGCTTCCCAGCCACCGGCCCGCGCAGCAAGCGTCTTCGCGTGGCCGAGGACGTGGCTCCCGCCGTGGCGGGTCGGGCAACCAGCGTGCGGGACAGGCCACCAACTCCGCCCCGTCCGCGGCCTCCAAGCCCTCCTAGTCCTTCCTTTCAGGTGCACAGCACGCCAGTAGGGGGCAGGGTCCGCCATCACCTTCACCACTGGCGTGCCATCACCTCGGACAGGTGGGTCTTGGACATTGTCCGAAGGGGCTACTCCCTCCCCTTCGAGACCACCCCCCCAGCCATGCCACTTCAATTCCACCGCATGTCAGGGGATCACTTGGTGCTTCTGCAGAAGGAAGTCACGGCCCTCTTGGCCAAGAGGGCCATCGAGCATGTTCCGACCCCAGAAGTAGGACGTGGTTGCTACTCCCACTACTTTCTGGTGCCCAAAAAGGACTAGGAGGACATGCGTCCTATCTTAGACCTCCGGAACGTCAATCGCTTCCTCCGGAAGGAGAAGTTCAAGATGCTCACCCTAGCTCAGGTCTTGACTGCCCTCGACCCTGGAGACTGGTTGGTAGCGTTGGACTTGCAGGACGCTTATTTTCACATCCCCGTCCTACCTGCCCACCGGCGTTACCTGCGGTTCACGGTAGGCCTCGAGCATTTTCAGTTCACTGTGCTCCCCTTTGGCCTTACAAGTGCCCCTCAGGTGTTCACGAAAGTGATGGCGGTGGTCGCAGCTCATCTGCGCCGGGCAGGGGTTCCAGTCTTCCCCTACCTCGACGACTGGCTGCTGAAGGCGGGCTCGTCCCAGGCAGTCGTCTCCCACCTCCAGACTACGGCCGAACTCCTGCACTCGCTGGTGTTCTCCATCAATGTGCCGAAGTCGCATCTGATTCCTTCTCCACAGCTCCTTTTCATCGGAGCAGTTCTGGACACGACGCAGTTTCGGGCCTATCCTCCCGAACGGCGAGTCCGGGATATTCAGGCTATGATTCCGATCTTTCAGCCTTTATCCTGGGTTTCGGTACGGATGACCCTGAGGCTGCTGGGCCTCATGTCCTCCTGCATCCTGCTGGTCGATCATGCCAGATGGCATATGCAGGCTCTGCAGTGGGACCTGAAGTTCCAGTGGGCGCAGCACCAGGGCAACCTGTCCGATCACGTCCAGATCTCGGAGGGGACTGCAAAACAGTTGCAGTGGTGGCTCTCGAACCGGCAATGGGTCATGGGCAGATCCCTCTCCCTTCCCCAGCCAGAGCACACAGTTGTGACGGACGCGTCCCTTCTGGGATGGGGCGGTCACATGGGAGAGGCGGAGATCAGAGGCCTCTGGTCTCTGGCGGAGTCCCGGCTCCATATCAACCTTCTGGAGCTCCGGGCGATCCGACTTGCACTCAAGGCATTCCTTCCCTCTGTCAAAGGGAAGGTAGTGCAGGTGTTCACAGACAACACCACCGCCATGTGGTACTGCAACAAACAAGGTGGGGTGGGGTCGTGGACCCTCTGTCAGGAGGCTCTGCGCCTCTGGACATGGCTGGAACATCAGGGCATGTTCCTGATGGTTCAACACCTGGCAGGTTCCCTGAACGCCAGGGCGGACGAACTCAGCCGCAGGTGCATGATGGATCACGAATGGCGTCTTCACTCGGAAGTGGCGCAAGGACTCTTTCTGCAGTGGGGAGAGCCTTGGTTAGATCTATTTGCCACCGAAGAGAACGCGCAATGTCATCAGTTCTGCGTGTTGGAATTTCTAAAGCGGCACTCACTCGGCGACGCTTTTCGTCGCGAGTGGAGTTGCGGTCTGTTGTACGCCTTTCCGCCTATACTACTTCTACCCAGAGTGTTGAAGAAGATTCGGCACGACCGGGCCCAAGTCATCCTTGTGGCTCCGGACTGGGCTCGAAGAGTTTGGTATCCCGAGCTACTCAGTATGAGCGTCGATCCCCCGATCCGTCTGCCTCTTCGGGAGGATCTTCTGTCGCAGCAGCAGGGGACGGTCCTCCACCTGAACCTGTCCAGCCTCCACCTGCTTGCGTGGAGATTGAGCGGCGGCAGTTGATTCCTTTCGACTTGCCTCCCGAAGTTTGTGATGTGATTCTGGCAGCCAGGCGTCCCTCCACTAAGGTGGTATACGCCTGCAGGTGGAACAAGTTTGTGGCATGGTGCACAGCAAAGGCTGTGAATCCCCTCTCTGCCCCTCTTTCTGAGGTTCTTCTGTTCCTTCTTTCCCTGGCCCAACAGGGTTCTGCCCTGGGTACCATCAAGGGCTATCTTTGTGCCATCTCGGCCTTCCTCAGGCTTCCTGATCAGCCCTCCCTTTTCAAGTCCCCTGTTGTTAACAGGTTCCTAAAAGGCATTACACACCTCTTCCCTCCTGTTCCGTTTGTGATGCCTCAGTGGGACTTGAACTTGGTTCTTACCTTTCTCATGTGCGCTCCCTTTGAGCCTCTACATAACTGTCCTCTTCGTCTTCTTACTCTGAAGACAGCCTTTCTGGTGGCCATCACCTCCGCTCGGCGGGTGAGTGAGCTCCAGGCTCTAACATGCAAAACTCCCTTTCTGTCTGTCCATCCAGACAAGGTTGTTCTTAGGACGCGTCCGTCCTTCTTGCCAAAGGTGGTTACTGCCTTCCACATTGAGCAGACCATCACTTTGCCCACCTTCTTTCCGCCTCCGCATCCTTCCAGAGAGGAAGAGAGGCTCCACCGTCTGGACCCAAAACGTGCGCTTTCCTTTTATATCAACCGCACACAACACTTCCGGGTGGATGACCAGCTCTTTGTTGGCTACGTGGGCGCCAAAAAGGTCGGGCGGTGCACAAGAGAACCATCTCCCGCTGGGTAACCTTGTGTATCAAAGCCTGCTATTCTTTGGCTAAGAAGGAGCCTCCTGTTGGGCTGCGTGCCCATTCCACCAGGGCAACGGCTGCTACCACGGCTTTGGGCCGCGGTGTTCCGCTGCAAGATATATGTCAGGCAGCTACGTGGGCCTCGCTGCACACGTTTACCAAGCATTACTGCCTTGACAGCCAGGTCCGGAGGGACGGCTTCTTTGGCCGTTCTGTCCTCCGGGACTTCCTTGTCTGATCTTTGTTCGCAGACCCACCACCGGGGTTGGTATTGCTGGGGTATCTATTCTAAGGTAAGGAATCTGTCACTAACGTGTCTCTTTCAGATGCACAAGTTACTAACTTGTGTAACGATATATCTGTAAGAGACAGTAGTTAGTGACAGATTCCTACCGCCCACCCATCCTCCCCGTTCTGCGAACTGATTTCTAGGGTTAAGGACATCCCTTTCAGGGCCCTAGTATTTTTCAGACACCTATGTCAGCTTCTTGCATGGCTCTGCGTTCCTGGCGCGGAAAGTCGTGTACAGAACTGACGCCAGCGCGCAGGGGCGGCGTCTAAGTACTGCCTGCGACGTCATCCCGGCGATCACGACGCCGACGACGGACGCGGAGCCGCACGACGCCGCCTACCGACGCGCAAGGGTACTGCTACGCAAAAACTTTCCGGATCCAGCCTGACGCCTGGGGATATTCTAAGGTAAGGAATCTGTCACTAACTACTGTCTCTTACAGATATATCGTTACACAAGTTAGTAACTTGTGCTTTGTGCCAAGAGCGCAGGTGGCTAGCAAAAGCCATAGTGGGAAGTGGAGAGCCAGTTCTATCCTGACACTAGCACACTCTTAACAAATTAACACTGCATCCGGAATGGCAAAAGGCGCTGAACAATTACTAGGTGCAGCACGCTCGCGTTTCATAACATTACACACTGGATGCCCTCATTGATGTATACAGGGCAGGAGTTGGTTTGAAAGTGTTCAGTAACCACCATAAACCTAGCATGGGAACAGCAGAGCAACCTGTAGCAGCCAGCAAATGTAACCTGAGCAAACCCTATCTCCCACCTATCCGTCCTCCATCACACTGCTAAGCGTGGAGTCCCAAGACCCAATAAAAGCACAACTCTGGCCACTCACGTACAAAAACGTTACCCGAGTGGGTCTAGAGAGGAAGTGCAAATCCTTCCAAGCAGGCATGCTTCAATGCCACGCACGGGCAGGGGGTGCTGCATGAGTGCAAGCACAAAACTACACAATTCCGTTTTAGCTTTTAGTCCGGATTATCCAATTGGAGGCTACTACTACGTACCACTTCCCAGAACTGGCTGGACGAATTGACACAACACAACTGGATCTTCGTGTTCGCTTAATCTGCTGCCAGGTAATCATCCCACTGGTTTAAACAAGCATTGCCAACAAGTGTCGGCAAAAGTGAAAGCGTTTCACTTGCGGGAGCGAGCAGCGCCAGGAGCGATAATTGCTACCATATGGCGCCGCTCGCTCCCGCAAGTGAATCGCCAAACGTGCACGCGTTGCCATTGAAGGCAATGGAACGCGTGCACGTTTTTGGCTGAAAAGCCGAAGCGATTGCTAAAGGTCTTTTTGCCTATGCAGCGCATGCGCGCTCCGTAGGCGAGACCTAAAAACATGGGCGTTATTATTACCAGAATAAGTGGTGTTTATTTTACTGAGCTCAGAAAGATGAAAGAACGTGGCTGGAAACACTGAGATTCAAGCTGCTGAACTGAGATTATCACTCAAAAAACATACTCCAAAATGTCAAATGCATTACCTGCTTGACATCAGTTGGTTCTCTGTAGATGCAATGAGTAATGTCATTTCAGTGCATTCAGTACTGTCGCCCCTGCAGAAGACCATTGCTCAAGCAATGGTTGCGTGTCCTATTGTTAATGCTTCCTAAACAAATACATCGGCGGACCCTTAGATGGCAATCATTTTTTTTTTGTCTTTAAAAGTTTAATGGCCATTGTAAAAATAATTAAGTATATAAAATATGTAGGTTGGCCAGTGCCAGCTCTTCAATCCCTGGTGGCACAGCACCCAGGATAAGGTGTTGCATGGCTAAACACTTCTATGGTCCAAAAGGCGAGACCTATTGGCTATGCCAATGCTTGTTTACTATGAGGAATGGGCAGGACAATATATCCATTAACCCCTTCGCTGCTAGGCCTTTTCCCCCCCTGTGCTAAGCCTTTTTTTGGCTATTTGGGGTAGTTCGCGCTTAGGCCCCTGTAACTTTTTGACCACATAAGGTATCCACGCCAAATTTGCGTCCTTTTTTTCCAACATCAAGGGGATTCTAAAGGTACCCAGGGTTTGTGGATTCCCCTGGAGGGGACCCAGAAATTAGCCAAAATACAGCTAAATGTTTTTTGGGAAAAAATGTGAAAAATGGCTACAGATGAAAGCGTCTGGTTTTTTCCCTGCAAATGGTATCAAAAAAGGGGATGTGGTGCTGAAATCACCATCTTCTCAGCTTTCAGGGACAAGCAGACTTTTGTCAGAAAACCAAAAAATTTTACACAGTTTTGGCATTTTTCTGGGACATAGCCTATTTTTGCTATTTTTTGTGCTTTTAACCTCCTTCCAGTTAATGGTAGAAATTGGTATGAAAGCAATAATGGATACTGGAAAGATAAACATTTCTGAAAAGTAGACAAGATTCTGAATTCAGCAAGGGGTCATTTGTGTAGATCCTTCAAGTTTTCTTTATAGAAACAAACAGATAAATATAGGAAAAATTGAAAATTAGTTGAAAAAAACAGCCATTTGTGTCAACGTTTTCACCTGTAACTTCTTCTAATTATGACAGCTATTTGAAAGCAATATACCCTTACATCCGCTGGACCTTTCTGGTTGTGGCGATATATAGGACTTGTAGGTTCAGCAAGAACCCGACGAACCCAGAGCCAATAACTGAGCAGCGTCTTGCAATGTTTTTTTATTATGTACCGGGTATATAGCAATTATTCCGGGAAAATTTATACATGGAAAAATCGGTATGAAAGACACCTATGTATTTCTGAAATGGGAACAAAATATAGAGTTTAGAAACAGTAGATATTTGCACATTTCCAAAATTGGGAGTACCCATACTAGCATGAGAATTATAGGTCATTTTTCAAAATGACTTCTTTTTTACACATTGTCTTTCATTTGGAAGGCAGAAATGCATCGAAAGTCAATAGGTAATAACAGTTGCTCTACAAATCTGTGTTACCCTATGTCTCCCGATAAAAATGGTACCTCACTTGTGTGGGTAGGCCTAGTGCCCGCAACAGGAAACGGCTCAAAACGCAACGTGGACACACCACATTTTCACAGTGAAAAATGACCCTTTTTTTGCAAAGTGCCTAGCTGTAGTTTTTTAACCCTAGCTCTGCCAGCACCTAGGGAAACCTAGCAAACCTATACATTTTTGAAAACTAGACACCCAGGGGAATCCAGGATGGGGTGACTTGACTGGCTCTCACCAGGTTCTGTTACCCAGAATCCATTGCAAACCTAACAAATTGTCAAAAAAAACACATTTTCCTCACATTTGTGTGGTGGAAAGTTCTGGAATCTGCGTGAATCCACAAATTTCCACCCACCCTGCGTTCCCCAAAGTCTTTCGAGAAAAACTGTACCTCACTTGTGTGGGTAGGCCTAGTGCCCACGACAGGAAACGGCCCAAAACGCAACGTGGACACACCACATTTTCACAGTGAAAAATGACCCTTTTTTTGCAAAGTGCCTAGCTGTAGTTTTTTAACCCTAGCTCTGCCGGCACCTAGGGAAACCTAGAAAACCTATACATTTTTGAAAACTAGACACCCAGGGGAATCCAGGATGGGGTGACTTGACTGCCTCTCACCAGGTTCTGTTACCCAGAATCCCTTGCAAACCTAAAAAATTGTCCAAAAAACCACATTTTCCTCACATTTCTGTGGTGGAAAGTTCTGGAATCTGCGTGGATCCATAAATTTCCACCCACCCCGAGTTCCCCAAAGTCTTTCAAGAAAAATGGTACCTTACTTGCATGGGTGGGTCAAGTACCCGCTACAGGCAAGGGCCCAAAACCTATTGAGGCGACATCAAAATTACCTATCACAAACCAACCTGGTTTTGCAAGGGGGGTCCCATGACTTTTTGGCCCGGAGTTCGGCGGCCACCTAGGGAAACCTACCAAACCCACACATTTCTGAAAACTAGACACGCGGGGCATTCCAGGGAGGTATGGCTTGCGTGGATCCCTCAACGTTTTCTTACCCAGAATCCCCTGCAAACCTGAAATTTAGCTGAAAAAATCACTTTTTCACACATTTTTGTGTGGGAAAGTTGTGGCATCACTGGGCTGACACAAATTTCCTACCACCCAGCGTTCCCCCAGGTCTCCCGATAAAAATGGTGCCTCAGTTGTGTGGGAGGCCCAAGTACCAGCGACAGGCAAGGGCCCAAAACGTATTGAGGCGACATCAAATTGCCCATCACAAAACGACCTGGTTTTGCAAGGGGGGTTCCCATGAATTTTTGGCCCGGGGCTCGGTGGCCACCTAGGGAAACCTACCAAACCCACACATTTCTGAAAACTAGACACCCGGGGGATTCCAGGAAGGTATGGCTTGCGTGGATCCCCCAACGTTTTCTTACCCAGAATCCCCTGCAAACCTGAAATTTAGCTGAAAAAATCACTTTTTTCACACATTTTTGTGTGGGAAAGTTGTGGCATCACCGGGCTGACACAAATTTCCTACCACCCAGTGTTCCCCCAGGTCTCCCGATAAAAATGGTGCCTCACTTGTGTGGGAGGCCGAAGTACCCGCAACAGGCAAGGGCCCAAAATGTATTGAGGCGACATCAAAATTGCCTATCACAAAACGAGCCCCGGGCCAAAAAGTCATGGGACCCCTTGCAAAACCAGGTTGTTTTGTGATCGGCAATTTTGATACGTTTTGGGCCCTTGCCTGTCGCGGGTACTTGGGCCTCCCACACGAGTGAGGCGCCATTTTTATCGGGAGACCTGGGGGAACGCTGGGTGGTAGGAAATTTGTGTCAGCCCGGTGCCACAACTTTCCCACACAAAATGTGTGAAAAAAAGTGATTTTTTTCCAGCTAAATTTCAGGTTTGCAGGGGATTCTGGGTAAGAAAACGTTGGGGTATCCATGCAAGCCATACCTCCCTGGAATCCCCTGGGTCTCTAATTTTCAGAAATGTATGGGTTTGGTAGGTTTCCCTAGCTGGCAGCTGAGCACGGGGCTAGAAATCCAGGTGACCCCCCTTGCAAAACCAGGTCGTTTTGTGATAGGCAATTTTGATGTAGCCTCAATACGTTTTGGGCCCTTGCCTGTCGCGGGTACTTGACCCACCCACACAAGTGAGGTACCATTTTTCTCGGAAGACTTTGGGGAACGCGGAGTGGGTGGAATTTTGTGGATCCACGCAGATTCCAGAACTTTCCACCACAGAAATGTGAGAAAAATTTGTTTTTGTTGACAAATCTTTAGGTTTGCAAGGGATTCTGGGTAACAGAACCTGGTGAGAGCCAGTCAAGTCACCCCATCTTGGATTCCCCTGGGTGTCTAGTTTTCAAAAATGTACAGGTTTGCTAGGTTTCCCTATGTGCCGGCTGCGCTAGGGCCCAAAATCCACAGGTAGGCATATTGCTAAAAACAAATCTGTGCCTAGTCGGATTTCTGCCACCCTGGGGGGGGGATATCGGGGGGTGGTATTGCCCCGATATGCCCCCAAGGGGGGCAGAAACACTGTGGCTATTTTTTTGGGGGGTGGGGGCATTGGTATGCCCATTCTGGGCAGCCCCCACCCCCACGCATAAAAAAAGCCAGCGTAATCGTTGGCGTCTAGTGGGCTTTTTGCCCCCCCGGGGGGGCAGATTGGGGGCTACTGCCCCCATCTTCCCCCCAGGGGGGGCAGAAAGGCTGTAATTTTTGCGGGTGGGGGCATTGGCATGCCCGTTTTGGGCAGCCCCCACCCTAATTAAAATTTGCCCAAAAAAATCCCTGGCGTCTAATGGGCTTTTTGCTCCCCCAGGAGGGCAGATTGGGGGCTACTGCCCCATCTGCCCCCCATGGGGGGCAGGAAGGCTTTAATTTTTGCGGGGGAGGTGGTGGGGGCATGGGCATGCCCGTTTTGGGCAGCCCCCACCCTAATTCAAATTTGCCATAAAAAAATCCCTGGCGACTAGTGGGCTTTTTGCCCCCCCCCGGGGGTGCAGATTGGGGGCTGATGCCCCCATCTGCCCCCGAGGGGGGGCAGAAAGCCTACTAGATGCCAGGGATTTTTTTGGGCAAATTTTAATTAGGGTGGTGGCTGCCCAAAACGGGCATGCCAATGCCCCCACCCTATTTAAAATGTGCCCAAAAAAATCCCTGGCGTCTAGTGGGCTTTTCCCCCCCCCCGGGGGGGCAGATTGGGGGCTACTGTCCCATCTGCCCCCCAGGGGGGGCAGGAAGGCTGTAATTTTTGCGGGGGAGGGAGTGGGGGCATGGGCATGCCCGTTTTGGGCAGCCCCCACCCTAATTCAAATTTGCCCCAAAAAGATCCCTGGCGTCAAGTGGGCTTTCTGCCCCCCCGAAGGGGCAGATTAGGGGCAAATGCCCCATCTGCCCCCCAGGGGGGGCAGAAAGACTGTAATGGTGGTGGGGGGGTGGGGGCATTGGCGTGCCCGTTTCGGGCAGCCCCCACCCTAAAAAAAATTGCACACAAAAAAATCCCTGGCGTCAAGTGGGCTTTCTGCCCCCCGGGGGGGCAGAAAGGCTGTATTGGTGGCGGGGGGTGGGGGCATTGGCGTGCCCGTTTCAGGCAGGCCCCACCCTAAAGAAAATGCACCAAAAAAAATCCCTGGCGTTTAGTGGGCTTTCTGCCCCCCGGGGGGGGGGCAGATTGGGGGCTACTGCCCCATCTGCGCCCCAGGGGGGGCAGAAAGACTGAATTGTGCCCAATAAATTAGGGGGGGAGCGAAGGCCCTTGCCCAAGGGGCCGCTCCCCCCTCCCTGGTGTCTAGGGGGTGGATCCCTGCTTGGGGATCACCCTCCTGGGGTGATCCCCAAGCAGGGATCCACTGGGGAGGGGTACCATTGGAAAGGGGAGATTCTCCTCTTTCCAATGATACCTCTCCCGTCTTTCTACGTGCTCAGGGGACTGAGATAGCCCCCTGAGCACGTAGAAAGTGAAACTGAAATGAGCCTAAAGGCTCATTTCAGTTTCGGTTTCTGTGCAATGACGACAGCGCGACGTGCGCGCTGATCGTCATTGCACAGAAACCGGGGAGGGGGCCTCGGGAGCTGGGGAAGCTCTTCCCCAGCTCCCGAGGTCACAGGGGAGTAATAGAAATCCCTCTGCTGTCTGCAGCAGAGGGATTTCGTGCCCCTGGCCTCATGATGGAATGGTTCCGTCATGAGCATCGAAGGGGTTAAAAATAAAAGTTACTTTCCTTTTGTAATAATATTTCTGTTCAATCAGTGCTGCACAGAATAAGATTCCAGGGTATGCAAAATTTGATGTGCTCTTATTGTCACTGTTGTTGATGCTCTGGGTTCCCCCCCACCCACATTAGTGGGGCACATACAAGGTTTAGGAATTGACACCAGTTGGTACCTCTTATACACCACTGATGACATGCATAGAGGGTGGAGTCATGGCCAGAGCCCCCCTCCACTTGGTACCACTTGAGAGCTGCTTCTGGGAAAAGATTTTCTGCACCTGTATGATGGCTGGGGAATATTCTTTTTTTGGGGACTTGAGGCCATGTTTTGCTCAGATTCAGATGTGTTACAAGACCTTCAGAATGTTCCACTCAACGAGGATGATGAGAAGGAGGCCAATCATTTGCTATCATCTCACTAAACTGATGCTGGTCTCTTTTAAGACCTCAAGAATGCAAGTGGCTTTCAGTGAAAATGAAGGCTCAGTCACGTCTGCGGTCACACTATGGGAGGCGTACAAAACGGTACTGCGTGATAGGGCACAGAATATAATAGCTCATAAGAAGAAGCGGGAAGCCGAAGAAATTCAAGAGATGGAGCACAGACTCCTAGACCTAGAGGGCGCTGACCCGCCGCACTGTCTGACCGCGCCTTGCGCCAGCTCGAAATAACTAGGCGAGACTACTTAGCCCTTGCGACCAATGAGGTGCGAACACAACAATTAGCAACCCAACATAAACTTTACGAAACTGGGGATAGAGCGTGGTTGGGACGGAAAGAAATAGAATCACGATGGGTACGGTCCATTAAGGAACACAATGTCACCCACACCACCCCGGAGGCTATAGCGGGAGCCTTTGCGCGGTACTACGCAACGCTATACACAGCCCACACCCAGATGGAGGAACTACAGATACGTCAGTACTTGAGGGGCATTGACCTGCCCTCCCTTTCGCAGGATGAGACGGGCAGTCTAGAGGGTGAACTGACACTGGCTGAGGTGACGGAAGCCATTGGCCGGCAAAAGGCGGGCAAGACTCCGGGGCCCAACGGCATTCCAGGTGAATTTTTTCAACTAAATACTGCACTAGTGGCGCCGCATCTCCTTAAAATGTTTCAGGAATCAAAGGATCAGGGGATCCTGCCTCAAGACCTCCGTCTAGCCACGGTGGTGGTCATCCATAAAGAGGGGAAACCCCCAGAGGAATGTGGGTCCTATCGCCCCATATCCTTTCTTAATATTGAGACGAAGATCATGGCCACAATCCTGGTGAGACGCCTCTTGGCGGTGATTCTCCCAATGGTACACAAGGATCAGTCTGGATTTATGCCAAAGCGTGCCACTCGTTTTAATCTGCGCCGTCTAGCTAATTGGATGGACACAGTACAGGGACGGGACGACGCCCATCTGCTTCTCTCGCTCGACGCGGAGAAAGCGTTTGATACTATTCAGTGGCCCTTTCTGTGGTGTACTTTGGAACAAATGGGCTTCGGCCCGGTCTTCCGAGAATGGTTAGCACTACTATATACTACTCCGGAGGCGAGGGTGCGGGTGAATGGCACTCTTTCTGCCAGCTGGCCAATACAGCGCGGCACCAGGCAGGGTTGTCCCTTATCCCCCCTATTATTTGCCCTTATACTAGAACCGCTGGCCTGCATGATTAGAACCCGATCAGGGTTGGGGGGATTCCTTGACGAGTCACGCCTTCTAGCAGAGGAACGTATATCATTATACGCAGACGATATTCTGCTCTATGTCACACATCCAGACGAGACACTCCCTCGACTTCTGCAAATCTTTGAAGAATATGGCTCATACGCGGGCTACAAGATCAATTGGAATAAATCCACCCTCTACCCGCTGAGTGGAGGAACGGACCCTCATACCTATCCGAGTTGCCTGTGGATATCTGCGGAGGGGTTCACCTACTTGGGGCTCTACATTACCACCGATCGTGAGGTCAGTCTGGATCGTAACATTAGGCGAATACTACTGAATTTTCAGGAAGATGTGAAGAGGTGGAGGAAACTCCCTCTGACTATCATGGGAAGGGCCGCCATGTATAAAATGGTAACACTCCCTCAACTCCGTTATGTTTTGCAGAATACATATCATAAAATACCAGACGCCATTTTCGATTCCATAAACAGCAAATTACGCCTCTTGTTATGGGACGGAGCCCACCTGCGAATAGCATTATGCACCCTGCAGCGCAACCCATATAATGGGGGGCTGGCCTTACCAGATATTAGAGCCTACGATAGAGCGGCCCACCTTATAGTCATTAATGAGTGGATCCATACACCAGGGGACCACCCCACATATAGACTGGAGAAGCTGCAATTCCACACACGTAACTTCCTACAATACATATATGGGGGTGCTGGGGGTGCACGTCTCCTCCCCGCCACCCAACGCGTAATCGCGGCTTGGAAGGGGGCGGAAAAGCAGATGAAGTGGGAGGGGAAACCTACACGGGAGACCCCCCTGTGGGAGGGTGCTAGATTGACCGAGATCAGGAAGTTGAGGGGTTTTGGGAAATGGGATCTTATAGGTATCTCTAAGATAGGAGATCTTCTGGAGGGGGGCTCCTTAGCCTCATTCTCTTCCTTTCAGTCTAAATACCAACTCCATAGCTCCCAAGCCTATGCATACCTTAGACTTAAACATGCCTGGCATGCTGAAGGATTGGACGGTGTGACGCTGCTAGAATATGCCCCCCTAGAGGGTAGGCTTCTTCAGGAAGAGATCCTCACCCAGGCGATATCCTTGACATATAAGACTCAAATCAATAATATCCCGGACAACCTTGGCCCGTTGCGCGCTAAATGGGAACTCACCACCGGTCCACTGGACGATATAGATTGGGAGGCGGCCCTAATGCATCCGCGCGAGGTAGCGATCAGGCTGAGACTGCGCCTCGTACAGTATAAGATCCTCCATAGGGTCTACTTTGACAGGGCACGACTATACAAGATGGGGAGGGCGGAGGATCCAACCTGCCTCAGATGCCATGTAGAACACGGCACATACATACACACTATCTGGGAGTGCGGACACATCCAAACCTACTGGCACACAATCCGGGGAGAATTGAGTAATATATTGGGAACCCAACTGGAGATGGACGCCAAATTCCTGTTACTAGGGATCCCTACAGACGTCGACCTGCCGCGATATAGGCTTCTGCTGGCCAATTTAGGATTAGGGGTAGCCAAGAGGGACATAGCCAAGTACTGGGGGGCCCAACAACTTCCCACACTCAAGGAGTGGACGTCCAATATGGATCTCTACATGGCTGCGGAGAAGGTGATCTACAAAGCGCGAGGTTGCCCGCGTAAATTCCCAAAAATCTGGACGCCCTGGGTAAAGTACTACAACCTGGACTTGGACACGGGCGGGGGTAATCTGGATCTCACACACGGCAGGGCAGAATTAAGTCAGTAATAATGCCTAGCCCAGGACGGACAGCTACGATTGTACAGGGGCTGCCTATGTGTTTGCTTGTCTGGGATGTTGATGTAACCCTATGTTTTTCACTGAAGAATCTACTGCAATACCTTTCACCCAATATTGTATCTTATATTCTGCAATTGCTCATACTCCATGCACTACTGACTCCTACTCCAAAGACCATGTTTTGTTATTCTAGCAATAAAATGAAAAATAAAGTTAAAAAAAAAAAAGAATGCAAGTGGCTTTGATACCTTGCCATAGATGGAATGAGATTGCTCCTCTCCCCCACCCCCCTCCCCCCCCCACCCTGAGGAAAGCACCTTTTTTGTTGTGGTGGTCCGTATAGGCACAGAGGTGTTGGAACCAATGCTACAAACTGTGGAAGCCAAAGCGAAATTGCTCAGAGAATTCTTTCTTTGTGGCCCTTCAACTTCAGAGCCATTGTTGCCTTTCAATGAAGCCTTGATAGAAACCTTGAAAGCAGTGGGTGATTCAGCCTTTTTAACACAGCATTCCATAAAGGAAAGCTGTGTACTTCAGGCTTTGGCCAGCAAGGGGAAACTGAAAGCATTGCCTACTGCTCCGCCTCACAGGGAAATTAAATAGAATGATACATTTAACAAGAGGACCTTCTCTAATGCCAGTTTGGCACTGCAGTTTCTGAATGCTTTTGTTTGGTGGGGAGATACGCTCATACCCTCTAAGATATGGTGAGCACGACCTTGCCCTGCCCTCCCTAGTAATTCTGAAATACCTTTGCCCAGTTGGTCCATGACAGCCAGGAAGCAGCCAAATACATTTTACAGGTCAGTCTGGATACCACAGACTATGAGCCATGCAACGGGCACTATAGTAGTAATTCATCACCAGACCGATGTATGCCATCTTTTGTATGAGATGCGCAGTCATCCCTTATGGATTTGCCTTTTGATGGTTCCAGGCTGTTTGGAGACAAGGCAGACTCCAGTTTGGAGCAATTCAAGGTTAGCTATGCTATGGCTCACACCTTTGGCTTATTATCCCCAGCCCTCCAGTTCCATAACCAATACTAGATTTTCAGAGGTTATACCCTCAGCCTGGCTTGCTGCTAGAGGAAGACATCTCAGCATGTTCAGCAGCCCATTCAGCCTTTTTGGGGCTCCATGAGATGTAACAGTGGCATAAGACTGGGTCATCAGCACAGTCAGTACTCTTCTTCCTCTTCACCCACTGCACCCAAGCCATTTTGATTCCCCCTTTCGGGATCACTGGTGACCAGTAGGGGGCAGTATATGGTTCACGTTCCCAGCGGGCAGGCAATTACCTTCAACCTATGGGTCCTGCATATTGTTTGTTATGGTTACGCTCTTCCTTTTCTATCAAGCCCTCCCTCCCGCTCCACCCAGTTCCTCTTATTTTTTGCTTAGACCTCAGCATAACATACCTCTATCCTTGCCAGAGAGGTTCAGTCACTGCTGGCCATAGAAGCGAAAGAAGAGGGGCAAAGGGTGCTACACCTGTTACTTCTTATTGCCAAAGAAAAATGGTGGGCGCGAGCCAATTTGGGATCTTTGGTTATTGAACACCCTCTTTCAGAAGAACAAATTCAAGATGCTGACTCTGGCTCAGGTTCTCTCTGCCCTAGATCCCAAGGACTGGACAGGGTCCTTAGACTTGCAGGGCATGTACTTTCATGTACATGTCCTTCAGTTCCGTAGGCATTTCTTCTGCTTCTTTGTGTGAACAATTCCAGTTCACCATCCTATCCTGCCTTCTTGTCTCACCTTGGTCCCCTGGGTGTTTATGAAGGTGATGGGAGTGATCACATACCACCTTCACAGTCAGTTGTGGACCACCTGCAGATGACCATTTTGCTACTGTCGATTGTGGGAGTACTCCATCAATGAGCCAAAATCCCACCTCCAGTCAGCTCAGAGCATTCCCTTTATAGTAGCTGTTCCGAGGACAATGATGTTTAAAGCCGTTCCACCATTGTAAATAGTCTGAGGTATTAAGGACATGATCCCGATGTTTCTAGTGCTGTAATCTGAAAGAAACAGTTAGTTATAGATTCCTTACCTTAGAATCTCCCCCCAGGCCTCTGCCTGGCTGGACCAATCAGCTCCCTTATTTCAACAATGGTTGGCTAAATTGTTAGCTATATACAATATGGAGAAAGGGATATATGAGCGAAAGGGCAAGAAAGGGAAAAAATTGGGCAGACGTATATGGGGGCCTATTTATAGGTGGAAGGAAGCTTTGAATGATAGCCGAGGCTGACCTGTTTTGTCCGCAGTTAACTGTATAAATTTATGACAATAATATTAAGGATGAATTTAAGGTTCTAATGTTTTGCTCAAATATTTTCGTTTGATAATAATATTAAGAATGAATTTAAGGCTCCAATGATATTTTTTTTCTCTTCAATATGTACTAAATAATTTGAATTTTGGATTGATCTTTTTTTTAATCTGTTTCTCAAGTAATAAGTGTATGTTTATTTTTATTTTTTGTACTGTACCTCTTGGGTCATAAAATAACAATAAAATCTTTAAAAAAAAAAAAGAATCTCCCCCCAGGCGTCAGACTGGATCCGGAAAGTTTTTTCATCAGCAGTATCCCTGCGCGTCTGAAGGTGGCATCGGTTGACCCCGCGTTCGGCGTCGTGGTCGCCGGGATGACGTCGCTAAAGTTACTTAGACGCCGCCCTCGCGCGCTGACGTCAGTTCTTTCTTTTTCCGCGCCAGCAAGCGCAGATCCGGAAAGATCGGTACCCCCAGTCATTTTTTTACTGAGTTTTTGCGAGTTTTTGCGACTTCGTTTTCGAGTCATTATCTGACTCCTGGTGCACGAGGGATGCCCGGTTTCAAGGCCTGCGGTTCCTGTTCCCGAATGATGTCGATGACGGATCTGCACTGCGTGTGCCTCTTCTGCCTGGAGCGCGACCATAACCCCAAGTCATGCTCCGACTGTCGAACCATGGCTCCGAAGTCTTTGCGGGAGCGGTCCCGAAAGCTCCTCGAGGCCCGGCAGTCGGCTCCGCGTCGCGCTAGGTCCCGGTCGCGTGGGAGGTCGAGGGACCGATCGCGGAGTCATCATCACTCCTCTTCTAAGTCTTCGCACTCGGGGTCAGGTAAGTCGAAGCACAAGAAGAAGTCGAAGAAACACCGTCGCTCTTCAACTTCCCCTCGGCCGTCGGCCGACGCGACGCAGGGTGCGGGTGGTGCCACTCTCGCGGCTCCGCATGCGGAGCCTTCAGGTTCGACTCCGGCCTTTCCTCCCTTCCCGGGACCAGGAGCGACCCCTACCCAGCTTCGTCAATTTTACGAAGCGATGCACGGCATCTTTGGGCAGCCCGACTCCGCCGGCGCGCCTTCGGGCACCGCAGACTCGGCTGGGGGCCCTAGGCCTTCGACCCCGGCGGCTTCAGCCTTGGCACCGCAGGGCCCCCTTGGATCCAGGCCTGGATCCGGATCGGCGCTGGTCGACCTCGTTACAACTCCACCGGCGCCAACTCCACCGGCACCACATCCGCAGCCGAGGCCGACTGGACCCCCAGCCGGCGTTGACCCCAGCTCCCACCTCGACGTGGACACAGAGCCAGACCGGCGTCAGCCGATGCCGGATCCGACGCCGGTGGGTACTTTTGTCCCTGTGCTCCACCCTGGCTATTTTCAACCAGATTGTCAGCCAGAAGAGGGTGAGGAAGACTGGGAGGGGTCTGGTGACCCTTTGACTGACCAGTTGGACTACAATCCGGACTGGAGAGAGGAACTGGGGGAGGCCAGTGGTCTGGATACCTCCCCAGACCTAGGCATGTTGTCTCCTCCTACTGTGGCTATGGATGAGGGAGCGTCATACGCAGTGGTGTTGCGTAGGGTGGCCGAGGCTCTTAACCTCGAGCTTCCTAAGGTGGCAGTCAGGACTAACCTCCTGACAGAGGTGCTTCAGCCGGCAGCGAGCTCTTCGGAGCTCCCGTTTAATGAAGCCCTTACGGACATCCTTTTGGGCACTTGGTCCAGGCCCAGCACAGGGGCTCCTGTGGACAGGATGATTGCCCGACGCCACCGCCCGGCTCCGGGCAACCCCACTTTCCTCTCCCACCACCCCACCCCTGAGAGCTTGGTAGTCCAAGCCTCCACGTCCAAGGCCGCCTTCCCTACCGCACCTCCGGAAAGGGAATCCAAAAAGCTGGACCACCTTGGAAAGAAAATGTTTTCTTCCGCCAGCTTGGGACTGCGGTCTGTAAACACTGCATGTCTGTTGGGCCGTTATTCCCACCCTGTGTGAGATACGGTGGCGCAGGTGCTGCCTCAGTGCCCAGAGGAGGCCCGGACCGTGCTCTCCCGTGCCGTTGCCGAGGGGAGAGACGCAGCAAAGTTTACCGTCCGCTGTGGGCTGGATACCGCCGACGCACTTGGCAGGACGATTTCAACGTCAGTAGCCCTTCAACGCTACGCCTGGTTGCGTTCGACTGGTTTTTCAGGGGATGTCCAATCCACCCTTATGGACATGCCTTTTGATGGCCGTCGCCTTTTCGGTGACAAGGCAGACAACGCGCTGGAGCGCTTTAAGGACTCATGGGCTACGGCCAGGTCCTTGTGCCTCGCCACCACCTGCCCTGCGCAATCTGCCTTTCGCCCCTTTCGTGGCTACGGAAGGGGTGCCCCACTACGTCCTGCCCAGGGCCACAGGGCGGCGCAAGCTGTACAGTCTCAGCGCGGCTGGGGACGTGGGAACCACCGGCGTGGTTCTGGGGCCAGTGAGCAGGCCAGTCCACCACCGCCCCCTCTGCAGCAGCCTCCAAACCTTCCTAGTCCGACATTTCAGGGCCACCAAACGCCAGTGGGCGGCAGGATCCGCCATCACCTCCCCCACTGGCGCACCATCACGTCGGACAGGTGGGTTTTGCAAATAGTCCGAAGGGGCTACTCCCTCCCCTTCGAGACTACCCCTCCCTACATGCCACCTCAGTGCCATCGCATGTCAGGGGATCACCTGGCCCTTCTCCAACAGGAAGTTTCGGCATTCTTGGCCAAGGGTGCCATCGAGCACGTTCCTGTCCCAGAAGGAGGTCGTGGTTGCTATTCCCACTACTTTCTGGTGCCCAAGAAGGACAAAGGCCTGCGTCATATCTTGGATCTCAGGAACGTCAACCGCTTCCTCCGGAAGGAGAAGTTCAAAATGTTGACGCCCGCTCAGGTCTTGTCTGCCCTCGACCCTGGAGACTGGATGGTAGCGTTGGACTTGCAGGACGCTTACTTTCACATCCCCGTCCTGCCGGCCCACCGGCGTTACCTGCGGTTCACGGTAGGCTGTGAGCACTTTCAGTTTACCGTGCTCCCCTTTGGCCTTACCAGCGCCCCTCGGGTGTTCACAAAAGTGATGGCGGTGGTCGCAGCTCATCTGCGCAGATCAAGGGTTCCAGTCTTCCCCTATGTCGACGACTGGCTGTTGAAGGCGGGCTCGCCCCAATCTGTCATCTCCCACCTCCAGACTACAGCCGACCTCCTGCACTTGCTGGGGTTCTCCATCAACGTGCCGAAGTCACACCTTATTCCCCCTCAGAAGCTCCTCTTCATCGGAGCGGTTCTGGACACAACACGGTTTCGGATTTATCCTCCCGAACAGCGAGTCCGGGATATTCGGGCTATGATTCCGATCTTTCAGCCCCTATCCCGGGTTTCGGTCCGGATGACCCTGAGGCTGCTGGGCCTCATGGCCTCCTGCATCCTGCTGGTCGATCATGTCAGGTGGCATATGCAGGCTCTGCAGTGGAACCTGAAGTTCCAGTGGGCGCAGCATCAGGGGAATCTGTCCGATTACATCCAGATCTCGGAGGGCACTGCACGACAATTGCAGTGGTGGCTCACGAACCAGGATTGGGTCAACGCCAGATCCCTCTCCCTTCCCCAACCAGATCATACAGTGGTGACAGACGCATCCCTTCTGGGATGGGGCGGCCACATGGGAGAGACGGAGATCAGAGGCCTCTGGTCTCCGGCGGATTCCGTTCTCCACATCAAGCTTCTGGAGCTGCGGGCGATCCGTCTTGCACTGAAAGCATTCCTTCCCTCTCTCCGGGGAATAGTAGTGCAGGTGTTCACGGACAACACCACCACCATGTGGTACTGCAACAAACAAGGCGGGGTAGGGTCGTGGACCCTATGTCAAGAGGCCCTCCGCCTCTGGACATGGCTGGAACATCAGGGCATATCCCTGGTGGTTCAACACCTGGCAGGTTCTCTGAACGCCAGGGCGGACAAACTCAGCCGCAGGTGCATGATGGATCATGAATGGCGTTTTCACTCGGAGGTGGTGCAAGGTCTCTTTCAACAGTGGGGAGATCCTTGGTTAGATCTATTCGCCACTGAAGAGAACGCGCAATGTCAGCAATTCTGCGCGTTGGAATTTCCAAGGCGGCACTCACTCGGCGACGCTTTTCGTCACGAGTGGAGTTGCGGTCTGTTGTACACCTTTCTGCCTATACCACTTCTGCCCAGAGTGCTGAAGAAGATCAAGCACGACCGGGCCCAAGTCATTCTTGTGGCGCCGGATTGGGCACGAAGAGTCTGGTATCCCGAGCTACTCAACATGGCCATCGATCCTCCGATCTGACTGCCTCTTCGGGATGATCTTCTGTCACAGCAGCAGGGGACGGTCCTCCACCCGAACCTGTCCAGCCTCCACTTCCTTGCGTGGAGATTGAGCAGCGGCAGTTGACGTCATTTGACTTGACTACTGAAGTCTGTGATGTAATCTTGGCAGCGAGGCATCCCTCCACTAAGACGGTATACGCTTGCCGATGGAACAAATTTGTGGCATGGTGCGCAGCAAAGGCTGTAGGTCCCCTTTCTGCCCCCCTTTCTGAGGTTCTCTTGTTCCTCCTTTCTTTGGCCCAGCAGGGCTCTGCTCTGGGCACTATCAAGGGCTATCTCTCGGCCGTTTCTGCCTTTCTTAGGCTTCCTGATCAGCCTTCTCTCTTCCAGTCCCCGGTTGTAAATCGTTTCTTGAAAGGCATTACTCATCTTATTCCTCCTATCCCCTTCGTAATGCCTCAGTGGGACTTGAATCTGGTCTTGACCTATTTGATGTGCGCTCCCTTTGAGCCGCTTCACAACTGTCCTCTCAGACTCCTAACTCTTAAGACTGCTTTCCTGGTGGCCATCACATCTGCCAGAAGAGTGAGTGAGAGCCAGGCACTTTCATCCAAACCTCCTTTTCTGGCTGTACATCCGGACAAGGTTATCCTAAGAACTCATTCATCCTTTCTTCCCAAGGTGGTCACCTCCTTTCATATTGGGCAAACCATCACTTTGCCCACCTTCTTTCCGCCTCCGCATCCTTCGAAAGAGGAAGAGAGGCTCCACCGTCTGGACCCAAAACATGCGCTCTCCTTCTATCTGGATCGCACCAGACAGTTCCGGGTGGATGACCAGCTCTTTTTTGGCTACGTGGGCGCCAAGTAAGGTCGGGCCGTACACAAGCGGACCATTTCCAGATGGGTCATTTTGTGTATTAAAGCCTGCTATTCTTTAGCTAAAAAGGAGCCTCCTGTGGGGCTACGTGCCCATTCCACCACTGCGACGGCAGCCACTACTGCTTTGGGACGAGGAGTCCCTCTGAATGACATTTGCCAGGCAGCGACGTGGGCATCCTTGCACACGTTCACTAAACACTACTGCCTAGACAGCCAAGTCCGGAGAGACGGCTTCTTTAGCCGTTCTGTTCTCCAGGACTTTCTGGTGTGAACTTGGTTTGCAGACCCACCTCCGGGGTTGGTATTGCTGGGGTATCTATTCTAAGGTAAGGAATCTATAACAACTGTTTCTTTCAGATGAACAAGTTACTTACCTTCGGTAACGATATATCTGTAAGAAACATAGGTTAGTTATAGATTCCTTACCGCCCCACCCATCCTCCCCGTTCTGCGAACTGACTTCTAGGGTTAAGGTCATCCTTTCAGGGCCCTAGTTTTGTGCACCAGCAAAGGCAGCGTATTTCTCATCACGCATCCTCAGTTCCAACAACCAAGCTAAAGAAATATTCACTATAGTTGACGAACTATCCAACCCAGAGAGAGTGCTAAGCAAACCTGAGCCGTCACACGCTCTTTGCGACTCTCTGACTAATTTCTTTATCGATAAAATCACTGCCATCAAGGCCAGTATCCCTCTCAGAACCCCGCAATCCATCACGGTGCCCACACCCAGGAACACCCATTATCTGGATGCTTTCCCACCCATTGACACAGATACGCTAAATAACCTACTAGCCAAAGTTAGATCTGGCTCTCCCCTGGACCCCTGCCCTCCTCACGTCTTGAAAACAGCCTTCATGGCCTTCCCTGACCCAGCCCTTGCCCTTTTAAACCATTCCCTGTCCCAGGGCTGTGTCCCCAATGCGTTCAAAGAGGCGATAGTAGTCCCCCTTCTCAAGAAACCTGGCGCAGACCCTCAAACGCTAGCAAACTACCGCCCCATTTCTTTACTTCCCTACCTAGCCAAGCTAATAGAAGCTCACGTGGCAAAATGCATGTCCAACTTCTTGGAACAGACGGGATTTCTTGATCCCAGCCAAGCAGGTTTTCGGCCAGCACACTCGACGGAAACAGTGATCTTGGCAATACTTGACTCCCTACGTGGAAACACAGACAGAGGTCTTCCCCAAGCCCTGGTGCTGCTTGATCTTTCGGCCGCATTTGACACGGTCGACCACAACATATTGGTGGACCGTCTCTGCGAGGCTGGCTTCCAGGGCCCAGCCCTTAGTTTGATCAACTCTTTCCTAGAAAATCGCACTCAGGCAGTCCGCATCGGCCATTTCACCGCCCCTAAACTAAAAACTATCTGCGGGGTCCCACAGGGCTCCTCGCTCTCCCCGCACCTATTTAACCTCTATCTCTTCCCACTGATTAAATCTCTGAAGGAAAGAAGAGTGACAATCTTTAATTATGCAGACGACCTCCAACTCTTGTTCACCATTGACAACTCCCCACAGTCAATATCTGATTTTCAATCTACCATGACTTTCATCCGGCAATGGATGGAACACAACCATTTTAAAATTAAATCCCAACAAAACTGAGCTAATACTGACGGGCGGAGCCCAAAATCAGTGGGGCCCACAATATTGGACCAGCGACTTGAGCTACCCTCCTGCCCCCTCTACCTCAGTAAAAAGTTTAGGGGTTACCATAGGTAACGACCTGTCTTTAAAGTCGCACGTAGGCACGGTGGTTTCCGCCTGCTTCTTTCAACTACGAAAAATCAGAAAAATAAGCAGGCTACTGTCCCAAGCCGCACTGGTACAGGTGGTGATAGCTCTGGTTATATCTCTCCTAGACTACGCTAACTCCATTTATTTAGGACTTCCACTTGGCCTTACTAGGCGACTTCAGATGGTACAGAACCAAGCGGCCCGACTAATATTCAATAAGCCCAGATGGCAACAGGCCTCCCCTATCCTTAGGAAGCTGCACTGGCTTCCCTTTCCCCAGCGCTGTGCCTTTAAAGCCGGCTGTCTGGTGTTCAAATCTCTCAACGGCTGTAGCCCTAAATTCATTGACAACCTCATCTCCCGTTACATCCCCTCACGTAACCTCCGTTCAGCCCAACTCCACCTTCTCACAGTGCCCTCTTTCAAGCTGAAGCGCCAAAGGGGATGCAGATTTGCAATCTTGGCTCCACGCTTGTGGAACTCCATCCCCCTGGATATTAGACTAAGTACCAACTTACTTACCTTTAGAAAATCTCTCAAAACCTGGTTATTCACACAAGCATACGCATGATCTGTTCCGGGCTGGCTATCTTCTAGCTGTTTTCAGCGCCAGGAAACCAACTGGTGTACGAGCGCTCTATAAAACACTGATAACATAACATAACACCAGTGGTCAGTGTCTTGCATGGCTTTGCGTTTCTGGCGTGGAAAGTCGTGTACAGAACTGACGTCAGTGTGCGAGGGCGGCGTCTAAATGGCTACCGCGACGTCATCCCGGCGACCACGACGCCAACGACGGACGCGGAGCCAACCGACGCCACCTTTCGACTCGCAGAGGTACTGCTGACGAAAAACTTTCCGGATCCTGTCTGACGCCTGGGGGTAATTCTAAGGTAAGGAATCTATAACTAACCTATGTTTCTTACAGATATATCGTTACCGAAGGTAAGTAACTTGTTCATTTAGAGATGAGCAGAACAGCAATTGTTCATTTATTCAGTATGCATTAAAAACTACTAACACCTGCCGTCCAAGCCATTTTTATAGCTCTGAAGGCCTGGAATATTCTGAATTGTCACACTTGTTAGTGTGCTGGTTAGTAGTTGTGTATGTACTGTCATTGGCAACGCTGGCAGTGCAGTTGCAAGCTGCAGAGGCCTCCTGACTAGTGCCCTGGCACTTATGTTTTTTTTTAATTTTTACAAACTAAACACTGCAGCCACTTGTTGCTGGCAGAGCCCTAGGGAACCCTGCAGATCCGTGGAGAACAAGCTAACTAGAGCAACAATAAGTTGCAGCCTCCGCTGTCATCCAGACGGTCCTGCTTAACAAGCTGCTTTGCCCAATTTAGTTTCAGGTTTGGTCTGCAAAAATGAAAGCGTTGGAAAAGGCAGTATGATCTGATGAGATCTACTGATATCTTGTTTAAGTTGCAAATATAGTGATTTATTTGTTATTGTCACTGCTTGCATTAGCGTGAACAACTGCCTTAACTGCCAATTTATTGCCTAAAAACTCCCTTAGCCCCAGCAAGAAGTAAGAGTTCCCCATAATAGAAAGATGAACGCCTTCTGGTCGAAATAAATTGAAATCATCCTGAACAATGTTTTCATGCTTAATAACCTCTAAATCCTTCACTTCACAAAAAGCTGCATTTCCCTGTTCACCTTCTGTCTTGGTTTCTCAGCTGCACTCACATGCCCCTCGCCATACATGCCGCTGTACCTATTCAGCCCATACCACATATGTGCCCGAGCACAAACCCCTTACCCTGTCCAAATCAAATGTAATTGCCTTCAACCAATCTAATCCAGAAAGTTTTTTTTTTTTTATTTTTTTTTTTTATTAGCCAACTTGCACATTAAGATCCTGCATCACCCCAAACACTGGGTGCATCAAGCCTTGTATACAGTTACTGAATGCAAGCCAATTTTGTCTTTAAATTACAACTAAATGCATACATAAAGCCCCAACTAACAACCCTTCGCCCAACCCCCCTCCCAGAACCCCGGCATGGCTGCATAGTATCATTACATCCTCTAGCAATACATTGTGAATATGACAATACATCCCTGCAAGCCCAATAGTCCTTTCGCACCTACCACCCCAGCAGGTATCCCGCCTCACTGCAAGTCTGGATTCCCAAGAAGATATCCCGTCAGTGGGGCCCAAAAGTCCTTGGGACGTGAGGCCTCAGGTAGCTCTTCGGCATATATGCCCAACTGGTCCCTGCAATATAACAATTCGCGAATCCACTTTTGTACAGTTGGAACAGCTTTTGCACCCCAGCACTGTGCCACGGCCCGTTTTGCAAACAGAGTAGATATAGCCACTATCCGTCTGTTACAGGGCTTAAGCCTCTGCACACATCCCAACAGGCACACCTCTGGTACACACTCAACAGCCTCCAGGACCACATCTGTAAGTATGCGCGCAACCCTCACCCAGAAGTTGTATACACCCATGCAACTCCAGGCCAGATGCACAAAATCCGCGTTCTCCTGTCCACAGCGTATACAGCATGCATTGTCCCGCAACCCAAACCTTCGCAGCTGCAATGGTGTATAGTATAGCTGATGTATATATTTGAAGTGGATTATCCGCAGGTTACAGTTCGCCGTTAAGCGCCCAGTCAACGTACAGCAGAACCTCCAGGAGTCTATCGAGAACGCGTCTCCCAAGATTGTCTTCCATTTATTATAGGAAGGTGAATCAATGAGATCGGTTTCTCTGAGGGATGCGTTGTATAATTTAGTAACAAGACCCCTGCGATCTGCACTCGACAGCACCGCCCGCAGTGCCATCAGAGTACGCGGTTCCATCGGGTATGGCGGGTATGCCGCTCGAATTGCCTGTCGCACCCGTGCATACGTGAAGCGCAGCATTATTCCAGTATCTCGTCCGCCCTGGAGATCCGTCAGTGAGCGGAAGCGACCCTGACTGTAGAAGTCTCCCAAAAGTGTAATCCCAACTCCACTTAACGCCTTCAGGGCCGCCGGCTCCTGCGCCGCCGATATACCAGGATGCGCGGCGAGGGGAGTGCTGGGGTATATAAATATTCCAGACCCGCCCTCTTGGCCAGAGTTTTCCATGCCCAGGCCGTACAATGCACAGGGCTGATTTCCCCACGTGGACCTCCCGCTCCACCCATCAAGGCCGCAGCAGTGAGCGGCCCCGGAAGGACCGAATCCGCCTCAATAGCAGTATGTGGCTGAAATTTCTGTGGATAGTACCAAAAGTGCGCATACTGCGCCTGCGCGCATAAGTAATATAGTCGTAAGTCGGGAGCCTCAAATCCTCCGCGCTCAAACGGCTGGACCAGCAAACTCCAGCTGCAGCGGGGTTTTTGCCTCCCCACACAAACGTGGACATGGACGACTGCAAAGTATTGAACAACGCGAGATTCAGACGAATGGGGATATTATTAAATAAATAGAGCAGCTTCGGCAAAAAGGTCATTTTTATGACCGCTATGCGATCCGCAAGAGAGAGAGGGAGTTTAGCCCAGCGCTCAGCCCGTTCCGTAATCGTGGTGACCACACGTCCATAATTTTCGGCAATCACTACCTCCGGGTCCCTGTGCAGCCACACACCCAGATACTTAACAGGGTCGGTCGACCACCGCAAGGGAAATTCGAGTTCTATCTCCCTAGTGCCTGCTGTGAGTGGGAAGACAGTAGATTTGGCCCAATTGATGCCCAGACCAGAGTATCGTTCAAACTTGATGTATTCACGTATCATTGCCGATAAATTTATAGCAGGGTCTCGGACGTATAGCAGCATATCATCCGCGTACAGTGACACCACCAGGGGCCTCTGCCTAAACCGTAAAGCAGCCCCCGTGCTTTTGACGCAGCCTACATGCTAAAGGTTCTAGAGCCAATGCAAACAACATGGGCGACAGAGGGCACCCCTGCCTGGTGCCGCCGTGGATGGCAAATGCCTCAGTTACCCAGCCATTTACACGAATCCGGGCCATCGGCGCAGTATATAATAAATGGATCCATTTTTAAAAAACGGCGGAAGGCCCATTCGTAACAAGGTCGTGAACATATAGTCCCACTGGAGCGAATCGAATGCCTTGGCGGCATCCAATAGCACCGCCACTGCCTGAAAGTCATGTTCAAAATAGTGTAACGTGGAAAAGATAGTGCGAAGGTTATGTGACGTGGATCGAGAGGGCATGAACCCCGACTGGTCCGGGAGCACTAGATTAGGTACCAGTGGCTGGAGTCTGGCCGCTATCATCTTAGCCAGTATTTTGGCGTCAATATTTATGAGTGACAGCGGTCGATAAGAGCCACAATCATTTGCCGCTTTGTCGGGCTTTAGCAGCAGCACCAACAGTGCCTCCGTAAGAGAAGGGGGCAATGTACCCGAGTCATACGCCTCCGCATAGACCTCCAGTAGCCTTGGTGCAAGCTCCTTAACATACGCCTTATAAAACTCACTAGGGAGTCCGTCTAATCCCGCCGATTTGCTAGTGGGGAGGGACATAATAGCTATCTTCACGTCCTCTACATCAAAAGGCTGTGTGATATACTCACGCTGTGCCAAGGACAACCAGCCCAGAGTCACATCCCCTAGGTATTCATTTACGTCTGCGGCTGGCAAAGAGGTGCGTTTGCTGTACAGATTGGAGTAGAAGTCCATCACCACCTTACTTATTCCCGGGGTGTCATAATGTGGCACTCCCTCCCCGTCCAGCAGTTCGGTTATGTGGGCCTGGCTGCGCGGCGCCGCTAATTTCTGTGCTAGCGAGCGGCTAGGGCGTCCACCCTCTCCATAATACCGGGCAGTGCAGCGACGAGATCTATGCAGCATTTCCTGGTCAACAGTTTCATTGTGCTCTGTAACCAGTTCGCGGATCTGAGAGAGGAGCGCGGGGGCGGGACCCTGGACATACTCTCGCTCCAGCGCCACTATCTCCCCTGCAAGCTTACCGATTCTGCGCCTCAGATCTTTCAAGACCCCCGCCTGCGCGCCAATGCATACTCCTCGAATCGTTGCCTTGAATGCTTCCCACAGTACTCCCGCGTTTTCGACCGTTCCGGCATTTTCCCTGAAATAATTATTTATAGCTTCACCCACAGTGTGTTTGAACACCTGGTCAGTCAGGGCAGACGGTTGTAGTCGCCATGCAAAGGGGGCCTGACACACTCAGGTACCTGCATCTCAAGCAGCACCGGTGAGTGGTCTGATATGGTTTTGGCTAAGTGTTGAACCTCCACCACATATGTACACACGGCCTCCGACACGATCCAATAGTCCAGGCGAGACCAGGTGCCGTGCACAGTGGAGATGAATGTGTGTTCCCTGGCATCAGGGTGACGCATGCGCCAAACGTCACATAAACTGCCAGCGTCCATTATGCCCCGAAGGGCATCAGTGGATAACCTGCGTCTGGCCACCCCTGCCCCCTCTCTATCAACAGCCACATCCAGACAAGTATTAAAATCCCCCCCAAATAATGTCAGCAGTAGGAAACACTGAAATGCGTCTCCACACTTCATCAAAAAAGGCGCGATCATCCACGTTTGGTCCATACACATTTACCAACAGAACAGTCATGCCTCCAATCGTCCCATGTACTATAGCCAATCGGCCCTGTTCATCTATGTCTGCGCCATGTACTCGAAATGGGATACCCTTCCTCACAAGTATCATCACTCCGCGTGAGTAAGAAGAGAAAGAGGAGGCCACCCTCACCCCCGCCCATCTTGTACCCACATGTTTCTCAGAGACCTTAGTGAGGTGGGTCTCCTGCAGCAAGGCGACCTGAATATTCAGCCGATCCAGACCAGCAATCACAGTGCGAATTTTCTTGGGACTATTAAGGCCACGAACATTCCAAGTAAGGAATCTTAACTTACTACTCATACAGCGCAGTATATACTAATTGGATTAAAGATGATATGTAATAAACCTGGCATATTCTGACATCAAGTTCGCCTAACACATGCCGCCGATTCCCACCCTCCCCCTGTGTACCCCCCACCCACTTTGACTTCCCCAACGTGCCAAAGCCATCCCAAAATTTCCTAAACAAACCCCATTAGAACTACAACACAATGGCGTGATGCGGGGAACTCCCTTACGGGGGGCGTCAGAGTGCTACTAACCTCCCATTGCCTAGGAGGTGGCTGATCAGGTCTAGTACTTGTGTTACAATACATGTGCAAATTCTAAACCTTGAGGCTTCCCTCAACATACATAGATCGCAATGTAATTTGCCGGACTGAACGATAGCTGTGTCAGTACACATATACCCCTATAACTCAAAAAGGCGTACTAGAATCAGCATATTAGTAGTCCTCTTTAATCTGTATCGTTGTTCGCCCCGGGTTCTGCTTCGGTCTCACGCCGTTGTCTCTTCAGTTGCCTGGCGTGATCCATCGCTGCCTTGGGAGTGGAGAAAATCTTAAAGTTCCCGTCCGATCCCACACGAAGCCGCGCCGGATAGAGCATGGCGTAGGGGACGTGTTCGGTCTGTAGAAATTTCTTTACTGCACCATACTCACGCCTTGCAGCCTGGACTGCGACGGTGAAATCGGGAAAAAAGGACAGATTGTTCCCCTGATAGCTGATGGCCCCCCTCTCCCTGGCCAGTCGCAGAATAGTGTCCCGGTCCCGATAATTCAATAATCGAGCTATTATGGGACGTGGTGGTGCTCCCGGGGAGGGCGCGCCGCCAAAGAGCGGTGCGCACGCTCCACAACAAACATGGAAGAGAAGTGCTCGGGACCGAATATTTCCTTGAATAGGGTCTCAGCGAAGTTCTCCATTCTCCCGGTGTTCGTCGATTCCGGCAGGCCCGTGACGCGAATGTTGTTCCTCCGCGACCGGGCCTCCAAATCCTCATTCTTGGCCTGTATGAGCGCCAGCACCTTCTCCATATTAAGAGTCTTGCTCGTCACCTCAGTGAGACCATCCTCAGTAGTTGATACCCTCTGCTCGACCTCACCCATTCTCGCAGATTGTTTTTCCATTTGGGAGGACATATGGTCCAGCCGGTTATTGATGGTGGACATGCTCCCCTCTATAGCCTGAAGACTTTTCTGCATGGCCAGCAGTGTTGACTCCAGATTAGACGGGCCGTCTTCCTTCCCATCAGCTTCAGAGTCAGATGCCGCCTTCTGTTGAGCCCTGCCCGACTTTCGCGCCTCAAACGTGAGGCGGGGCTGCGACTTATCCGGCTTCCCCATGGTGAGTGGTCGAGATAACAGCCCCGAGCAGATAGCCCTGTAGCGCCACGCATTCAGCGCACCACCACAGGCCAATGTCCAGCAAGTCACCACGTTCGTGCTATATGCCCAGTACCACTCTCCCGTGGCGTAGGGGGATCCTATACCCCACAGCAAGTTTAGCGGCTGTCTCACCTCAACGCGGCGATGCCTCGTATAGCCAAATGTTTACACCTCCCGGTGGCAGGTAGAAGGTCAACCAGCCCAAGGGACACCAGCAAGCAAACTGATCCCCGTCACAGGGCCACCAGACATCAGCCAGGCCCCCACGGTATCCTCACCCAAACTCCCAATCGAACGGTGGGCAGCGATGCAGCTTCACCATAAGCCTTAGGCACACACCGTGATGGCTTTGGGGTCCAGGCCCCAGATTTTGTGGCGCCCCCTCTCAGCACACCGGGTCGGTCACCGGCCGCCGGGCAGACAGTCACTCTCGGCCCGCACCGCCAGGCCCACAAGGCAGGGAAACAGGGACCAGCCAGAGCACCACCAGCAAGTCTCTGCTCTGCCACGTCGCAATCCGCTCAAAGCGCAGGCAATCCCCCGAGTGGGGGGTCTTCAATCAGGGGCCTCAGCCAGGCTCTCACCAGCCCCGCACTTAGGCCGCAAGCGGCAGGCCGCAACCCAGAACCTCGGCCCACCCCCACCGTCACAGCCGTGGGCCAAGGCCCGGGTCACCCCCACCTACCGCAGCCCGCAGCGGGCGTCGATGCGTGTCCACCTTCTGGTCCGGAAGGCCCCGGCAAGCCGCCGTGCGTCCCTCGGTCCCGGCCCGCAGCTCAAACCAGCCGCGCCAGGTCAGCAAGCAGTCCGCAGCCAGTGGGGGATCGCGGTGCTGTCCCGCAGTAGTGCACAAGCCTCACCCTGCACCGGCAGCGCTCAGGGCGGCCAGCTGGCCTCGTCTCAAGGTCCAGGTGCAGACAATGCAGGACCGCCTCCGACCTCCTCAACGCGCCGGTGTCCCGTCGGGCTCGTCCCGCAGTCCGCTCAAGCCTCCATCTTGCCCCCGCCTCCAGCGGAGCACATTGCGCCGCTTCTCCCGGCGCCACAGCTCTCGTCATTCGCTCCTCCCGGTTCAATCCCTGCCAGGGACGTTCCTGCACACTAACCGGTGGGAGAGTAGTGTTGGGTGCCTCTATTTTATGCCGATATTAGGCGGATTGCGGATCAGCCGGACGGAGCAGCACTACAGTGCGGCCATTTCGCCTGGCGCCCTCTAGCGCCCCCCCATCCAGAAAGTTGAACTACATCATTTCCACCCAAGTGAATTAACAATAAATCTGGGCATGTGCTAGAGGACACCAAATCCGCCAGCCAGAGCAACGGCTGACCCATCTCATGCCACTCTTGGTCCAAAAGTCATCTAAAAAACGATCTGTTCTTAGACTAAGCGATTTTCCAAAGAGGTGTTTTCTGCCTGAATCACTGCCTAATGAAGAGTGTGTCCAATCATCCAAACAGTCACCACTGCAGACCACAGTCCCACGACATAACCTTGAAAAAACGAAGTAACAGTTATCTGTCTTAATCATCCAAAAGTCTAACATACCTCTTTAACCACCAGACGACCATTTCTCTACCACAAGACCTCACTAACACCATAGCTACATCCACCAATGCAAATTGCACCACCTCATCCTCTCCTGCAATTAAATCATTCACTGCTTGCCCTTCTGTCATGACAAATGGTGAATTATCCTGAATTTGCCAGGTTCTTTCTTTGGCACTACACCAACTCAAGATATCATCAAATTCTCTAAGGGCCAGTATTGAAAATGGATTTCCATTCTTCCCTCCGACGTCTCTCTGTCTATTTTTTAACAAGCCTCTTGTGCCCTTTCTCTGGCTGATTTTAGGTCATCTATAAACCTCCATCCTCATGGCCCCTGGTAATCCAACTTGAAACTCTGTTTGAAAACACATTCCAATAATACTGCCGCGCCCCAGTAGATGTCATACTGCCCTTGGGACGCCATTCCACATGATCTGGGAATGCCCCATTCTTCAATCCTACTGGAGACGTGTTCACGCCGAGATAACGGAAGGGAAATGTATCTGATTTCTCCCCCAAGGTGCTCTTACTGGGAATAATGGATGACATAGAGGGGAAAACGCACCCAACGTGCATTTGTAAGGCTGGGCTATTTAATAGCCAAACGAAATATAGCCCAGCAGTGGAGTGACCAAAAAGCCCATCCTTATGCGATTGTCGCGCGGGTATGGATGACTGCTGCATGTTGGAACAAAAAGTACATACGGGCAGGGGATGCCCAGGTAAACACGACAGAGTATGGGGAAAATGGGTGGCACTGATGTAGAGGCTAAAACCAGAAACTGAGAAGGCGACGTCCTGTCACGCCCCGGAATTAAAATCCCGAACTGACTGCCTGTTGATTCAGCCCAAGTTCCTTCCTTTCAAAGGAACTACCACTCCATTTTCCGTCTTCATGATAATATGTGGAAACAGTTATTATTACACTTATAATCTGCTATTCAAAATAACACAATGATGTTTCATGCAATAATTGTTGTGGATGGTATATGTCCATGACTGTTTTGTGCTGTAACCAGTGGATGTTTTATACATGCAAAAATAAACAGAGGAATTGGAAAAATTATTGGAAAATTGATTGGGACTAATTTTCGTGAAAATATAATTTGTGGTGCAACATTAGTTGTGTCATAATATGAGTATACTTCGTCCATATGGTTGCATCCTTGAGCATTGGGTGATTTTAGTTAGTGCACACAGACATGTAAAAAATAGATCCTTTGGACATGTATTGGGGACAAGGAGGAGGTGCTGTGTCCATGGCTTGCAGTCCTGTTCATTTGTTGTCATGAATATTTAAAGTTTAAAATGTAAAATAGCACCTAAAAGATTAAAGCGCCAATCACAAACTTCTAGTCAAACAAGACCGGGGCAAATCGGACGTTATGGCCGACCGCGACAGAGCTCGGGTTGGATGCATGAAGTGGATTGGACCCTGTCTCCGCTTACCGTTGGACTTAGAAGATAATCTGAGGAAAAATGTCTGAGAAAGTAAGAGTTCAGCAGTGCAAGGCAGCCTGCGGTGTTCGAGGAGGAGGTGTCATTGATGGGGATCCGCTGGACGAAGTCACGGTGAAGATTTCTACGTTTGGACCTAGTCTCTTTTTTGGAATTCAAAAATCTCCAGTGGAACGAAGGTGCAGGCTGTAGCCGATGAGAGCGCCACGTGCCCGGATACCCCTTCTGTGAAGAGCTGCTGAACAGGATTTGCTGGTGCAGAAAATCGGAAACTGCCACGAAGCCAGGCCATCCAGCGATGCACCTCAGCGAGCAGATAGGTTCCAGTCTCCTCTCGTTCTCAAAGCACTTTTTGGTCAAAAATGTTCCAAGTCCATAGTTTTGGATTTGAGCTATCTCAGCACCTTTAGAACCAATTCCAGTCCAGCCCAAACTACCAGGCCAGAACCTATTTGAGCAAAAGCACAAGCAACCCAAGACCAGTGTTGCCCTGACTGAAGCTCTTCAGACGGGTGTAGCGTACTTAGTTTCTGTGGCCCAGTGAGCACAGGGCCCAAGTCTGGGCATAGGCGTCACACGTAGGGCACTGCTCTGAAATGTTCCCTGGCATTGGGGTTAATTGCTCCATGCCTGATGTGTCTCATTTCACCAGGTTGTAGTAGCAGACAACCGTGAGAGTCACATCCCAGAAGCTCTGGTTTCCTTTGAGTGTGGGGGGGGCTCAGGTTCTCTTAAGATAGCTCTGAGCCCTGCCATGCCTGTGGATTTTGTGTTGGGCAATGACTTATAGCACACTGCCTGGAAGGAAGTAGAGCTCAGGTCACAGCCAGAGATGTTAGGGTTGCCTGAGTGGGTCTGCATGACCACATGGTTACATGCCTGCCCAAGAGGGGAATCAAGGAAGCCTGGACAAATGGTCCAGGCAGCTGCCAAGAAAGAGAAAGGAAGGGAGGTTGGGGAGCCAGCCCCCGAAACACTCACGGAACAGGTTGGTGGGGCACCGGAGGAGGCCACCCCAAGGAGACCTACTTGAGCTTGCTGGATGGCAATTTGATGGTGGGCCCACCAGGGAGGAGTGTGTAAGGCACATAAAGAGTGCCCAACTCTAGAGGGCTTGAGGCAGCAAGCTGAAGCCCAGGCAGCTGGTGACACCTCTGGATATTACCTCATATATTGGGTGAATGACCTGTATGGGGAGCCTAAGGCACTGGTGCATTGGGCAACATGTATTTTGGTGGGCTCCTGGTGCTACAGGAGCTTTCTACTAGGACTGGCTCATGATATACCCCTGGCAGGACCCTGTGGCAGGACAAGACCTTTGCAAGGCTTGTCTTCCACTTTTATTGGCCCTGGATGAAGACAGCCTCAGATTCATTCTGTAGGATATGTCCCACTTGTCAGGCCAGTGGGAAAACAGGGAAACAGCTCAAGGCTCCCATGAATCCCTATTGTGTCATTGGCACCCCCTTTGAAAGGGTGGACATTGACATTGTTGGAACCTTGGACCCCAAAACTGCCTTAGGCAACAGGTTCATCTTGGTTTTGGTGGACCATGCCACTAGATACCCAGAAGCCATCCCTCTGAGGTCTGTAACTGCACCTGCAATGGCTAGGGCCCTGATGGCGGTACTTACCAGAGTGGGGTTCCTCAAGGAAGTAGTGTATGACAGGGGCACCTTCTTCATGTCAGTCTACATGAAGTCCATGTGGGAAGAGTGTTGGGTAACCTACAAGTTCTCCACACCCTATCATCATCAAACCAATGGGGTTGCAATATTCAGCAAGACTCTGAAAGGCATGATAATGATCCTACCTGAGATCATGAGGCAGAATTGGGATGTCCTCTTACCATGCCTGCTTTTTGCCTACACGGAGGTACCACAGAAGGGAGTTGGGTTTAGCCCATTTGACCTCCTCTATGGACACCCTGACCCTGTCAGGGGACATCTCAGTCTTGTAAAAGAGGAGTGGAATAGAGCTCCCAAGAACCCCCTCAGGATGTGGTTTGCTACATGCTAGCTTTCAGAAACCAGATGCTACAATTCTGGAAGAATGCTTCTGAAAACTTAGAAGCAAGCCAGGAGATCATGAAACTCTGGTACGACCGGAAGGTCAGTCTGGTAGAGTTTCAGCCTGGCCAGAAAGTGTGGGTACTGGGGCCAGTGGATCCCAAGGTTCTCCAAGACTGTTGGATAGGTCTTTATAAGGTGAAGGAGAGAAAGAGGGAGGCCACCTACTTGGTGGACCTCAAGACCCCCAGAAACCCCTTAAGGGTTCTCCATGTAAACCGCCTCAAACCACACTTTGAGTGGTCTGAGGTCACTATGCTCCTGGTGACAGATGATGGAGTGGAGGAAGAGAGTGAACCTCTCCCTGACCTCCAATCCTTTAAAGAGAAAGATGGGTCATTGGAAGGTGTCAGCCTCTCTCCTACCATGACCCAAGAACAGCAGATGGACTGTCGCCAGTTGTAGGGACTGTTTGCCTCCTTGTTCTCCCTCACTCCTGGGCTTACATACCTATGTACCCATGACATAGATACTGGAGACAGTATGCCTGTAAGGGATTACATTTACATGCTGTCAGACAAAGTGAGGGCCAGCATTAAGGAGGAAGTCTCCAAAATGCTTGAGTTGGGGGTGATTGAGCACTCCAGTAGTCCCTGGTCCAGCCAGTGGTGCTGGTACCTAAAGCTGCCCCTTTGGGTGCTGCACCAGAACTCAGATTCTATGTGGACTACATGGGGCTCAATTCAGTCACCCCATCCCTCGAGCTGATGATCTCATTGACAGGTTGGGGGCTGCCAACTTCCTGAGCGCATTTGACCTCAATTCAGGATACTGGCAGATTGCCCTAACTGAGGGGGCAAAAGAGAGGTCCTCATTCTCTACCTCAGAGGGGCCAGTTCCAATTTAGGGTGATGCCCTTTGGATTAAAGAATGCCCCCGACACCTTCCAGACATTGGTGAGCAAAGTCCTAGCCGGGATGGAAGCCTTCAGTGCTGTTTGCTTTGATGACATAGGTGTGCAGCTGGGAGGACCACTTGTTTCACCTCCAGGAGGCACTTCAGACTATGCAACAGGCAGGCCTGACCATCAAGGCCAGCAAGTGAAAGATAGGGCAGAGTTCTGTGGTATACTCGGGACACCGTGGGGGCAAGATGCAGCCCCTCCAGGCCACGATAAAGACTATCCTGGCCAGGGAACCCCCTAAAACTCAAACAGAAGTAAGGGCCTTGCTGGGCCTCACTGGATATTACAGGTGGTTTGTTAAGGGCTACGGCACCATTATCGCCCCCTTAACTGAGCTGACTTCTAAGAAGCAGCCCAAGAAGGTGATCTGGACAGAGGACTGCCAGAAAGCCTTTGACACTCTCAAGGAGGCCATGCGTACAGCACTGGTACTCAAGGCCCTAGTAATGAAAAACTCACACATTCATTTTTCACCACTGTGAGGAACACCTCTCCCATAGGATAAAATTGTGTTACCTTATTGCATTCAATAAGTGCTGACTTTTGATTAGGAACAGGTAGTAAAGTCTTGTTTGGTGTCTGAGAAATTGTAACTTAAAATCCTCTTTAATGGTAAAGTTGAATTTTAAGTCACAGGTCTGAAAATCAGACTTTTAGAAAGTTGGCATTTTCTTGTCCTAAGCATTTGGTGTTTGAAGCCTGTTCCTTGGTCACATGACTAGGTGTAGTTGGCAGTTGGCCTTTGTGTATTCCTCACAGACAGCCACACAATAGAAGTGCTAGGTGTTGTCTGGATGGGATATCTTAGGCAGGAAGAGGGAGGAGCGAGCTGTGCACACCACCACTTGCACTTCAAAGGTTGTGACTCAGCTCTCCCGCACATAACTTTACACTAGCCTATTGTGCCTGCAAACGGACTGGGACCAGATTAGGGAGGCAGGAAATTCCAGACACTTCTATAGAGGGAAGCCTCCAGATGTTTCTTTCACTTCAAAGGGGGCACCAGGTAAAGAAATGGGACCTTCAGACCCACGCTTTAGTTCACTTCTGGACCTGCATATGACTACCTGCTGCTGTGGTCTACTGTGTACTTCAGAAGATTACTTGCCACACCAAGAAGGCCTGCTTTGCTGCTTTATGCCCTCAGAAGACTGTCCTGCTGCTTGGGACCAGCATTTCTACTAGAATGGAAGACTTACAGAGTGACTAAAGGGCGAGTTGGCTGGCCTCCTGATCAGAGCCCCAGGGACAGAAAATCTCCAAGCCATCTTGAACCCGCACCCAGCCTGAGTGAGTCCTGACCTGGCAAGTGGTTTCCCTCCAGTCCTGGACCCTTGCAAGTGGTGTTAAAGGTGCCCAGATAGCGCAAATCCAAAACATGGGGAATAGAAACATTTTGACTAAAATCTCCCCTGAGAATCAAGAGGAGCTGGGACTTACATGTTCGCCCGTCCGCCGAAGGTGCATCGTTGGTTAGCCTGACCTTGCACCAGCGACCTCTAGGTTCTTCTCCACAGCAGCAAATCCTGTTAAGCAGCTCATAGCAGAAGGGGTATCTGACCTCGTGGAGCCCTTGTCAGCTGCAGCCTGCAACTTCTCCTTGCTGGAGATTTCCAAATTCCAAAAAAAGAGACTCAGACCAAACATAGAAATCTTCACTGCAACTTCATCCAGCGGCTCTCCAATGACAGCTCCTCCTTGGACACTGCTGGCTGCCTTGCCCTGCTGAGCACATACCTTCTCAGACATTTTTCTTTCAAATTTCTTATAATTCCGAAGATAAGCGGAGATCGGACCCAATCCACTTCGTGGATCTGACCCGCACTTCATCGCGGTTGGCCATTACTTTTGACTTAGCCCCCATCTTGCGTGACTAGTTGTCCGTGGTTGAAGCCATGATCTTTTAGGTCCTATTTTAAACTTTAAACTCTACTGATTGGATTTTTAGCTTTTTGGTGTCAAATAATTTATTACAATTTACTCTATTTTACTAAATTGGGGTGGGATTTTTCCTGTGTTGTGTTTTTCCTTTATTACTGTTTAAGTGCTGCATAAATACTTTACACATTGCCACTAATTGCATGACTGCTTTTGAGCCACTCTAACAGAAGGTTGAGCACAGGTTAATTTAGTGACTTTTTGTGGTTCCCCCTGACAAGGACTGTGGCTGATGCTTGAGTAGGGTTTCACCCCCCCCCTCAACCAACAACCCAGTTTCTCACAGAGATCTTCATCTGATTTGGCCCAGAGCCCCAGGATCCGGTCTGGGAGACGCTGATGCCTCTGTTTACTGGACATCTGAGCCTATGATCCAGTGCATGTGACGCACTCATCATCCTCCCATCTAATTGAGGACCAGTTCAGGTGTTTTTCATGATGTCACACAGGAGCACAAGATCAAAGGGGATTGCACCTTCCTCGGTCTGCGCTGCCTTGGCGCTGCTCCTCTTGGGCAGACACTATGGAAGTCTGGGCTCTTACACCAACCCGAAAAGCCATGCCTCCAACTCTGTGGCCGCAGCTGCTCCAGCGCTCGCCTCCCCCGTTTCCTTCCTGAGTCACCCAAGGGTCTAGGAGCTCGGCCTACTTCTAAATTCCAACCCTTGGTTGCACAGGGCTGATGCAAGCAAGGCCCTCCTACTCACCAGCCCATGTGCTCTGAGTGCGTCTCTACTCATTCACTTATAGGGCAGTTTTTCACTTGTTGCTCCTTCAGCTGCTGAATCCAGGGCCGGCGCTAGGCATGGGCAGTGTGGGCAGCTGCCCAGGGCCTCGCGCTCAGCTGAAAAACAGGGGTCCCCTCTTCACTGTGAAAGGCCACACTTTCACAGTTAGCCCAACTGCTCCTCCAGGGCCTCCTGCCCCTCACAATCACATTACAAATGTGAGATGTCTTGACTTGCAGGTCAGGGCATGGTGGCATTCCTGGGGGTGCAGGGGTGGGGGGAAGGAGCAAACAGAATGGGCCGGTACAGCAACTGGGCCAGCCATTATGTTGGCTCACAGTGTCAGGGGCGGGGCAGCACCTCTGTTAAGTACCGGCCATTCTAGGTGCCCTTTTGGCATTTTGTTGCTAGGTGACAGAAGGGGAGGTGGGTGAGGGGAGGAGGGAGCAGCCAGATCAACTGGCTTTTGTAACCTTTGCATCACCCATAGCAAAGATTGCTCTGATGTGAATGTGCATTTAAAATGTATGTAGAACTGCCGGTGCTAGGGCAATGTTGTGCAAAATGCCTCGTTACTGTTTCGAGGCCCAGGGTAGGGGGGCCCCCCTTCCCTGGGCCTCGAAGTGCTGGAGCAATCTTTAAGGTCTAGGTGTGGGGGCCCCCTTCCCTGGGCCTTGTAGCCATTGCTCCCTCTTTCCTCTCCTTTCATTTATTCGTTCCTCCGTGAAATTGACCAAAAAAGAAAAACACTTTGCTGGAAATGTCTTTTTGGGACATTTTTCTATTGCAAAGTGCAGCCTTCGGACGGAGAGAAATAAAAGTTTCAAAATGTGAAAAATAACTAAATAAAGCAAGACAGAGTGGGTCCCAAAGTGGCCAGATTGATTCTATTCACACCCAAAACACATTAGCGCTACTTTACAGAGTTTGCCAGTGAAGCGCTACTTTTATTTTCTCTTCTTTCTTTGAACAACATTGTTTTCCCCGGGCGGGGAAGTGCACCATTCCTGGATGTACTGCAATACCTGGTTGATGGGTGGATTGGAAAATAAAATGCGTACCGCGACTCTGTGTTCACTGATGTGGTCTTTTCAAACCATACTGCTTACGTTTTGTAAGGATATGTTAATGTTAATGTTAAGAGCATTTGTAAAGCGCAACTGTTACCCTAAGGTGTCCTGGCGCTAGCTACAATCCTCCAGAGAAGCACAATATGAAACCGGGTGAGCAATCAATCAAAAGGCCAAGTTTTTAAGGCCTTTCTAAATTCAAGTAGATCCGGGATATTCCTCAGGTGGAGAGGAAGGTCATTCCAAGCCTTAGCCGCACAAGCACAAAAGCTTTTACCTCCCCATCTGGCTTTTTTTGTGGGTGGTACTATCACCAATTTTGCTCCTAGAGAGCGCAGTGGTCTATTAGGCACATACCACTGAAATTGGCGCTTCAGATAGTCAGTTCCTGTGCCTTGTAGAGCCTTAAAAACCATGCAGAGTGATTTAAACTGCACTCGTTTCTTAACAGGCAGCCAGTGGAGTCTACGGATTTCACTGGAGACAGATGCAAATTTGGATATACCTGAAAGCAATCTAGCCGCCGCCTTCTGCAAAAGTTGAAATTTATGCATAAAGCGCTCCTGAATATTCAGATATAAGCTGTTGCAGTAGTCTAGCCTTGACATAATCAGTGAAGTATTCACCAAGCGCTGACTGTCCCTTGGCAAAAACAGCAGTATTTTCTTACATGTCCTAAGGACATATGACGTGGTCGAGGCTACTGCATTGGCTTGGGCCCCAAAGTTGAGTCTGTCATCTATTAAGACTCCCAAGTTTTTTACTTTCCTGGAGGGTGTCGGGAGAGAACCCATAGAGTCCGGCCACCAACTTGGGTTCCAGAAACTGGGATTGTTCCTAAACAAGGCAACCTCCGTCTTGCTTGAGTTAAGTTTAAGACAGTTTTGGGACATCCACCTCCCGACCGCTTCCATGCAATCATGGAACCGTTTGCCTATTCCAATTTCCTGCCCAGGCAGCAGCAACACCACGATTTGTGTGTCGTCAGCGTAGGAGGTGAGGCAAAAGCCGAAGGAGTCAATAAGGGGGGCCAGGGAGGACACATACACGTTGAAAAGTGTAGGACTCATAGATGACCCCTGTGGGACTCCACAAGGCAGACAGAACGGTGTGGCACAAAATTCACCTAATGAGACAGTTTGCGATCTGTCCGATAGAAAGGACTTCAATAGTTTCCAAGCTTTACCCTGGACTCCGCAATCCCGCAACCAGTCCATCAACAAATTGTGATGGACCGTGTCGAAGGCCGCAGAGAGATCCAGCATAATCAAGGCAGCCTTACCTCCCCGATCCAGGGCTATCCTGATCTCATCCGTAGATTTTATTAGTGCGGACTCCGTGCTATGCCCCTCTCTGAAGCCTTATTGGGTGGGATCCAAAGCTTGAGTATCTCGTAGATAAGTACTCAATTGAGCATTCATTCTTTTCTCAACCAATTTTGCCGGAAAAGGGAGACGTGAGATAGGGCGAAAATTGTTTGGATCCTTAAGATCCAGACTAGGCTTTTTAAGGAGTGGCAATATTGATGCATTTTTCCAGACTCTAGGAAAGTACCCCTCAGAGAACATTGCATTAAACAGAGAGGTGAGTGTCAGGGCAATCGGTTCAGGGGCCCGTTTTAACACTGTTACCGGACACGGGTCATAAGGGGATCCTGATTTGGTGGACATAAGCAGATTATAAGTGTCCAAGGCAGATGGTGGTGCAAACTTGTCGAGAATAGGCCGTGGGCCGGAAACTAGCTTATGACCCTTTGTTGGATCCATTGTGTCCTTCGTAGTTGATCCTTTGAACTTAGAAAAGATGGCCTTGACTTTTTCCAGGAAAAACCTGGCGATTTCGTCACAAAGTCCCTGGCTCATTGAGATGTTTGCTGGGTGAGGGTGTGCCAAACTAGTTACTGTTTTGAACAGCTCTTTGGCCGAATTTTTAGCTAGGTTAATTCGATTGGCGAGGAACTCCTGTTTAGTCTTGAGTAGTTGTTTATAAATCCTAAGGCTTTGGTTATAGATACTTTTTTCTGATTCTTTGTACTCTTTCCTCCAATTTCTCTCCAACCGTTTACAACACACTTTCTGGTCTTTGAGTTCCTGCGTGTACCATGGAGCGGAGGGTTGTGCCCTATTTAGGGATATAATTTTCTTTGGGGCTAATTTATTACAGGCTGCTTCCAACCCGTTAGTATATAGCATAGTGGCTTCCTCTACGTCTGGGGGCATTAGGTGTGCTTTGGCGGTGAGTACTTCTACTAACTCCGAACCCACCACTTTATTCCACGCTCTGTATTCCCTCTGTCTCTTGGGGGATCTACCAGCCGCACGATGGTCTGAAACAGCCCACTCGAATAGCACTGCCACGTGGTCTGACCACTCTAAGGGCAACAGACCCGTAAATGCAAGGGATGGATGGTTAGAAAAAATGCCATCCAGCGTATGGCCTGCCACATGTGTGGGCCCAATTACTTTTTGCCCAAGGTCGGCACTGTTCATCAAGTCTATAAGGGTCATCGTATCTGGATCCGTATGCGCCTCAAGATGAAAGTTAAAATCTCCCAGTATAGTATAGGAGTTTGCGCACATCCCCTCTTCCAGCAGATTTCCCAATGATGTTACAAAGGCGCTCCTAGGACCCAGAGGTCTATATAATAGGATGCCTTTGAAAGTGTGGTGCGAGGCAAAGGTGAGGCTAAAATACAAAGCCTCACACGCTGTATTTGAGGCCATGTGAAAGGCTGCATTAATTGAGTCATGGTAAATTACAGCTAGTCCCCCCCCCCTTTCCTGTCTGGCCTATTCACGGTATGGCAAAGATATCCAGGGAGTGTAGCTTTAACTAAATCTGGGCCTGAGGCATCGTCTGTCCAAGTTTCAGTAATGAATGCCACCTTTATTTCCTCATCCTCGATAAGTGAACCAGAGTCAATGCTGTGTTTCACCAAAGATCTTGAATTCAGCCGTGTGCACTTTAATGTATGTTTCACTTGATCGACTTTAGCTGACTTTCCCTGATTTCGTGGTTCAATGGACCCGTACACTAGTTCTGGAAGAATGATATTACAATTGGGACAGATCATTAAGCCGGAGGGGGGCCTTCTATTAAAAGTCAAACATAAGCACCCACTAACTTTACCCGTGACGTCTAAGCTCCGCAGCACCTTGCTGGAGTATTGTAAAATGCTCGCCTTACCTGCACTCAAAGGGGCAGGGGTTCTGGCGCTGAGCGCGGGCCGGGCGCAGACGGGCTTGCCTTAGGCGCGCCAGCCTCTCCAATTATAGGATTAGTAATGGACATTTAAATGGGTCCCTTCTGGGCCCTGTAGTCATGTCCTTAACTTTTCAGGCTAAAGCACTCACTGATTTCTGAATAATAATGGCAAAAGCGTTAAGGTAACCATGTTGTTCCTTCCTACATTTCACATGTGTTACTTAATCTTGCATTCCCAATGAGTGTTTGCTTTTTTCAGGATGTTGTTACTTTTTTTTTTTAGGCAACATGTTACTCTTGTCTAGTGCGTAATTTGAATTGAGCCGCATCCAGGTGATTATAGCGGGGCACAATTGGGTTGTCGTTAAAGGCAGTGCAAGTTTCTCTCAGTAGGATGTGGCACTATCGTCAGAGCTGACGAATATGGGACTAGGGAACCAGGTTCAGCCGTCATGACCAGTACCCAGACCACTCTCTTGAGGGAGCACATTCCCGTGCTAGACCTTAGAAGGCCCCGCTAGACCTTAGAAACCCTGGTGTCTTAGCACCAGCAGGTGGACCATAGCGGTGACTAGTGTGGGTTAACCCTGAAGGCCTGTCCACCACAATCCATACTGAAGTTCACCTCCAGTCTTGCGGGCAGGCCTATGAAACAGCACACCGTAGAGCAGCAGTGACCCTGTCACTGAGGTCACAGGACCCTTGAGAAGGGCTGGCTCTAGGGCAGTGTGACCGATGCGATCGCACCGACCGCTGACTTCGGGTGGGGGCATCATGTTTGCAAGTATATTATGTTTTTAAAAGCACTTGCTGCCTCCTTCCTGGCCCCCAGCAATTTTTAAAAATGTCATGATAACTCCAGTGATTAATGTTCTTCTTAAAGGGAGATGGAGTTTTGTCAAGTGGAAGTTTTGACTCCTGAAAAGTAAGCGCAGAGGGTTAATGTGCTTGCTGCAAAGAACATGTACCATGCAGATCACAAAGTGCACATAATGTAAATAGGTCAGTGGGTTACTGCTTTGGTCAGTGAGATCTTTTTGTTACTTGCAGTTTATAAGTCAAAAATCTTAACATAGAACAGTGAGCCATTAACTGTCATCTTAGAGCTGCATGCAAACTGCAAGGTATAAATTAGAGCATTATGGTTATTTTCCCAGTATTTTATTATCCTAATTTTGTAATAAGGGTGTCTTTTGGATTAGAAATGAAGTCCAGTTATTTTCGAGAACCCCCAACCATGTTATTACAGTCTATATTCATAGTTTTGTTTCTCCAGACTAATCACTATTTCATTATACTGCCTACTAGTATTATTGTCATGTTACTCCTACACCTGGTTGTCCTTAGTCTTATCTAATATTTCCTATACTGTTTTACATACGTATGATTGAATGTCTCTGTGTAATGTGTGTGATGTAAAGTGCTCCGACAACCTACACTAGTATCAGTGGCGCTGTCGATCAAATTAAATGCATCTGAGCGAGAATGTGGTTACGGAGACTTGAGGGTCACTGTTGACGGAATCTGCGGCAGAGGGAGTCACTGGGGGTCACCAACAAACATTGTCGCACAGGGCTCCACCAGCGCTAAAGCTGGCCACCACCACTTCCTACAGTTCCAACACCAAATCAAAAACATTGATTTGAAAACCCCTTGAATCTGCAGCATACCTTCAAGTCAATGTATGATTTAGTAGTGGTCTCGGTGGTTCTAAGTTTTTTTTAAAAATTTATGTACAATCTTTATTTGTTTGCAATGGTGTCTTGTATTTTTGTAATATATGTGTTGTGTTTTTGGACTTCACATAATTCTGGCGAGTAAAGATCCCAAACACAAAAAAGATTGTCCTACGAGTCTTAGCATGTGCGTGTGGGATACTGGTGAGAGGATTTACGTCAGAACAACTTACTAAGTATTAATGTCCTCCTAAGGTGGCACAATAATGGCACGGAAAGATAACGGAGCCTTTTGAAATTTGCGATTATATCCATGGTGTGAGGGTTTTTCTCTTGTTTCATGTTATATTTTGAATGATCCCGCCCCTCATTACCTCAACAGGATCTCTACCCTTTATGAGACAGAACTGGAATTTTTATCATGCTCTCACCTGGAAACAATCATGGAATCTGGAAACATGGAGTAAAAAATATCCATCTTTTTGAGACCTGCGCCTAGCTTTTCCATCCAATGTGACAAATGTAATCCATTTAATACAGTTTTCAAAAATATTGTCTTATTTCACCTGTATATTTATCTTGTTGTCCATGTTACTGATATCCACATTAGGTCTCTTCAGTGATGCCAAATAGGATCAATAGTCCTGCGATGTCACTTTCTGTGATGTCACTTCTTGTGCTGTTACATGCAAATTAGAGGGGCCTCACATCTTCCCTCTCGCCCGGGGACCCAGATGTTCTAGGACCGGCCCTGGCTGATTCAAGCAAGTAGGCTCCTCGGTCTTGCTGTTGGTTTTGGATGGCTCCACCTGCATTGAGTGAGTGATAATTGGTAATTGGATTAGCTAGCGTGAGCCATCCACTCTAGCGCGAGCCATCCACAATTCAGTTCAGTGCAGCCACCATTTTCGGCTGCCAAGACACGCTCCGTGAAAGTGTTCTTTCCCTTCATGTAGCTTTTATTTATTGCATTTGAATGTTGCAAGAACTGAAAAACAATATCAACAATCATGATTTGCTCTATAAAGTAAGTCTAAATATAGCTAATTTGCATTATCTGAAAGAAACACATAGTGATAGATTCCTTACCTTAGAATATCCCCAGGCGTCAGACTGGATCCGGAACGTTTTCGTCAGCAGTACCCCTGTGCGTCGGTAGGTGGCGTCGTGCGGCTCCGCGTCCGTCGTTGGCGTCGTGGTCGCCGAGATGACGTCGCGGGTGCTACTTAGACGACGCCCACGCGCGCTGTCAGTTCTTTCTTTTTCCGCGCCAGCAAGCGCAGATCCGGGAAGAGCAGGAACCCCCAGTCAATTTTTGACTGACTTTTTTTGAGGCTTTTTGTCTCTATTTGTCTTCGAGTCATCGACTCCTGGTGCAGTAGGATGCCCGGTTTCAAGTCCTGCGGGGATTGTCACCGCATGATGTCGGTGACGGACCCGCACCGTGTGTGTCTTTTCTGCCTGGGGCGCGACCACGACCCCAAGTCGTGCCCCGACTGCCGGGCCATGGCGCTGAAGACTTTGCGGGAGCAGTCCCGAAAGTTGCTGGAAGCCCGGCAGTCGGCTCTGCGCCGTTCGAAGTCCCGGTCCAGAGGGAGGTCGAGGGACCGCGCGCGAAGTCATCATCATCGGTCTTCGGGATCCAAGTCTTCGCACTCGGGGTCAGGTAAGATGAAGCACAAGAAGTCGAAGAAACGCCATAGTTCTTCGACTTCCCCTCGCCGGTTGTGCGACGTGGCTGAGGGTGCGGGTGGTGCCACCCCGCGGCTCTGGCGGAGCCTATGCAGTCGCCGCCCGACTACCCGCCCTTCCTGGGGTCGCCGGCGACTCCGGCCCAAATACAGGAGTTCCTGTCGCCCATGGCTCGCCTCTTTGGGCCGTCGGATCCCGCCGGTGCGCCTTTGGGCCCCGCGGTCCCGCATGGGTGTCCTCACGTTTCCTCGCCGGCGGCTCTGGCCCCGGCGTCGCTGTCGGCTCCTGCCCCAGCGCCGCAGGACACCCTTTGATCCAGGCCTGGATCCCGGTCAACACCGGTTGACCTTGTTACGCCTCCATCGACGTCGACTCCACCGGCACCAGTTCTGACGCCGCCCGCTCCTCGGGACGACGTCGACCTCAGTTTCAGCCCCGAAGTGGACGCGGCGTCGAGCCGGCATCGATCGATGCCGATCTCGACGTTGCTTGGGGATTTCTATCCCCATGTCCCTGCTCCTTATTTTAGACCTGTTGAACAGCCTGAGGAGCAAGGGGAGGACTGGGAGGGGTCTGAGGACCCTCTCGCAGCTGCCTGCGAGTCTGAACAGGACTGGGCTGAGGAATTGGGGGACGCCAGTGGTCTGGATACCTCACCAGACCTTGGCATGCTGTCTCCTCCTACCGTGGCTACGGAGGAGGGTGCTAGTTATGCTGTGGTGTTGCGTAGGGCGGCCGAGGCCCTACACCTCGAGCTCCCTACTGTGGCCATCAGGACTAACCTCCTGACAGAGGTGCTTCAGCCAGCAGCTACTTCTGCGGAGCCGCTGCTTCCTTTCAATGAAGCCCTTTCGGACGTTCTTTTGGGCACTTTGTCCAGGCCCACCACAGGGGCTCCTGTGGATAGGAACGTGGCCCAACGCCATCGCCCGGCTCCGGGTGATCCCATTTTCCTCTCCCAACACCCCACCCCCGAGAGCTTGGTTGTCCAAGCCTCTGCTTCCCCAACCGCCTTCCCTTCCGCACCACCGGATAGGGAATCCAAGAAGCTGGATCAGTTTGGGAAGAAGATTTTTCTTCCACCAGCTCTGCGCTGTGGTCCGTGAACACTGCATGCCTCTTGGGCCGTTATTCCCACTCTCTGTGGGATACGGTGGCGAACGTGCTGCCCCAGTGTCCGGAGGAGGCTCGGCCTGCTCTCTCCCAGGCTGTTGCAGAGGGGAGAGGCGCAGCAAAGTTCATGATTCGTTGTGGCCTAGACACCGCCGACTCACTGGGCAGATCGACTGCAACGACGGTGGCGGTTCGCCGTCACGCCTGGTTGAGGACCACTGGATTTTCGGGGGATGTCCAAAACACCCTTATGGACATGCCCTTTGATGGCCGTCGCCTTTTCGGCGGCAAAGCGGACAGCGCGTTGGAGAGGTTTAAGGACTCACGGGCTACGGCCAAGTCCTTGGGACTCTCGGCAGTCCGCCCTCCTCCGCCATCTGCTTTTCGCTCCTTTCGTGGCACAGGAAGGGGCGCCCGCAGCGTTCGCAACAGAGCCACAGGCCAGCGCAGCAATCATCCCAGCGTGGACGCGGGTTCCGCCGTGGCGGACCAAGGGGCCAGCGGGCGGGTCAGTCCACCACCACCTCGGCCACCAAGGCCTCCAAACCTTCCTAGTTCGAACTTTCAGGCCCATCAAACGCCAGTGGGCGGCAGGCTTCGCCATCACCTCCCCCACTGGCGCACCATCACTTCGGACAGGTGGGTTTTAGAGATAGTCCGGAGGGGCTACTCCCTCCCCTTTGAGACTACCCCTCCAGCCATGCGACCTCAGTACCACCGCATGTCGGGGGATCACTTGGTGCTTCTTCAGCAGGAAGTTGCGGCCCTCTTGGCCAAGGGGGCCATCGAGCGCGTTCCGACGCCAGAAGTAGGTCGTGGTTGCTATTCCCACTACTTTGTGGTGCCCAAGAAGGACAAAGGCCTGCGTCCTATCTTAGACCTCCGGAACGTCAATCGCTTCCTCCGCAAAGAGAAGTTCAAGATGCTCACTCTAGCTCAGGTCTTGTCTGCTCTCGACCCACAAGACTGGATGGTGGCGCTGGACTTGCAGGACGCCTATTTCCACATCCCCGTCCTGCGAGCCCACCGGCGTTACCTACGGTTCACGGTAGGCCACGAGCACTTTCAGTTCACCGTGCTCCCTTTGGCCTTACCAGCGCCCTCGGGTGTTCACCAAGGTGATAGCGGTGGTCGCAGCTCATCTGCGCAGATCAGGGGTTTCAGTCTTCCCCTATCTCGACGACTGGTTGTTGAAGGCGGGCTCGCCCCAGGCAGTCGTCTCCCACCTCCAGACTACGGCCGACCTCCTGCACTTGCTGGGGTTCTCCATCAACGTGCCGAAGTCGCACCTGATCCCCTCTCAGAAGCTCCTCTTTATCGGAGCGGTTCTGAACACGGCGCAGTTTCGGGTCTATCCTCCCAAGCAGCGAGTCCGGGATATTCGGGCTCTGATTCCCATCTTTCAGCCCTTGTCCCGGGTTTCGGTCAGAGTGACTCTGAGGCTGCTGGGCCTCATGGCCTCCTGCATCCTGCTGGTCAATCATGCCAGATGGCATATGCGGGCTCTGCAGTGGGACCTGAAGTTCCAGTGGGCGCAGTATCAGGGGAACCTGTCCGATCACGTCCAGATCTCAGAGGGCACTGCACGACAGTTGCAGTGGTGGCTCACGAACCGGCATTGGGTCGATGGCAGGTCCCTCTCCCTTCCCCAGCCGGAGTTTACAGTGGTGACGGATGCGTCCCTCCTGGGATGGGGCGGCCACATGGGAGAGGCGGAGATCAGAGGCCTCTTGTCTCCGGCGGAGTCCCGGCTCCATATCACCCTCCTGGAGCTGCGGGCGATCCGGCTTGCACTGAAGGCATTCCTTCCCTCTGTCAAGGGGAGAGTAGTGCAGGTGTTCACAGACAACACCACCGCCATGTGGTACTGCAACAAACAAGGCGGGGTGGGGTCATGGACCCTCTGCGTCTCTGGACATGGCTGGAACATCAGGGCATGTCCCTGGTGGTTCAACACCTGGCAGGTTCTCTGAACGCCAGGGCGGACAAGCTCAGCCGCAGGTGCATGCTCGATCACGAATGGCGTCTTCACTCGGAGGTGGTGCAAGGTCTCTTTCTGCAGTGGGGAGAGCCTTGGTTAGATCTATTCGCCACCGAAGAGAACGCGCAATGTCATCAGTTCTGCGCGTTGGAATTTCCAAGGCGCCACTCGCTCGGCTACGCTTTTCGTCACGAGTGGAGTTGCGGTCTGTTGTACGCCTTTCCGCCTATACCACTTCTGCCCAGAGTGCTGAAGAAGATCAGGCGCGACCAGGCCCAAGTCATTCTTGTGGCTCCGGACTGGGCTCGAAGAGTATGGTATCCCGAGCTACTCAGTATGAGCATCGATCCTCCGATCAGACTGCCTCTTCGGGAGGATCTTCTGTCGCAGCAGCAGGGGACGGTCCTCCACCCGAACCTGTCCAGCCTCCACCTCTTTGCTTGGAGATTGAGCGGCGGCAGTTGATTCCTTTCGACTTGCCTCCTGAAGTTTGTGACGTTATTCTGGCAGCCAGGCGTCCCTCTACTAAAGTGGTATACACCTGCAGGTGGAACAAGTTTGTGGCATGGTGCACAGCAAAGGCTGTGGATCCCCTTTCTGCCCCTCTTTCTGAGGTCCTACTGTTCCTTCTCTCTTTGGCCCGGCAGGGCTCTGCTCTGGGCACTATCGAGGGCTACCTTTCTGCAATTTCAGCCTTTCTCAGGCTACCTGATCAGCCCTCTCTTTTCAAGTCCCCTGTTGTAAATAGATTTCTCAAAGGCATTACCCACCTTTTTCCTCCTATTCCTTTCTTGATGCCTCAGTGGGACTTGAATCTGGTTCTTACATACTTGATGTGCGCTCCCTTTGAGCCTCTTCACAACTGTCCTCTTCGTCTCTTGACATTGAAGACTGCCTTCCTGGTGGCCATCACCTCCGCTAGGCGGGTGAGTGAGCTCCAGGCTCTTTCTTGTAAGCCTCCTTTCCTTTCAGTCCATCCGGACAAAGCGGTGCTCAGGCCCCGTCCTTCCTTTTTGCCAAAAGTGGTTACGGCCTTTCACATTGGGCAGACTATTACCTTGCCCACCTTCTTTCCGCCTCCACATCCTTCCAGAGAGGAAGAGAGGCTCCACCGTCTGGACCCAAAACGTGCGCTCTCATTTTATCTCAACCGCACACAGCAGTTCCGGGTGGATGACCAGCTCTTTGTTGGCTACGTTGGCACCAAGAAAGGTCGGGCGGTACACAAAAGAACTATCTCCCGCTGGGTTGTCTTGTGTATCAAAGCCTGTTACTCTATGGCTAAAAAACGCTGCGTGCTCACTCCACCAGAGCTACTGCAGCCACTACTGCATTGGGACGCGGTGTCCCCCTGCAAGACATCTGTCAGGCAGCCACGTGGGCCTCGCTGCACACGTTTACCAAGCATTATTGCCTGGACAGCCAAGTCCGGAGAGACGGCTTCTTTGGCCGTTCTGTTCTCCGTGACTTTCTGGTGTGATCTTGGTTCGCAGACCTACCACCGGGGTTGGTATTGCTGGGGTATCTATTCTAAGGTAAGGAATCTATCACTATGTGTTTCTTTCAGATGAACAAGTTACTTACCTTCGGTAACGATATATCTGTAAGAAACATTAGTAGTGATAGATTCCTTACCGCCCCACCCATCCTCCCCGTTCTGCGAACTGATTTCTAGGGTTAAGGTCATCCCTTTCAGGGCCCTAGTTTCAATGCACCAGTGGTCAGTATCTTGCATGGCTCTGCGTTCCTGGCGCGGAAAGTCGTGTACAGAACTGACGTCAGCGCGCGTGGGCGGCGTCTAAGTAGCGCCCGTGACGTCATATCGGCGACCACGACGCCAACGACGGACGCGGAGCCGCACGACGCCACCTACCGACGCGCAGGGGTACTGCTGATGAAAACTTTCCGGATCCAGTCTGACGCCTGGGGATATTCTAAGGTAAGGAATCTATCACTACTAATGTTTCTTACAGATGTATCGTTACCGAAGGTAAGTAACTTGTTCTTTAATGACCGTTTATTCAGTGTTTAGAAATGACGTGGCATAGGGGTTTCCTTTCTTAGTCTCCGATAACTCTGACCATGCCATATATATTGTATATATTTATTAATTATGTTTCACGTCATGAAACATAATTAATAAACATGAACGCTGTAACCGACCACAGTCCTATATGGTGACTGCTGTTTCTCTGCTAGATGACTCCACCCTTCAAAACATGGCCACGTACAAACTGACATTAGGCACAGTAGACCCACAGAATGTCATGTCACCACATAGCATTTTAATATGGCAACCTGGCTTAAAAATGACCAGCAGATCGCATTTAGACACTGACTGACTCACACATTTATTGTACCCTTGTCTCACAGAATTTCAACATTTACTGCAGTAGACCTCAAGGTAAGGAATTACTCATCCAAATTAAATTAGCTAGCATCATTTCCTGTAATACACCCCTTACTGATGGATGTTTTACTGGACAAGTTCTGGTATTTGCAGCAATTTACAGGACACTCAATGTTCAATTACTTCACATGCATGACACCCAATGTTATTTTCATTAGCATAGAACATGACTTCTTACACAGTCATATTAGATATAACTGACATCCGCCTTATGAATTGGATCTGCCACTGAACTATCCTTTACTTTTTTTTATTGCTGTATTGTTTCTTTGTTTCTGCACAATTTGCAGTGCCTACTGTATGGAATTTAATCATACATTTTTGTATATAATACACTTTTGGTTAGTAAGCATATTTTATGTTATAGTAATATTTAGTTGTAATGATTGTCAGTCTTGAGAAAGCCCAGGTGACTATGTCATATAAGGTGAAACGTGTTGTCTGAACATCTCCAGTGATTGTTACAAGAAGAATACAAATAAACTACACCACTTGGACACATATCTTGTACTTTTTCTAGAGAGTATGTTCCTCTTCTTGATCTATTGAAAATGAGCTATGAAACTCTGTGTTTTTGTACTCATTTCCTTCGCACTCATACTCCTTTTATTCAAAAAGCACACCTATATGGAAAACTTGGGTTACTCCTGTCTCAGAAGTAGAGATTTACAGCAACCTACTTCATGATCCCAAAATTTGAATGACTGACTCCTAGGGGGCAGCTAAGTTTGTGTACTCCTCTTTTATCAGCAGTTTCACAGCCTTAGAATACCCCCTAGACTTATAGTCTGAAACTATGACTGAATTTAGAAACAGAATGAGAAACAAAATTAAACAAATATAAAAATATTTTGAACCAGACCATATTCCACGTGAACAAAAAAATGTAACTTTGCTTTAGCTGATACAGTGGATCTAGAAAAAATCAAAAGACAGGATATAATCTAAGAGCAGCCTCGAACAACATGATCAAACCACTAACATTTATTGCCAATGAAGAATTTATTTGAGAAATACAAAAGTGCTGTAAATGAGACCACCAATAAGTCTGAAGAGAATAACTGTGGAGAAGTTACAAAGAACTGTGAGATTCTAAATAATAGTGATTGGTGACTTTGACGAAGATCTTTCTGAAAGTAAAAATCGAAAACTTAAATACCACCAGCTTGACTATCAATTAGAACATCTATACACATTTGCCAAGAAGTTTGATCAAATCAGGAACCATAATAGGACACATAAGGACAACACATCACTAATGGCAGCATTATCAACCACCTTGGACACTGAATCACGGAGAACAACACTTGAGGAAGCCTCAGTTTTTAGGATCTCTGTATTTTATATTAATGCTATAAACAAGGTTTTAATTTCCTGTGCCAGAGATATTCCTAAAATAGGATCCTGTCTGCTCCCCATACTTTTGTACATGGACAAAGCGGTCCTCATTAGATGCACAACTAATTACAGGCCCTTTTAGATGGTTTTAACAATTTTATGAGGGACTTAAATCTGTAGGTTAACCATAAAAAATCTTTCATCCTGACCTGCAGCCCAAAACATCCTGCTCCAAAACTTTTTTATTGAGGAGTTCCCTATTACTAAGATATCTAATTTTAACTCTTTGGGCATTCTATTTGATGCCAACCTGTCCTATGATAGGTTAATAACTCAGAGATCCCAGAAGATGGTGGCAACCTGGGAGTCGATTTTTAGCTTTGCGAAAAAGTTAGCTCATAAGCCACTCAAAGAGATGTCCATGTTATATAGGAGTAAATGCCTCTCAGTCGGTACATATAGGGCAGGGGTTTGGGGTTACGCAGGTCTGGGTACCTTGCAGATAGTCGAAAATACATTTCTATGGAGAGGGCTAGCAATCCCCAAAACTACGACCAGTTTTATCTCACATCAGGAACTGGGCTTAGGTTATCTGGAGGATAATGGAAGTCTGGCTCCCTTTTTATTATGGCTTAAAGTATGGGCCACTTCTGAGGCGTGTTTCTCCCACAAGGTAGTAGGAACTGTCTTCATTTAAGCAGCATGTCAGCTATTCTCTGGCTAGCATATGTCATAAACACCTTTCGAGATCTGGGTTTGAGCTGTATTTTTAACACCCCAGGTAGTACTGGCTCCCATACTAAGGAGCTGGTAAAACAAAGGTTCTTCGCACATAGGGAGAAAGCCAGAATACTAAAAATTCTCGACATCGTCTCTATCCACCAATATGTGGCAATTTCAACCACTCCAGGTATGGAACCATACCTATTCTGGATAGAGGACCCTGAGCTAAGATTTTGTCTTACTCGTTTAAGAGTATGTAAGATTCAGTTTTTAGTGGGTTTTCCTCAGACAGGCACTTAGTTCGCCTCACCTCCATGCTGCCCATGTGATGGAGTTTCAGCTCAATCTACAAAGCACTTCATGTTTTTTTGCTCACTGTATTGCACTTTAAGATCCAGTTTTTTATGTCCTATTTTATGTGATATGAATTTTAACACACATCAAGAAGGGTTGCACTTTTTACAATGCTTAGATTCCCCTCATATGCTTTTCGGTCTTAAATTTGATCTCCTCTGCCTTAAAGTTAAGAAGGAAATATGCTTTGTGATTATGATTATTGATTTTCACCTGGCTGTAATGCTCATATTTTCTTAATGAAATAATTTGAATAACAACTGTTTGTTTGCAATAAACTATTTTAATGTTTTTAAAATGTAACCTTTTTGTTATCATCATGATAATTAATTCTCATGCTGAATAGTAAATTGTGTTAGATTGAAGTGATAACAATGTTTTTATCATGTGCTTTTATGGTCATATTCTTGACTGAATAAAGATTTCACTGACTGGATCTCTGTTGATTTTTTAGAAGAGGTAAGAAGGTACAGCACAAGCACCAAGACAAGAACAAACTAACAAGTTAGCTACCCCAAGGAGGAAGTCAACACCTACACTAGGAACCCAAACCAAGACACAAAGGAGAGAGCAAAAAAGGAACAATCCAGTCGTAAGAACAACTAATGGTCAACATACATCCCACATAAATGAAATATTAAGAAATATGTATTTTAAACAAAGGATCATCTTTCTGTCCAACTTCTCACTGGGGCCTTACAGAAACTAAAGCTAACCTTTATAAGCTTGTCAGAACACTTAAACTACACTCATTCTCCAAAGACACACCATCTCGGGTTTAACCTAAGATGCTATCAACTGATATTGCTTTTGCTTCTGGAGCACTGAAAGATAGCCACCGTATAAGTACATTATATGAAAACATTGTAGAAACTGTTGTGAGTGTGCAATTTGCAGCCCTAGAATTTGAAATAGACACAAACTGGTTTAGAGAGCAATTTTAAAAGACTAGCTGTCTTTACACACATCCTTCCTCCTGGTAATACCTTTCTTCAGACAAAATAATCAAAGAGAAACAAGCTTTCAAGGGTGTACAACAAAAGTCCTATAACCAGTCTATAGGAAGTGGACAAACATGGCAATAGTATCATTCAACATCCAGAAAATTACATTAGAGAAGCATATAGGCAGCTGCCGGATGTCACCTGTTACTAAAGAAATTGCCATCCAACTCCAAAAATTCAGACAGAACTAAAACAATTACTGAAAGCATGGAATGCAAAATAATTACTTACAGACGAAAATCTATAGAGTGAACATCCCAAGATGGTCACATTTTATCAATTACCCAAGATCCATAAATGTGATTTCCTTCACACTGGATGTCCTGTAATAATCGGTATAGACTCTTCATGTTCACAAGTGACAGAATTGATTGATTTTCAACTTCAGTGAGTTACTCGTGACTTACCTTCTTACATGCAAGGCCCAAAAGACGTTCTATTAAAAAAGAGAATATCCCTTTGCAGAAGATTATGTGTTGGCTACTACTGATACAGTAATCATGAAAACTTTCAATAGCAGCAATGATGGTCTAGAAGCAATTAGGAAGACTGACAACTAGGTCAGTACATTTCTGATCAATGAATCAAATGATTATTGAAATGCTTCTCCACCATATGTCTGTCTCATCATGGGACAGGCAAAGAGACTCTGGGTGTGGGATGGCACGCTTGTTTACTGAGTTTACGTTCCATGCAATAGACTGTTATAGATTAATTGTTGATATTCTTCTTATTTTGCAAGGAAGCCCAGGACAACTTCAGAGATATATCAACCTAATGAACCATAATAAATTTAACATCAAACTAATATGCAGATCTCCAAAATGCAAGTTAGGTTTTTTGTATCTTACCATCTATATCAATAACACACTGCAAACCAAATTTAATTTAAAACCAACCTCTGTCAATTCAGCTCTTCAAGCCAATAGCTGCCACACAAAGTCCTGCATCAAAAATAAACCTAAGGAAGAACTACGTAGTGCAAGATGGAACTGTAGAGAGTATGAAGTATTTACTACCAAAAGCCAGGAGCTACTCGAACGTCTTTTGGACTGAGTATATATTACAAAAACTGCAGAAGAGGTCAAACACTTGAAAAGATCAACCCTGTTATCAACTGTTTCCCATCAATAGGAAAGTACAATAATACGGTTCAAAACTGGATTTCATGAAGGCACATAGGGGCTTATTTACAAAACCCTTGCGCCACCCGTACATCACTTTTCCCATGTTAAAAATGACGCAAAAGTGGCGCAAGGGGCTTGTAAATAAGCCCCATATTATTTACGAAATCGCTTATGAAAACTCTGGAACCTTCTCAGAAGTAACTCTACTTTGGCAGACACAATCAAGGGAACTCCTTGGATGGTATTTGGATGACCTAAAAACCTTTGTAGCTTAGAATTCATTGGTCATAGAAAACCACACCAGAAGTTCTTTTCAAAACCAAAAGGATTTTAAGTATGCTAGAATTTCAGTGTTGGTAAATTGGATGATAAAAAAATAACTAAATTCAAATACAGAAATAGACTGGAACATCAAATATATGATTACCTCAAATTCAGTAGTGAATTTGTAATCTACAATCTGAAAGAGACAATTAGTTATAGATTCTTTACCTTAAAATTACCCCCAGGCATCAGACTGGATCCGGATCCAGCCAGTACAGATCCGGAGAGAGCGGTACCTCCAGTCACTTTTTTACTGACTTTTTCTCGACTTTTGTTGACATCGTTTTTGAGTCCATCGACTCCTGGTGCACGAGGGATGCCCGGTTTCAAGGCTTACGGTTCCTGCCAACCGTTGATTTAGGTGACGGATCCGCACCGCGTGTGCCTGTTTTGTCTGGAACCCGACCACGACTCCAAGCCGTGTTCCGACTGCCGGACCATGAATCCGAAGTCTTTGCGGGAGCAGTCCCAAAAGCTTCTCGAGGCCCGGCAGTCCGCTCCGCTCGAGGTCCCGGTCACGTGGGAGGCCGAGGGACCGGTCGCCGGGCCACCACCACCAGTCCTCTTCCAAGTCTTCGCACTCCTCAGGTAAGTTGAAGCACAAGAAGAAGTCAAAGAAGCATCGTCACTCTTCGACTTCTCCCCGTCCGTCGGCCGACGCAACAAGGGATGCGGGCGATGCCCCTTCCGTGGCTCCGCGTGCGGAGCCCGCTGGTTCGACTCAGAGTTTCCCTCCCTTCCCGGGACCCGGAGCGACCCCTGCCCAGCTTCGGAGTTTCTGCGAACCGATGCATACCATCTTTGGGCAGCCCGATACCGCGGCACGCCTTCGGGCCCCGCAGACTCGGCTGGGGGCCTTCAACGCCGGCGGCTTCGGCCCCGGCACCGCAGGGCCCCCTTGGATCGAGGCCTGGATCCAGATCGGCGCCAGTCGACCTCATAACACCTCCATCGGCATTGATTCAACCGGCATCAGCCGGCGTCGACCCCGGCCTCCATCCGGACGTGGGCACGGAGCTGGACCAACGCTGGATCCGGCGCCGATGGGTACTTTTGTACCCCTGTTTCACCCTGGTTCTTTTAGGCCAGATTGGCAACCAGAGGAGGGTGAGGAGGACTGGGAGGGGTCTGGAGACCCTTTAACTGACCAGTTAGAGTATGATCCGGACTGGAGAGAGGAGTTGGGGGATGCCAGTGGTCTGGACACCTCCCCAGACCTTGGCATGTTGTCTTCTCCTACCTTGGCTACGGAGGAGGGAGCTTCTTACGCAGTGGTATTGCGTAGGGCAGCCGAGGCTCTCAACCTCGAGCTACCTACGGTGGCCGTCAGGACTAACCTCCTGACAGAGGTGATTTAACCGGCGGCGAGCTCTTCGGAGCCCCTGCTGCCGTTTATGAGGCCCTCACTGACATCCTTTTGGGCACCTGGTCCAGGCCCAACACAGGGGCTCCTGTGGATAGGATGATTGCCCGACGCCATCGCCTGGTCCCGGGCGACCCCACTTTCCTCTCCCAACACCCCACCCCTGAGAGCTTGGTGGTCCAAGCCTCTACGTCCAAAGGCGCATTCCCTAACGCACCTCCTGATAGGGAATCCAAGAAGCTGGACCATCTTGGGAAGAAGATGTTTTCTTCCTCCAGCTTGGGACTGCGGTCAGTGAACACTGCATGTCTATTGGGCCGTTACACCTACTCTGTGTGGGATACCGTAGCGCAGGTGCTGCCACAGTGTCCGGAGGAGGCCCGGGTCGTGCTCTCCCGTGCAGTCGCCGAGGGGAGAGATGCAGCCAAGTTCACCATCAGATGTGGACTGGATACCGCTGACTCGCTAGGCAGGACGATTTCAACGTCGGTAGCCCTTCGACGTTACGCCTGGCTGAGGTCGACTGGTTTTTCCGGGGATGTCCAAGCCACCCTTATGGACATGCCTTTTGATGGCCGTTGTCTGTTCGGCGACAAAGCAGACAACGTGCTAGAGCGCTTCAAGGACTCTCGGGCTACAGCCAAGTCCTTGGGCCTCTCCACCACCCGCCCTGCACAGTCTGTTTTTGCCTCTTTCATGGCTACGGAAGGGGTGCCCCACCACGTTCCGCCCAGAGCCACAGGCCGGCGCAAGCTGTTAAGCCCCTGCGCGGCCGGGGACGTGGGACCCACCGCCGTGGGTCTGGGGGACAGCGAGCGGGCCAGTCCACCACTGCCCCCTCTGCAGCAGCCTCCAAACCCTCCTAGTCCGATCTTTCAGGGCCACCAATCGCCAGTGGGCGGCAGGATTCGCCATCACCTCCCCCACTGTTGCACCATCATGTCAGACAGGTGGGTTTTGCAAATAGTCCGAAGGGGCTACTCCCTCCCCTTCGAGACTACCCCTCCATCCATGCCACCTCAGCACCATCGCATGTCGGAGGATCATCTGGCCCTTCTCCAACAGGAAGTTTCGGCTCTCTTGGCCCAGAAGTAGGTCGTGGTTGCTATTCCCACTACTTTCTGGTGCCCAAGAAGGACAAAGGCCTGCGTCCTATCTTGGATCTCAGGAACTTCAGCCGCTTCCTCCGGAAGGAGAAGTTCAAAATGTTGACGCTAGCTCAGGTCCTGTCTGCCCTCGACCCTGGAGACTGGATGGTAGCGTTGGACTTGCAGGACGCTTACTTTCACATCCCCGTCCTGCCGGCCCACCGGCGTTACCTGCGGTTCACGGTAGGCCACGAGCACTTTCAGTTTACCGTGCTCCCCTTTGGCCTTACCAGCGCCCCTCAGGTGTTCACGAAAGTGATGGCGGTGGTCGCAGCTCATCTACGCAGATCGGGGGTTCCAGTCTTCCCCTATCTCAACGACTGGCTGTTGAAGGCGGGCTCGCCCCAGGCAGTTGTCTCCCACCTCCAGACTACGGCGGACCTCCTGCACTCGCTGGAGTTCACCATAAACGTGCCGAAGTCACACCTGATTCCCTCTCAGAAGCTCCTTTTCATCGGAGCAGTTCTGGACACAAAGCAGTTTTGGGCTTATCCTCCCGAGCAGCGAGTCCGGGATATTCGGGCTATGATTCCGATCTTTCAGCCTCTATACCTGGTTTCGGTCAGAATGACCCTGAGGCTGCTGGGCCTCATGGCCTCCTGCATCCTGCTGGTGGATCATGCCAGGTGGCATATGCGGGCTCTGCAGTGGGACCTGAAGTTCTAGTGGGCACAGCATCAGGGGAATCTGTCCAATTGCGTTCAGATCTCAGAGGGCACTGCACGTCAATTGCAGAGGTGGCTAACGAACCAGGATTGGGTCAACGGCAGATCCCTCTCCCTTCCCCAACCGTAGTACACAGTGGTGACGGATGCATCACTTCTAGGGTGGGTTGGCCACATGGGAGAGGTGGAGATCAGGGGCCTCTGGTCTCCGGCGGAGTCCGAGCTCCACATCAACCTGCTGGAGCTCCGGGCAATTCGTCTTGCACTCAAAGCATTCCTTCCCTCTGTCCGGGGAAGAGTAGTGCAGGTGTTCACGGACAACACCACCGCCATGTGGTACTGCAACAAACAGGGCGGGGTGGGGTCGTGGACCCTATGTCAAGAGGCCCTCCGCCTCTGGACATGGCTGGAACATCAGGGCATATCCCTGGTGGTTCAACACCTGGAAGTTTCAATGAACGCCAGGGCGGACGAACTCAGCCGGAGGTGCATGAGGGATCACGAATGGCGTCTTCACTCGGAGGTGGTGCAAGGTCTCTTTCAGCAGTTGGGAGAGCCTTGGTTAGATCTATTCGCCACCGAAGAAAACGCGCACTGTCAGCATTTCTGCGCGTTGGAATTTCCAAGGCGGCACTCGCTAGGCGGCGCTTTTCGTCGCGAGTGGAGTTGCGGTCTTCTATACGCCTTTCCGCCTATACCACTTCTGCCCAGAGTGCTGAAGAATATCAAGCGCGATCGGGCCCAAGTCATCCTTGTGGCTCCGGATTGTGCATGAAGAGTCTGGTATCCCGAGCTGTTACACATGGCCATCTATCCTCCGATCCGACTACCTCTTCAGGAGGATCTTCTGTCGCAGCAGCAGGGGACGGTCCTCCACCCGAACCTGTACAGCCTCCACCTCCTTGCGTGGAGTTTGAGCGGCGACAGTTGACAGCCTTTGACCTTCCTCCCGAAGTCTGTGATGTTATATTGGCAGCCAGGCGTCCCTCCACCAAGACGGTATACGCCTGCAGATGGAACAAATTTGTGGCATGGTGCACAGCAAAGGCTGTGGATCCCCTTTCTGCCCCTCTTTCTGAGGTTCTCTTGTTCCTCCTGTCTTTGGCCCAGGAGGGCTCTGCTCTGGGCACGCTGAAGGACTACCTCTCGGCCATTTCAGCCTTTCTTAGGCTTCCTGATCAGCCTTCTCTTTTCAAGTCCCCTGTTGTAAATCGCTTCCTTAAGGGCATTACTCATCTTTTTCCTCCTGTCCCCTTCGTAATGCATCAGTGGGACTTGAACTTGGTTCTTACTTACCTTGCGTGCGCTCCCTTTGAGCCGCTTCATAACTGTCCTCTCAGACTTCTTACCTTAAAGACTGCCTTTCTGGTTGCCATCACCTCTGCTCGCAGGGTGAGTGAGCTCCAAGCTCTTTCTTCTACGCCTCCTTTTCTGGCTGTTCATCTGGACAAGGTCGTCCTCAGAACCAGACCTTCCTTTCTTCCCAAGGTGGTTACTTCTTTCCACATTGGTCAAACCATCACTTTGCCCACCTTCTTTCCGCCTCCGCATCCTTCTAAGGAGGAAGAGAGGCTCCACCGTCTGGATCCAAAATGTGCGCTTTCCTTTTATTTGGATCGCACCAAGCAATTCCGGGTGGATGACCAGCTCTTTGTTGGCTACGTGGGCACCAAAAAAGGTCAGGCCGTGCACAAACGGACCATCTCCAGGTGGGTTGTTTTGTGCATTAAAGCTTGCTACTCTTTGGCAAAGAAGGAGCCTCCAGTGGGACTGCGCGCCCGTTGCGCACCAGGGCGACGGCAGCTACCACTGCTTTGGGATGGGGAGTCCCCCTCAATGACATCTGTCAGGCAGCTACGTGGGCATCTCTGCACAATGTTCACAAAACACTACTGCCTGGACAGCCAAGTCCGGAGAGACGGCTTCTTTGGCCGTTCTGTTCTCCAGGAGTTTCTGGTGTGAACTTGGTTCGCAAGACCCACCTCCGGGGTTGGTATTGGCGGGGTATCTATTCTAAGGTAAGGAATCTATAACTAATTGTCTCTTTCAGGAAACAAGTTACTTACCTTCGGTAACGATATATCTGTAAGAGACATAGATTAGTTATAGATTCCTTACCGCCCCACCCATCGTCCCTGTTCTGCGAACTGACTTCTAGGGTCAGGAAATCCTTTTCAGGGCCCTAGTTTTGTGCACCAGTGGTCAGTGTCTTGCATGGCTCTGCGCTTCTGGCGTGGAATGTCATGTAAAAGAACTGACGTCAGCACGTGAGGGCGGCGTCTAAGTAGCTACTGCGACGTCATCCCGGCGACCACGATGCCAACGATGAACGCGGAGCCGACCGACGCCACCTTTCGATGCACAGGGGGTAATTAACTTGTTCTTATGGCTTATCTCTTCCAACAATCATATCTGGGGAGTACAATCCAACGGCTTAAGACCACAATCCACAAACACCACCACAACATGTAAACAAAACCCCAGAAACTGTCACATCTGTGTCCAGGGCATACTGGAGACTATCCACGGTCAGAGGAAGGCCGGCAGACTGTGCACTCAGATGGTGTGTTGCTGGATGTCACACCAAGCACTTAGCTGCATGTTTGGCAGCCTGGGGTTTGCTGAGGGTTCTGGGATTGCAGTCACCCAGAGAGGTGTTCTGCAATCAGTTGGTATTGGTGATTAAACATTTTGGAGATGGCAAACATTTTAAAGGAGAGCAATATAGCATCTTGGAAAAAGTATCTACTATGACCGTTATAACTCAGCACCCTTTTGACAGGAACATAGTCAATAAAGTCAGTGGAGTTGGTTTGCCAGGGTTCAAGAACTACAGAAAGAGGAAGGAGGTTTCCAAATGGTTATGTATGATCAGTTTCTACCCTGAGCAGAAACTGGACAGGCACTGATATAGGAATGAACATCTCTTGACTGCTGAGGACCATAATGAACACTGGACTAAGTGCAATGTAGCAACAGCAGAATCATATCACATTCTCATAACTTCCTGTTGGAGGTCCTGAGTGGAAATCCATAAGGCCCCATGTGTGAAGTGAAATACAGACTCATATTAAGTAACAGGAATTTGCTCAAGACTGGATGGTTTTAGATTGTTGTAAAAATATCTGACTGGATCCAGAAAACAATTAAGTTGCTGGGAATTAAATTTTATGCAACAAGTTTAGAAGGTCCTCTTAATGGAAGAGCCAGGCTGTCCTTGGAGCACTCCGGAGACCCATGAGAGTCCCAGATAGGTGCCATTCCACTGTAATAGTTACGTTTTAATTCTCTCCTGATTTAATGCCATGTGACTGCAAAGCACTGTACGGTATTAAGTCGCACTTTTTTAAAGAATCGGGGATCCCCGAATTTATGTATAAAACCTAGCTCGTCCCCCTTCACATCTTTGAGCATTGCCCTGAACATTTTTCCGGTATCTGAGCCATTCAGTGTACTGAATAACAGCTTCCCTCCTTTTAAAAGAAAGACCCAAGCATAATAGGATAGGTCCGGCAATCGTAGGCCCCCTTTATCATATTGCCGTCTTAGCTTCTTCCACGCAATTCGAACCCCTTTTGAGGCCCAAATAAAGCTAGTAATTTTTGACTGGACTCTTTTAAGCCATTCTTCCTTAAAGGCCATGGGGATATTCTGAAAGAGGAAAGTAAGCTTAGGGAGAATTGACATCTTCACAAGATTGACCCTGCCATAAATTGTCAAGGGACGATGAGACCAGCTCAGCAAAAGTCTCCCCACTTCCTTACTGATCTTTTGAAAGTTAGTTTCCGGGATTTGTTCTATTTTCTGAACAATTTTAATGCCTAGGAATAATAACATGGGGTCAATTGGTAGAGGATGGAGTCCTAATCTCTTGGAATAAGGGGCAAGAGATAGTTAACAACCAGCTGTCAAGATTTAAATATTTTCAAATCAAGAGCTGGAGTCTCTCTGCTGGTTTTGGTATGGGACTGACAGATGAACTAGAATCTCGGATGATGAACAATGTAACCCGGGAAAAAGAAGTTGCGAGCTGGTACTGGCTCTTAGTGGATTTATCGGATGGAGACTTCAACTTACCAACGACATTGTGGGAGAAGAGCTTGCCAGGGATGCAGATGGAAGACTTATGGCAAGTATCTTGTGACATTCTATACTCCACGGTGCGCGCTGCAAATTTAAGGCGGAACCACCTTTTCTGTCTCCACAGAATCTATTGACTCCGCATAAATTATCTAAACTGGGAAGAGGTGCTACACCGAGATGTCCAAAGTGCAGCAAGGAAAAGGGAGATGACATACATATGTTTCTGGAATATCCTAAGGTCCAAGGGTTCTGGATGGATGTGAGTAATACTATATCTATAATACTTGGAGAAACACTCCAGGTAAGCAAAACCCTTGTTTTCTTTGGGATTCCGGAATATCATGAATCTTTGTTCAATAACGCTAAAAAATTGATATTCTGTCTGATACTGCTTGCCCGTAGAGAAATATGTAAGACCTGGATAAAATCCACCCCTCCAAATAAAACAGAGTGGATGATTTCAATAAAATAAATTATCCGGCTAGATAGAGCATCCGAAAGTAAGCAGAATGAGTTTTGGCTCCCCTATGAGAACTGGGAGAAATCCTTCACCCATATACAGTCCAATGATTAGGCCTTTATACCATATTGCTTGATTATTCCAGCGGTAGCTCCACAGATGGCTGTGTGAAAATGAGCTATCTACGGTTGGAGAATTGGAAGCAAGGTGTAAAGTGATCCATCCTTGGTCTAGAACAAAGATCTCTGGCTGGTGCTACACCAAGGGAGACCCCGGAGTACGGATTATTATCCTTTGTTAACCAAGGCGAATGAGGACAAAAAAAAAAGTTTGGAAGGTCTTGGATATCAGTAAGAGAAGACATTAGCTACAGAGGTGGTCTTGTGAAAAGAAAAATGCACATTGGGCTTGACTACTATTATAACATTGTAAATTTCGAAGGCACTGCAGATTTCCATGATCTGTGCATACTGCAAATGGTTTGTGAGATTCCACTAGCAAATAATCTCCATTCTTCACAAGATTTATTTACTGCCAACAGTTCTCCTTTAAGAATTGAGTATTTTCTTTTGCTGGGCATTAGGGTAATGGACAGATATGTTCAATGGATGGTCTTGCCGATCAGCCTCTTATTTTTGAAGTGGGACAGCTTCTATTGCTCTTTTTGAAACATCAGCTGCCACAATCATGTTTGAAGATGATTATAATGGTAAAGAACTAGAGCCTGAGTAAATGCTATCTTGAGGTCCTGAAAAGCTTGTTCTGTTGTTGAATCCCCCCAAAAAAGTTATTTACGAGATTTTCTTTCCGAAGTATTCTAGTTATGTTGCAAGTGAATTGAGAATAATTGGTAAAAAATTGGCAGCAGAAATTAGCAATAGACAAGAAACCAACCCTTGGAGCTAGAGGTATTATTATACTGGTTGCAAAAACTGTTTGCAATTTGCATCCAGTATTTTTACTAGATTGCAAACCAACCTATATACCAATAGGTTGGTTCACTAAATTTCGAATTGGTGTGGGTCCCAATCCAACCTACCTTATTAATATTCTTGACTCACTCTGATTGGGCATAATCACAGGGAGGATGGCCTGAAAGGAACAGTAGACCACGATGTCTGTGATTGTTTTTAAATAGAAAAACAATTTAAACACAGCCAGTTTTTCCTTAAAGAAAATGGGACTGCGTTTAAAAATATGTATTTAAAAAAAACTCGCTGGGAGTTGACAGTGGTTCCCCTTCACTCCTCCTCCTTTGATTATTTAAAACTAAAGCTTCCTTTTTCTTTTCTCCTCCTCATTCTCTTTTGGCTTTACTTAGTGTAATGGTATGCATGGTAAAGCGTTCCATATAAAAAGAAGCTTCTTTTAATCAAACATAACCCTCTTTTATGGAACTCTTTACATGCTGATGGAACCAAGGGTTATCAGTTCCAATAATGTCCTCTGGAAAATTTGGCATCACCACAACTTGAACTTTGGTGCATATTCTCCTGATGGAATTGATATCTTCACAGTTGGGGATGTGTATTTTGTATTTTTTTGTTCCCCTTGTACACACACAATCTTCATTTCAGTTTGCCTATCTATTTGACCGGTGTTTATTAGATTATTTTCCATTACCTACTGTTTGTAGTTGGTATCTATCAGTGCTTGGACTGAACTCCCATTTACCTTCCTGGGACACCAACAAGGTTTGAAAGTTTACAGTACATATGTAAACCTCGGCACTCTAAAACAATTTAACTATCGATTCATAAAGTTGTTAGATAAAGGCAACTAAAAATATCAGCAAGAAGTCAATTCAATTTTTGCTAGGTCAATTTTAATGTCTAAAAATCACCAAATCCTGAATTACAAATTTCAAATTCATAACAAAATGACAATATATTTGAGAATAGACAGCTTAATACAACAGTCCTTTTTAGGTGTTGAACCGGCAGCCGACACGTGTTTCGTTTCTTTGAAACTTTTTCAAGGCTGCAAATAATGCCATAAAAAAATTTTTTTTAAAAGAAAGAAGAGTTTTCATTGTCCATATCCATAAATCATCAAAATTAAGAAGAAAAGAAGGAAACAGGAAAAAAGAAAAGAGAAGATGTAGTCAAAATTAAATATAAAAATGTGTTCCAACATGAAGATCAAAATGAATGACCTCATATTTCAATACATGTTAGCTATAAACAAAAAATTTCTTTTATTATTTATATTTAATGAAGAAAATAAATAGAGAAGAACCGAAAATTACCCGTTGTGCAAACATCAAAACACAGCATGCAGTGCTTTCTTATCCAAAATAGAATAATTGTCTGTTGAAGAGCTATAAAGAAGCTGTAGCAGCGCGCCCGTAGCAAGAGGCTATGGAATTTATCCAAAAATACCTTTAATTATTAGATCTCATGAATGGCGCTCACAATATAAATAAGGATGTCCAGATCTTTGATGTGATAGTCATCTATTCTTGTCAAATTCTTATAATAGAGAAAAAGAAGAGAAATATTATAGAACCGTTCTAGCTCAATAATCAAAAATATATATGTCTTAAAAAATTAAAATTAACCAATAAGATACCTAAATATGTAAAAGTTCTTTGTCGAAGGGAGAACAGATCACGTATAGGGGTCGATTCCGATTCGGGCCGGAAAAAGCACCGACCGACTCGGAGCCGGAAAAATTACCGACCGACACGTACCAGTGGCGCCCGACACGCCAAGTACGATGCAAGCCGCGATAAATCCGACCGACACGTCAGGAAACCAAGCCGACCGACCGAGCCGCTCGGAAAATAGCAATCCGGCCGGAAAAACACGCGAATTCAACCGACCGACACGCACCCGGAACAAATCCGACCGAATCGTACCCGCCAACTCCAACCCGCAAAGTACGATGCAAGGCGCGAAAAACACGACCGAGTCGGACGGAGGACAAGCCATACGACCGACACGCATACAAAACCGAGCCGAAGCAACACAATACACCGCGACCGACGCGTACGCAGCATACAAAACTGCACAAACACAGCGTGAACGAAACGGAAAACACCGTACGAGACCAATGCAGGGTCCGACTCGGTCACAAGAACGTTTCCAACATACACAAACAGCACAAAGGAAAAATCAACCAAAAAAAGGCCAAACAAGCAATTACCAAGCCAATAAATACTGGGGGGGTGGGGACAGAGAACAAAGACACACCCACAACTCCACCTATATAAAGGACACAAATCACTACCATGAGCCTTTGCAAATGCCATTCCACTGCCAGCACCCAAGAGAAAGCAACCACACACCCACAGCTCATCCCTCACACAAGCCACACACCAGCAGCACACCAACAAATACCTACCTCACATACACCCAGCACAACACACACCCACACACCCTCACCTGCACACCAACACACACATCACCCACCATCACCACCCATCACCATGCCCCCCAAGAAGAATCACAAGTTCCTAGATTGTGAATTGGAAGTCCTGGTAGACGAGATCCTCAGGGTAGAGCCACAGCTGTTTGGCACATTGGTCCAACAGACCCCCATGTCGCAGAAAACCAAGATGTGGGAGAGGATCATCAACAGGGTGAACGCCCAATCACCATGTCGGCGCACAAAGAGCGACATCCAGAACAGGTGGTATGACGTGCGCAGGAGGGTACGGAAACTGCTGAAGCAAGACTACATCAACAGCCAACACACCGGCAGTGGCCCTCCTGCCAAGCCAATATACCTCAGGCCCTGGGAGGAGAAGGTGCGGGCCATCCTACCGCCAGTGAGCATATATGGACTAGAGGACATCCCAGAGCCTGGTGAGTACACAACAAATGTACACAATATACTGCCACAAAACACACACACACCACTGTCAAGGGGAAAGTCAAACCATGCACTCATAGCAATCACACAGCAACCAGAACAGAATCATCCCAAAATGTGTATGTCAGTCAGAGAAACACAACACATGCCATCAAAAAAGTCACATCCAACTGTGCCAACACATGTACAAACACAACCACAACTACAGCTAGGCAGTGGCACAAATAGAACCAACAAACACATCCACACATGTAGCCACCACAACAACACCAACACACAGTGAAGACCACTCAAAGGAAGGAATTCTGTGTATGCTGGCCAAGTCAGTGTAGCCAATAGCATCATGGGAGTCGCAGTCACACATATTGCCCCCCACAACTGTCCCATCAACACCACCATGAACCATGCGCACATCACAGGGAGTGGAGAAGGACTCACAAGATGGCTGACACTGGCTACTGCTGTGAGGAGCACAAGGCCCTGCTGGCAACTGTGCACCAACAAACAGCAGGACACCACTGACTGACATCCTGAGAGACAACTTCCACTCCCTGCAATGCAAGCACGTTCCATGGTGGGATATCTGGCTGGCTGGGTGGGAAGGGGGACTTGCAGCACTGACCATAGTCACCAGCACCTCCCCTCACACCCCCCCCAACACAAACTCCACAGTACCCACCTGGTAGAATGCAATGCCCTCCATCCTAACACAAGATCCCACAAAGCACCACCACCCTGGGTTATGTTGTGTGAAGCACAGGGACACTCTTGGGACTCTTAGCCAAACAACTGCCAGGACAACACTCCCAGCCATCCTGTCAGCACAGCCAGCCCACCCCACAGGGAAGCAGAGTCAAAAGGAAGGAAGCATGGGCATTCTGGGAAGGGGGTGGAGGCAATAGCATGATGGGAGTCGTAGTCAGACATTGCTCAGCCTCACAACTGGCCCATCAACACCACCCTGAACCATGCTCACATCACAGGGAGTGGAGAAGGACTCACAAGATGGCTGACACTGGCTACTGCTGTGGGGAGCACAAGGCCCTGCTGGCAACTGTGCACCAACAAACAGCAGGACACCACTGACTGACATCCTGAGAGACAACTTACACTCCCTGCAATGCAAGCACGTTCCATGGTGGGATATCTGGCTGGCTGGGTGGGAAGGGGGACTTGCAGCACTGACCATAGTCACCAGCACCTCCCCTCACACCCCCCCCCAACACAAACTCCACAGTACCCACCTGGTAGAATGCAATGCCCTCCATCCTAACACAAGATCCCACAAAGCACCACCACCCTGGGTTATGTTGTGTGAAGCACAGGGACACTCTTGGGACTCTTAGCCAAACAACTGCCAGGACAACACTCCCAGCCATCCTGTCAGCACAGCCAGCCCACCCCACAGGGAAGCAGAGTCAAAAGGAAGGAAGCATGGGCATGCTGGGAAGGGGGTGGAGGCAATAGCATGATGGGAGTCGTAGTCACAGACATTGCTCAGCCTCACAACTGGCCCATCAACACCACCCTGAACCATGCTCACATCACAGGGAGTGGAGAAGGACTCACAAGATGGCTGACACTGGCTACTGCTGTGGGGAGCACAAGGCCCTGCTGCCAACTGTGCACCAACAAACAGCAGGACACCACTGACTGACATCCTGAGAGACAACTTACACTCCCTGCAATGCAAGCACGTTCCATGGTGGGATATCTGGCTGGCTGGGTGGGTGGGAAGGGGGACTTGCAGCACTGACCATAGTCACCAGCACCTCCCCTCACACCCCCCCCAACACAAACTCCACAGTACCCACCTGGTAGAATGCAATGCCCTCCATCCTAACACAAGATCCCACAAAGCACCACCACCCTGGGTTATGTTGTGTGAAGCACAGGGACACTCTTGGGACTCTTAGCCAAACAACTGCCAGGACAACACTCCCAGCCATCCTGTCAGCACAGCCAGCCCACCCCACAGGGAAGCAGAGTCAAAAGGAAGGAAGCATGGGCATGCTGGGAAGGGGGTGGAGGCAATAGCATGATGGGAGTCGTAGTCACAGACATTGCTCAGCCTCACAACTGGCCCATCAACACCACCCTGAACCATGCTCACATCACAGGGAGTGGAGAAGGACTCACAAGATGGCTGACACTGGCTACTGCTGTGGGGAGCACAAGGCCCTGCTGGCAACTGTGCACCAACAAACAGCAGGACACCACTGACTGACATCCTGAGAGACAACTTACACTCCCTGCAATGCAAGCACGTTCCATGGTGGGATAACTGACTGGGTGGGTGGGTGGGTGGGAAGGAGGTCTGGCTGTCAACCAAACACAATCAATGCAGACCATGTTCACACCCCAGAGAATACATAGAAATGCCCAAATAATGCAGGACAATGTGCCACACCAATATCAACCCCTGACTGTGACGACTTAGGACAATACAATGTACAGGCCCGCACCCCGAGGCACAGTCACAACTGTCAGGTGTGTCAACCACTGATGCCTGCAGAAACATGACATACATTGTTTGTGTCTCCCAAAAACAGGTGATGATAGGGACACAGCAGCAGACGCTGAGGAGTCCCAGTCCCAGGCTCAAGAGGATGCCGAGCTCACTGGCGTCGTACAGCCTCTGTCCTCCTCGGACGATGAAGAACAACCTGGCACATCCGGTGCAAGTCAACATGCTGCACCAGCAGGACCACCAGCTGCAGCACCAGCAGGTCCACCAGCTGCACCCCCTGCACCCACCCCTCCAACGACTGTCACCACGAATACCATCCCTGCCGACATGGACAGAATAAGGAACAACACCAGCGCAGTGACCCTGGACCAACCTGGGGCCATGGACACCACCACCACCACCAACCCCCAAGGTGGACCAGGGTTATCTGTGCGTGCAACTGCACACACTGCACATGTCAGCAGGGGTGGTGGGAGGGGTGGGAGACAGAGGTCGCTGCTTGCAGACGTTGCTGGTGTGCATGAAGACCCACAACTGGTACGCATAGCTGATGCGTACCAGTCCAGCACCGGAGAGCTCAGCCAGGTAGTGGGGCTCCTCAGAGACATCAAACAGCAGCAGGCTGCCCATCATGCCCGCTTGGACTCCCACATGTCCCACGTGGAGTCACACATGTCACGTGTGGACTCCCACATGACCCGCGTGGAGTCCAAGTGGGATGTACTACATGAGATGACGGCGGTGCACAGGGACATTTTACAATGCCTCCGCCAGATGAACAGCAACCAGTCCACACCTCCCTGTGTGCCAACAACATCTGGCACCGAACAAACTGCAACTGCCACAGGGAGGGAGGAGGACTCTGGCGGAGAGTCCCCTGCACCGCAGCAGCCTGCACTTGAGGGCCCCCCCCAAGAAGAGGGGTCGTCCGAGGAGGGGAAAGTGAGAGGCTGATGGCCAAGCGCAACTCCCAGGAAGCCTGAACCTGTTCTGGATTTTCGCCTTTGTGCACAGACTGTTCACCCTGTTGATGGCAACACTACTCCCACACATTGCATGGGGAGTACAAGTTGGAACAATGTGTCAGACAACTGTGGCCCCGATACTGGGGATCCTGTCTACCTGGACTTTCTATTCATCTAGGAACTTGGGATTGCAAGATTCATGTACAGCACAATCCATCCTATGCACTATTATCACAGATGTATCACAATAAACACAATAATACACCATACTTGCCTCTGTCGTGATTCCAACGTGGGTGCTGTTATGGGGATGATGAACAGCAAAATTACACTGTGTATGCGAACTGCAACAGCAAGGACAACACAGGCATGTGAGTACAGGCAACGTGACACATATGAGGGAGACACACCACCAGGGCTACACAACACATACACACCTAGGCCATCTGACTCATTGCCTACACTGATGTTGCCAGGGAAGACGGTGCAATGCACAGACACCACACCCATTCCCAGTTGTAGTCAAGTAGCCCACAGGTGCAGTAAACAAATGGCAGTCAAATGTGTGACCACAGACAACGCACATCACTAAGTGAAGCACAGGTTTATTACACAGTAGCAACATGCCGTAACCACTACAGATGCAAGGTAACCCCACCTGGTAGCGGGCACACAGTCAACAACTGTAGACAGAAGGAAGTCCATGGGTGTGGCGCACATCACCTGTAGGGACACAACAGCTACCAGCCTGGATGTGCAATCACGTCGTCGGTGGACACAGTTGACCAAACGAATCTGAAAGTACCCTGTGAAGGACAGAAATGACACACAGTCAAAAGCAATGCAGTACAGGACAGAACAGCAAAACTCATGCACAATACATGTTACAAGATACCCACCCAGAACCAAGTTAGCATGTCAACACTGTTGGGGAGTACAGCCCACCTGTCACCACACATCGCAACACACATCCTGTCAAGTAGCCCATGGACACACTCCAACAGCACCAGAGCACCACCCACACATCATGCCAACTCACATCATTCACATGACACCTCAGGATACTCACATTCAGCTAAAGAAGTTGGTGATGAGCTGTGTGCGGACATCACCATCACCATCATCATCATCATCGTCACTGGCATCGTGGTCCAGGCCAGGATCCTCCACAGGTGGCGGATGTTGGTCATCGTCATCCTGGATGAGAGGCAACTCCTTCCGCACTGCCAGGTTGTGGAGCATGCAGCAGACGATGATAATCTTGCACACTTTCGCAGGGGCATATGGGAGGGACCCTCCGGTCTTGTCCAGGCAGCGGAAGCGGCTCTTCAGGAGACCAAAGGTCCGCTCAATCACTCTCCTGGTCCGACCATGTGCCTCATTGTAGCGCATCTGGGCAGGTGTCACAGGGTTCCTGAGGGGTGTCAGCAACCACGGCATGTTGGGGTATCCCGAGTCACCTACGGACAGACAAGTGCACATCAGCTGACTTGGAAAAGTGGGCGGAATACTACAGATCAGATCACACACAATGGCACAAAGTCAGTACACACCGACAAGCCAGGCACGCTGGTTCTGCATCTGTGCCATCAACCTGGGGATGCGACTACTCCTCATCACAAAGGCATCGTGTGCTGAACCAGGGAAACGGGCACACACGTGTGTGATGGTCATGTCTGCAAGACACACCACCAGTGCATTGACCGAGTGGTAGTGCTTGCGGTTCCTGTAGGCCTGCTCCTGGGCCTGTGGTGGTACCAAAGCCACATGTGTCCCATCAATGGAGCCAATGACATGCGGCATCCTCCCCAGGGCATAAAAGTCACTCTTCACGTCAGTGAGTCGTCGCAGTCTAGGGAAATAGATGTACCGGTTCAGGAAGAGCAACATTGCCGCCAAAACATCGCGGAGCACACGGCTGAACATGGTCTGTGACATCCCACCAGCAGACGCCACAGTATGTTGGAAGGTACCGGTGGCAAAGAAGTGTAGGGCTGCCATCACCTTCACCTTGGGGGTCAGCGCTGTAGGATACGGCCGGCCAGGCTGCAAATGTGGGGACAACTGCACTGCAAAATCCTCAATCAGCTGCCTGGTGAAGCGGTACCGTCGGATGCTGTCCCGTTCCACCATCGTTGCCAGGTCTGGGAATGGCCGATGGACAGCAGGAGCCCTGCAGTGCAGAGGAGAAGTAAGCAAGATCGTCAGTCACCCCACATATGCGGCATTGAACACACTCAAGATCCCAACATACATCATCATGAGGCACAACTACATGAAGTGTGCAGTACCGGAACGACATGTATGGTACATACATGGCCAACATCTGTCAACACGGTCCTAAAGGTGGCATCAATTTGTCCCAGGTTGGCCCATTGGATATCATGATGCTGTGTCACAGTCACCCCCCCAGTGACATGTGAGGACAGATGTGCCCCAGGCACCACAGCTCAACGACAGGCACATTCCCAGGGACCCTGTAATGCCACATGGACACTGGCATCACCTGGAGTATCATGTGTACACCACAACAAAACAAACATGACCCCCACAGGTAGTGGCCACACTTGCCATGGCAGGAGAGCCATGGACGTCTGTGACACACACGCACAACATCAGAGTCCATGCACACACAACGTGGATGTGGAGACTGTCTCCCATTGTGCACATGAAATCAGAGACATTGTAAACACTACATGCACAAAGACTGTGGAGGGCCATCACTATTGTGCCACTGGGACACCCTGGCTCAAACATACCGTCCCACATGGGACTCACGGGGTATGTGACATGACATACACAAACACCACTGTGAAATGTGACCATGGCACATGCACAGATATGAACAGTTGCACATCACAGTGGTCACGTACACGTAACACCCAGGATCCTGTCCCCATTAACACGTGCACAGCCTGGGGGTGGCTGCCCACAGGTGACACCCACAGGACAACATGTACACCAACATACACACAATAGGAAATGCAGCCTTACATGCCTTATGATAAGGTTTGGACAGGCTGTCGTGATGTAGGTGTGCCCCTCACTCCCTGGGAGCTATCTGTGGCTGGCATATGTCCATCTGAGACAGGCATGCTGACATATGCCAGTCACATGTACAGTGATGCGTTGAACAGCAATGGACCGATCGGTGCCTCCGGCCGGCCCATTGCTTTCAATGTGTGCGGGTACGCGTTGTACCCCTGTGCGCGTTGTACTGCAATGGACCGATCGGTGCCTCCGGCCGGCCCATTGCATTCAATGTGTGCGGGTACGCGTTGTACCCCTGTGCGCGTTGTACTGCAATGGACCGATCGGTGCCTCCGGCCGGCCCATTGCTTTCAATGTGTGCGGGTACGCGTTGTACCCCTGTGCGCGTTGTACTGCAATGGACCGATCGGTGCCTCCGGCCGGCCCATTGCATTCAATGTGTGCGGGTACGCGTTGTACCCCTGTGCGCGTTGTACTGCAATGGACCGATCGGTGCCTCCGGCCGGCCCATTGCTTTCAATGTGTGCGGGTACGCGTTGTACCCCTGTGCGCGTTGTACTGCAATGGACCGATCGGTGCCTCCGGCCGGCCCATTGCATTCAATGTGTGCGGGTACGCGTTGTACCCCTGTGCGCGTTGTACTGCAATGGACCGATCGGTGCCTCCGGCCAGCCCATTGCATTCAATGTGTGCGGGTACGCGTTGTACCCCTGTGCGCGTTGAACAGCAATGGACCGATCGGTGCCTCCGGCCGGCCCATTGCATTCAATGTGTGCGGGTACGCGTTGTACCCCTGTGCGCGTTGTACTGCAATGGACCGATCGGTGCCTCCGGCCGGCCCATTGCATTCAATGTGTGCGGGTACGCGTTGTACCCCTGTGCGCGTTGAACAGCAATGGACCGATCGGTGCCTCCGGCCGGCCCATTGCATTCAATGTGTGCGGGTACGCGTTGTACCCCTGTGCGCGTTGTACCTCAATGGACCGATCGGTGCGCACCCATTGACAATGGGCTTGCCTGGCAACGGACGCGTTTTCGAATATTCGAACGAGTCGGTTGCTGGAAAATCAGTTGGTCACCCACAACAATGTTGCAAAATCATGTATGTCATGAAGTTGAAATTTTGAAGGATGCTGTGGGCGTGTTTTGGTGCTGCTATTCCATGGATTGGCCAGATTCAGAAGATGCAAACGACTTGGACCTATCACTTTGGACACAAGGGACAGTATCTGCCTCTCCAGCACATATATATTGCTGCATGTTCCCCTGAGAGCCCACTTGCCTGCACTACATGCTCCAGGACGACATCTGCCACTGCACTGCTGCTGTCTCTGCCCCTCTGGACCCTGCAATGGCACGTACTGTGGAGAGAGCCCCAGCCTTCAGCCTTGAAGAGAACCAGGCCCTGCTGGACAGCCTACTTCCACAGTACAGCAAGCTGTATGGGACACCAGGGGAGCAGGTGAGTGTTCTGTGCACTGCCTTTCTGAATGTGCATTTTGTCTGACTAGCAAGGCTGAGAGTCAGCACACCACTGGCTAGCAGGCTCACTGAGTAGTTGTCACCCCCCATAGTGTGTAGTGACTTGCACTGGACAGGTATGGTGCAGTGACAGTGCTTCTGAACAGGGTTTTACTCCCCATGCAATGATACCATGTAGTGACTTCTGGAAAACTGTCCATGGGCAGCCGTGCACTGCCTGGGTACACCATGTGCCCCTGTGATTGCGACATGTATATGCAACTGTGTCATGCACGGATATGTTGCATGTGTAGTAATGGCCTTATCACTTTGTCATCCTGACAGGCTTCTGCCCATCGGAAGCATGAGATCTGGAAGGACATCGTCCGGGCTGTCCGGTCCGTGGGGGTCTACAAGCGCCGGATCCGCAACTGCCAAAAGAGGTGGCAGGACCTTCGGGGCTGGACCCGGAGGATTGCACGGGTCCAGCTGAAGCTGTCGCCTCCTCGCAGGAGGGGCGGAACACGGACCCTGACCCCCCACATGCTCAGGATCCTGGCGGTGGTCTTTCCAGACCTGGATGGGCAGCTGAAGGCCAGAGAGCAGCAAGGAGGGGGTGAGTCAAAGACTGCACTGTGTACTCTGTCTAACATGCTATGTGCCCTCCTCGGGCCAGGTTGAACTGCCACAGTACAGCAGTCATGTTGTCCAGGAGCCATGTCCCTCTATTGTGCACTGCCCACTCCTCATCTGATACCCAGGTGTGGCCCTTACATGCAGGGAATTCTGTCACTTAGGACTGTGTCCTTGCAGTTTGCTTGACTCAAGGTGGGAGACAGCATCTGTTTCCCTGACTCTGTGGTGGGCATCATGGGTGGGTCCATTGCTTACACGATGCCTGTATTCTGACATGTATTCAGCGTGTTACTTTGATCTGTGGTCCAATTGCTGAGCTGATCCACCACATGTGGCTGGGGTACCTGGCACACACCCATGCTGCGGGTGGGAACAATGTTTGGGCCCCAGGAGTATGTATATGACGTGTGTCACACATACTTAGCCAGCTGCCTACAGTCCAGGGCTCATCCCTCATTCATGTGGGGCTGGACAGTCATGCCTACTCCAGGCCATACAATACACTCTGTACTCCCACTCCCGTGTATCAGAGGACACATTGTGCACAGTGATTTGACCCCTCAGGTGTCTGCCTCTGTGTCAGTGTGCTGTGGATTAGTCGCCAGGACTGCTGTGGAGTTTCTTGGTAGGGGCTCAGCATGCCACTGGAGATGTGACCATAGGAGACGATACTTGTGTGACACATAGGTGTCTGATCAGCTGCCCATGCAGACTGGGGCATGTAAATGTGAAGTTCAGGCAGCTGTTCCCCATGCACAGCAGAGTGTGAGGGGCTCAGGTTCAGAGGGTAGTGTCACAGGTCTCCCATATGTCCAATAGGTATGACCTGGACAGATGAGGGTTAAGAGGATGTGTTGTGGGGGGGATGTACATGTGCACTTGTGCAGCTCCAGGACTTGCATTCCCCATGACCTACTATTGTGACACAGTGCAGAGTGTTGTTGTCTGGCTGCAAAGTCATACATCACTGAGACAGTGATGTATGACTTTGCAGTCATGCCTCCGCCATGGCATGTGTCTACTGATTGGTGATCCTGCAGGGGAGTGACATGTGCTACATGCACACCATAGTGGCGCTGGCTATCAGGACATGGGTGCATCATGGTGTCTGTCGCTGGTATGCATCACATGCATTTCCTATTTGACTCTGGGCATCCCTTACATCCGTAAACCTGTACTGACTCAGTGGCAAGAGCTGTGATGTGTCCACACCGTGTCCTCTGCACTGTCCAACTACTGTGTACTTGGTGCATGTGTCAACACTGGGGTGTTGCAATCCAACAGACACCAGACAGATGGGTGCAAGGCCATGTGGGATGTGAGTGCCATGCTTGGCATCAGACTGACAATTGACTTCTCCTGTTCAATTAGTGCACTTTTAGCAATGTACAACTAATGATGCCAGGGCTTGCTCTGTGATGTGCTGTGCTCACAGTGGTGTGTGCGTTATGTGCAGGTGACTGATGTCTGTCTGTTTCCCCATTGTTTGCAGATACATCCACGGCCACGGAAGGGGACAGCTCCACGGACCAGGAGGAGCCGGAGAGCCAGACTGGGTCAGCAGCCGAGGAGTGGTTGGAGGGACCCAGTGGCACGGAGGGCGAGGGGAGCCACACCGAGGAGTCCTCAGCAGCATCCACCTCAGCTGAGGACCAGAGCAACTCGGAGGATGACTCCCTTGTGGAGGCGGGTGTCAGCAGCCACCACACCCCAGCTAGTGTTGCTGTCCCCGCCACCACCAGCACCACCACCGCCCTCCCATCGGCTCCCATTCCCCAGGTCCGTGGAGGCTCCCATGTCCGGGAGCGTGTCTCCTTTGGGCCAGGCACCGCACCCCCTGCCCCTGTGTCCCCTGCTGCCCTGAGTGAGGAGTCTGTGTACCTCCTTCGCCAGCTCCATGTAGGGCAGACAGCCATGCTGAGTGTCCTCCATGCGCACACCGCGCTGTTGACTCAGCTGGTGTCGTTCATGGAGGGCATCTCATCGGGCATGTCTGACCTACAGAGGGGCAATAGGTCCATGGACTCCTCCCTGACGGCAGCAGTGTCCCTCCTCAAACGGTCCCTCACCCCTCCTGCCTCTGCTCCATCCACACTCCCCAGCACCTTACCCATCCCAGGCACACACACACTGGCACAGGCACACACCAGCACACACACATCCAGCACACTGACACACACGCCAATGACAAAACGCACACGCACGCACATTCAGGGAACTGAAGCCAGACTCACAGGGGATGGGGCCCTGGAACACACACACGCATCCACATGCACTGCGCAGTCCTCAGTTCCCTCTCCCTCCAAAGCACCCTCCCTTGCCTCACCTGCAACCCCAAAGTCACAGCAGCTCTTCCTCTGTGACCTCGGCCTCTTCCCCACCGATGAAGCTGCTCCAGCATCCCGGGGGAAGAGGAAGCCCACCCACACGGAGCAGAGTGCCCCTCGCCCCCGGACACCCTCCCCCAGGCGCAGACGGACTGAGGCCCCCACCCGCAAGTCCCCCCGGAGTGCTAAGAGCAAGACCCCGCCACCGCCCTGCAGCTCAGGCACAAGGTCTCCGTCCTCCATCCCTCAGGCCCCCACTGCACAGGTGCCCCCACCACACCCTGCCCCAGGTTCCCCCACCCACAGATATACCATCCCCAAGATGCTCCGGCCTTCTCCCCCTGCCACTTGCTCTCCCAGCACCACACCCCCGCTGCGCTTGTCTGTGCCACTGATGTGGTGAGGGTGTCCTCCCCCTCTGTCCAACCCACCTTGCCTGTTCCCCATTCTCCTCCCCTGGAGGTAGGCACTGCAGTGGAGTCCACTACCGCCCTGTCTGACTTGGGCACTGCAGTGGCGGACCTGTCCACCCCATCTGCAGGGTCCACTGCAGTTGTGCCGGCACCCACGACATCTGAGTCATGCCCCCCAGTTGTGCCGGCACACACCATGTCAGACACCTCCACTGCAGTTGTCAGTGGCTCTCCAGCACCCACCACCCCTTCCCTGACTCCCCCTGGTGAGCCCTGATCCTGTCCCTGCGGTGCCTGGCCTGCCCCCCGGTTGCCCCTCCTAGTGGATTGTCCCTGGTATTGTGCAGGCATGCGTAGGGTGACATCTGCCAGTGTCACCCTGTTTGAACTTTGACAATGGACTGGCCATTGGCCTTTGCTCTAATTTCTTCTGGACGTCGTTATCAAACAACACATATGCTGAATAAAGCAACTTTCTTTTCTCTAGTGCTCATGCTTCAGATGTACATGTTGTTGGTGCAGCTAACCATGCCCTTGCTGCAGTGATGGTGATATCTGGTCTCATGATTATGAAGTGTTACTGTGCAGGAACCCATGTGGTCCAGGGGGAATGTGTCCTATCATGTGGTGTATCCATGTCATCAATAGCAGCATCTGAGGGTGTCATGTGTTCAGTATTTTGCAATGGGTTTCCTACTTACATTGGCAATTTCATATCTGTGGCTTCCACCCCTGCACATCTGTTGTGCCTGCCATCGTTGCATTTGTCTACTTCCCTGACCGTGTTGCCATCTCCAGTGGACATGCAGGTTTGGGCATCAATGGGGAGGGACTCATCCGTGTAGTCAGTGCAACATTGCTATACAAGTGTGTTGGATCTGTGCTGATGATTCCGTTGGCACATCCATGACCAGGCTGATGTGATGGGAGCCCTCATTTGGTGCTAATTGTTGATTGTGTGACCAAGTGCTCAGCTGACATGATGGGGCCCTACTGAGGCAACATATGGCACAGCTTTCCTCACACAGGAGTGGAGTCCCCTCATGGCAGTGTGTACACGTGTGACATTGCCTGCGCCCAAGGTGTGTGTTGTATGTGCATGTCTGTGTGTTCACTTTCATTCATCTGCGCATGCTGTGATCCCTAGTGTTGTACCTGTTTGTGATGCTTGCTGACTTGAGCTATGTTCCCCCAAAGTCTTCTCCCTGTGTTCTCTGTGATGTGGGTGCATGGCACATTACTGGTCATCAGGGTGTCACCCATAGGTGTGTTTGCTGTCAGGGCAGAGTTTGTGTGCTGACGCAGATGGGTCACAGTCAGGTTTCCCTTTGGCACTTGTTGTTTGCCCCTGTCATGTGATTTCCAGTTTGTGTTATCTTTCAGTGATTGTGACACGTTGTGTGTGTGACTGCTGGCACTCCTTAGGGTCCGGGCTGCAATGTTGGTTGTTGTCTATGTGTGTTCTTTGTGGGTGACCTTGGCTTCTTCATTGGTGTGTGACTGTGGCTGGGATCCCATTGGTCGGTGTGGTATTGCCGTCATGTCCATGTACAGCGTAGTGTGCAGTGTGTCAGACATTCAGGAGTCTTGTTGAGTGTCCATGTGTGATGTGTTTCTACACCTTGGTTCCCACCCACCACCCTGGAATAGTCATGGGTGCATGTGCAATGTCACCAGTGCATGTGTACTTCACTGCTGCACATTGTTGGAGGTCGAGGGGTGTGGTCTTGAGTGTGTGCAGATGAGAGTTGTTGCCCGGCTAGTCCCCTGCCTCCATGTTGGCCTTGGCTTACTGGCCATGCTGATTGATTTGTGCTTGTGTAGGTGTGATGGTAGTTAGTTGCTCAGGACACCTGACTGTGGTTCACAGTGTGAACGACATTTAGCTTTGTCATCACAGTGGTATTTTTATTCAGCCCAGGGTCACCACATTGTGGGGGCCCTGGGGGTGGTGCTGTGGTGTGTCTGTGACTTGCTGTGTCAGTTGTTGTTCCTACGTGCCTGTGTGACATGTGTGTTTTGTGCTCCCTCTCACCTGTCAATGCCTGCTTGCCCACATAGGGGATTTGGATCCATGAGTTACCTTAGTGTGGCAGTGTATGCACATCTGTATGATTGGTATTCAGCTCTCCTCATGTGTTGTGTTGTTGCCTGGGGACACTGGCACCCCCACCCCTCACCTGCTGTGTATGATGACAGTGTTGGTCTGCCTGTTTGTGTTTGTGCATCTGCACCACTGCATTGGCATATCTTGGGTGTGCCATTGGCTGTATGTTGTTTGGTGTGTTTCCGCTGCTGTCCCTGGGACTCCTAGGTCATCGGTCAGCACAGTGATCATGGTTTGTGTGTCCCATTGCTGCCATGGTATGGTATCTGTTCACCTCACATCTGCTGTCTCCACAGGGTATCTGCATTTGTGTGCCCATTGGTGCAAATATGTGGTTCTGCATTCTGATGGTCACTTCTGTCATTGTGTCATTGATGACTGTTGACGGTCTCAGCCCCCATGGGTGTTGTTTGTCTGCACATGGCCAAAGGAATGTTTCATTTGCACTGCAGTATTTGGCTCCCCCAATTTATGTTGCAATGGGACACATACACTACTTTGCCACAGATGAGTTTTTGGTTCTGTGACCAGGAATGATCCATGCAGTTTGGCAGTTGCAGCTCTTTCTTTGTCAACAATTACCTTTTGGTCACTGTGATGATGAGGGTGTAGACCCCATTGCCACAATGGTCAAAATGTGCTTCAGCTATGGACCCCACACTTGCCTTTTGGTCACTGTGATGATGGGGGTTTAGACCCCATTGCCACAATGGTCAAAATGTGCTTCAGCTATGGACCCCACACTTGCCTTTTGGTCACTGTGATGATGGGGGTTTAGGCCCCATTGCCACAATGGTTCAAAATGTGCTTCAGCTATGGACCCCACACTTGCCTTTTGGTCACTGTGATGATGGGGGTTTAGACCCCATTGCCACAATGGTCAAAATGTGCTTCAGCTATGGACCCCACACTTGCCTTTTGGTCACTGTGATGATGGGGGTTTAGGCCCCATTGCCACAATGGTCATGGGCTGCTTGCATTGTGGGTGCCACACACATATATGTGTGGCACATGTGCTAGGGGGTCACATTGTATGTTCAATGTCATGTTCGGTGTTGTAGGCATTTGACACAGCCTGCTCACACGCTTGTCATGGTGGTGGGGGGATGTCTTAATCTTGCATTCCCTAGGTTGTGGTGTGCTTGTTGTGTCATGCATTGTCCATCCTATGAGTGGGGGTGGTAGTAGTGGTAGGCATCCAGCCCCCTGGCTAAGGGTGGTAGTAGTGGTGGGCATCCTGCCCCCCTGGGTGAGGGTGGTGGTAGTGGTAGGCATCCTGCCCCCCTGGGTGAGGGTGGTAGTAGTGGTGGGCATCCTGCCCCCTGGCTAAGGGTGGTAGTAGTGGTGGGCATCCTGCCCCCCTGGGTGAGGGTGGTGGTAGTGGTAGGCATCCTGCCCCCCTGGGTGAGGGTGGTAGTAGTGGTGGGCATCCTGCCCCCTGGCTAAGGGTGGTAGTAGTGGTAGGCATCCAGCCCCCCTGGCTAAGGGTGGTAGTAGTGGTGGGCATCCTGCCCCCCTGGGTGAGGGTGGTAGTAGTGGTGGGCATCCTGCCCCCCTGGGTGAGGGTGGTAGTAGTGGTGGGCATCCTGCCCCCTGGCTAAGGGTGGTAGTAGTGGTGGGCATCCTGCCCCCCTGGGTGAGGGTGGTAGTAGTGGTAGGCATCCAGCCCCCTGGCTAAGGGTGGTAGTAGTGGTGGGCATCCTGCCCCCCTGGGTGAGGGTGGTAGTAGTGGTAGGCATCCTGCCCCCCTGGGTGAGGGTGGTAGTAGTGGTGGGCATCCTGCCCCCTGGCTAAGGGTGGTAGTAGTGGTAGGCATCCTGCTTCCCTGGCTAAGGGTGGTAGTAGTGGTAGGCATCCTGCCCCCCTGGCTAAGGGTGGTAGTAGTGGTGGGCATCCTGCCCCCCCTGGCTAAGGGTGGTAGTAGTGGTGGGCATCCTGCCCCCCTGGGTGAGGGTGGTAGTAGTGGTGGGCATCCTGCCCCCCTGGGTGAGGGTGGTAGTAGTGGTAGGCATCCAGCCCCCTGGCTAAGGGTGGTAGTAGTGGTGGGCATCCTGCCCCCCTGGGTGAGGGTGGTAGTAGTGGTGGGCATCCTGCCCCCCTGGGTGAGGGTGGTAGTAGTGGTAGGCATCCAGCCCCCTGGCTAAGGGTGGTAGTAGTGGTGGGCATCCTGCCCCCCCTGGGTGAGGGTGGTAGTAGTGGTAGGCATCCTGCCCCCCCTGGGTGAGGGTGGTAGTAGTGGTGGGCATCCTGCCCCCCTGGCTAAGGGTGGTAGTAGTGGTAGGCATCCTGCTTCCCTGGCTAAGGGTGGTAGTAGTGGTAGGCATCCTGCCCCCCTGGCTAAGGGTGGTAGTAGTGGTGGGCATCCTGCCCCCTGGCTAAGGGTGGTAGTAGTGGTGGGCATCCTGCCCCCCTGGGTGAGGGTGGTAGTAGTGGTGGGCATCCTGCCCCCCTGGGTGAGGGTGGTAGTAGTGGTGGGCATCCTGCCCCCTGGCTAAGGGTGGTAGTAGTGGTAGGCATCCAGCCCCCTGGCTAAGGGTGGTAGTAGTGGTGGGCATCCTGCCCCCCTGGGTGAGGGTGGTAGTAGTGGTGGGCATCCTGCCCCCCTGGGTGAGGGTGGTAGTAGTGGTGGGCATCCTGCCCCCTGGCTAAGGGTGGTAGTAGTGGTGGGCATCCTGCCCCCCTGGGTGAGGGTGGTAGTAGTGGTGGGCATCCTGCCCCCTGGCTAAGGGTGGTAGTAGTGGTGGGCATCCTGCCCCCCTGGGTGAGGGTGGTAGTAGTGGTAGGCATCCTGCCCCCCTGGGTGAGGGTGGTAGTAGTGGTGGGCATCCTGCCCCCTGGCTAAGGGTGGTAGTAGTGGTGGGCATCCTGCCCCCCTGGGTGAGGGGTGGTAGTGGTGGGCATCCTGCCCCCTGGTTAAGGGTGGTAGTAGTGGTGGGCATCCTGCCCCCCTGGGTGAGGGTGGTAGTAGTGGTGGGCATCCTGCCCCCTGGCTAAGGGTGGTAGTAGTGGTGGGCATCCTGCCCCCCTGGGTGAGGGTGGTAGTAGTGGTGGGCATCCTGCCCCCTGGCTAAGGGTGGTAGTAGTGGTGGGCATCCTGCTCCCCCTGGGTGAGGGTGGTAGTAGTGGTGGGCATCCTGCCCCCCTGGGTGAGGGTGGTAGTAGTGGTGGGCATCCTGCCCCCTGGCTAAGGGTGGTAGTAGTGGTAGGCATCCAGCCCCCTGGCTAAGGGTGGTAGTAGTGGTGGGCATCCTGCCCCCCTGGGTGAGGGTGGTAGTAGTGGTGGGCATCCTGCCCCCTGGCTAAGGGTGGTAGTAGTGGTAGGCATCCAGCCCCCTGGCTAAGGGTGGTAGTAGTGGTAGGCATCCTGCTTCCCTGGCTAAGGGTGGTAGTAGTGGTAGGCATCCTGCCCCCTGGCTAAGGGTGGTAGTAGTGGTGGGCATCCTGCCCCCTGGCTAAGGGTGGTAGTAGTGGTGGGCATCCTGCCCCCCTGGGTGAGGGTGGTAGTAGTGGTGGGCATCCTGCCCCCCTGGGTGAGGGTGGTAGTAGTGGTGGGCATCCAGCCCCCTGGCTAAGGGTGGTAGTAGTGGTGGGCATCCTGCCCCCCTGGGTGAGGGTGGTAGTAGTGGTGGGCATCCTGCCCCCTGGCTAAGGGTGGTAGTAGTGGTAGGCATCCTGCCCCCTGGCTAAGGGTGGTAGTAGTGGTAGGCATCCAGCCCCCCCTGGGTTGGGGTGGTGGCGCGCATTCAGGCCCCTGTGTGCATATGTGGCATTGGTGATGGGCATCCCGCCCCTAAGGTGCTGCTGTATGTGTGTGATGTGTCGTGTACGTGTTGTATGTGTTTTGTGGTTGGTGTCTGACTTACCTTCTGCGCCGTACGCGTCCGTGCCTGTTCCGGTAGTAGATGTAGAATATTGGTATGATCGGGACGAAGGGATTCATGGTTGGTTCGTGTCGTTCGTCCTTCTCGTTGCTTCGCGTCGTCCTCGCCGCTTGGCTTCGTCCTCGTCGCCTCGCTTCGTCCTCGTCGCCCGCGTCGTCCTCGTCTGTGCTGTGTTCGTCTCGTAGCCGTGGATCGTGTTGTGGCGCGATTCGGAGCTTATGTGCGCCTCTCCCGGATGCTTTGACGTGCCGTGCGTAGCGACGGGTTCGGCGCGTACGGAAAGCGCATCGTACTTGTCCGGCCGGACGGGGCTGCATTTTCCCTTCCGTGCGACTCGATTCGGCGTTTCCGGATTCGCCTCGGTCGGAGAACAGGACCTGGTTTGGGTGAGTACGGCTCGGCCGGAATTTTTGCTGTTGTGCGCATCGTACTTGCTCGTTCGGTGTGCTGTACGGATCGGTCGGGAAACTGGCTTTCGCATGGCTTTTTTCCCGACCGAATAGTATTGGGTGCGCCTCCGACCGAGATCGGAATCGGCCCCATAGTGTGTATACAGTCCAAAGATCGCTATATCTGCAAAAATAAAGCAGAAATAGAATAAAGAGAAATTGAATAAAGAAACATTGAAAAGATTTCATGAGTCTATACGGAGCTCAAGTTTTATGGGGATATAGAAATACCAATTAAATCTCCTGAACCTTATACCAGTCTATTATTCTAAAACCGCTATGCATTAGCAAATGTATATTAAATAAAAGAACCCCTATAAGGCCTCCAAACATGTATTGCCATATTGTATCAATCAAGCTATGGTATTTATATTGTAAATTCACATCTTTAAATAAATTTTATCTACTGGTTTGTCTCCATAATGCATAAGTCAATGAAGGGCCACTTCTAAGGACCCATTATTGTCCCATATACGAAATTTCTAAAATAAAGAAAAAAGGACTTACAATTTTATACCGTTGCAAGTTGATGGGCTATAATATGCCCTAAAAGAAAAAAACCGAGAACAGACAAAAGTTAAAATGCGAGAATACCACGCAAACTTTATAAAATATACACGATTGCCCCTACGAACATTTAAAAACAAAGAGATCAGAGTCCCCAATATCTACTTAAATTGTGCCGAATAGCAACTTAATTTCGCAAACTGTGGCATCTAAATAACCCAGTTTGTCATATTTTATGGAACAGAAACTCGCAATATGACACCCACCATCGAAACTGAGTTTTTAAATAAAGTGTATTTGATTGAAGTGTCGGCTGCCGGTTCAACGCCTAAAAAGGACTGTTGTATTAAGCTGTCTATTCTCAAATATATTGTCATTTTGTTATGAATTTGAAATTTATAATTCAGGATTTGGTGATTTTTAGACATTAAAATTGACCTAGCAAAAATTGAATTGACTTCTTGCTGATATTTTTAGTTGCCTTTATCTAACAACTTTATGAATCGATAGTTAAATTGTTTTAGAGTGCCGAGGTTTACATATGTACTGTACATTTTTACTGGGACCATTGGGGTTCTAGTATTTTGGCTCCTTAGGTAGTGGGGTGCTGTTTTCTTTAACCTTGAGGGGCACCAATACTTGGCTATACACATTGAATGCACTATAAAGAATAGATGTGCTACCAATTAGACCACCACTGCCATTGTAAATATTGTTAAGGTTTGAAAGTTTCTCTGGTATAATATGTATAATATATTGATCCGTCTACTACCCCAATGTCCATGGGTTTTCTTCCTTTTCTATGGGGACAATTTCTCGCTGTATGCCCCCATTTCCCACAGTCAAAACATTGAGTTCTTACAGAATGCTTATTGGGATTTAATGCCCTGCTGACGGCCCCTCAGTTTTTCTTGCTATAACTTTATTATAAGTCTTTCACTCTCTTCCACCTTCTTTATGGTTCCCATTTATGGTTTGCTCTTCCAGTCTTGGTCCCTATGTAAGGTGCATGATAAATGAATGGCTTTGGGTATAGAAACATGATGTTGTTGAATCCATTTGGGTACGCTGTCAGGTAAAGAATGTAAAAAGTATTCTAAATAAATCTTGTTAATTAATTCTTCCTTAAAGGATGCTTAGGGTTTAACCATTTATCCCCTAAATCTTTAAATCAATAAATTAAGGCCCAGGGTGGGTCTCTAAATATATTCTCTTTTCTGAAGGAAATCTAATACCTCTTAGCATCAATTCCTAATGTTTCTAATATTGTTTTCTTAATTTCGGGGTAAGAGGTAGCGCCTTTAGGGTTAGCAGCTTAGTAAGCCACTTGTAGGTCTCCTGAAAGCAGATCAGCAATATATTAGGTCCCATCTCTCAGTAGGTCAAGCTGTGTTCTGTGTCATTATTTCAAAGTTAGTGAAAACATAATTGGATCTGTCCTCTTGTTAATACTTTCGTAGGTAGCTGGTTCTACTCTCCCATTTGCATCCACATAAGCTAGCCTAATACTTGATTTTCCTGAGCAACTGAGTTTTGCACTAACCTATATTTCTATGTCTACATTGTTTGTTGGATATTCATACTCACTTGCCGGCAAATACACAGAATTGTTCCAAGACGATTTCTAAGTGCCTTTTTCCATCTACTAGTTGCTGTATAATTGCATGGCGGAAGTGTGATTCCATTTCTGACAACACTTTGTGGTTGAACATGTGATGGGTTAAAAATGTTCCACAAAACCAACTATTTTCAGAAAAATACGTTTTTAAACAAATTCTGTTAGTTCAATTAAGTTTTGTCAATTATATATAGAGAGATATACTCAGTCTTTTTTTCATTCTAGCTTCTTTCTGGATATCCAGTGTTCTTTAGGAATCTTCTCTCCATCCAAATGTTGACTCTCGGTAAGAGTACAGTTAAGTGGGAGTGAGTAACTAAATAACCATAAATATTAATAGTAAAGTAAACAAAACATGTGGCTCTCGTCTATATCTCCTTCTTATAATTTCTTTCCTTCCTGGATCATTCTTTTCTTTCATCTTTCCGATTGCTTGATCTCTTTTAGGAATTTCCTTTTATTATGTATTCTTTAGATTCTTACCTGTGCTCTTTGTTTCTTTTACTAGAAAAAATAATTTACTTGGTTCTTTATTACTGCTGTCGTTCAAGCTGCTTATGATTCTTTCACAGGAAGGAGAGGCAGGAAAGAAAAATTAATTCTATAAACTTCTTACAGATTCCTTTAATTCAAACTATCAAGTAGGATTAGTTTCCCACAATAACTTGTCTTCCCTTGACTTCACCTCTCCTTCCTCCCACCACTCTTGCCCTAACCTTGTCGAGCACTCTTCCTCAAGTCCTAGAAAACTGTCAGGAAGCTTCTCATGATGGATGTGAAAATGCCACAACTCTTCTATTCGGTCATCCTGTTCGTCTGGTCCCTCTGCCTCCTCTACATTTTCCCAGTTTTAGATCTCTCATGGCTGTAAGGGGTCCACGTCAGGTGTCTGCTTTTTCCTCTCCTTGACCTCCTTAGGGTAGGGGCATGATGTGGTCCTTCTACTGAGTGTCTCACCATAGTCCCGATGCATAGAGGAGCTTCCTTGAGTTGTCTGCGTCAGCAGGGTCCCTTGAGATTGCATCACGTACTCCCATGGCAATCACATGGTGTTCTCCCATTCCCGTTTGGATGAAAGTTTCTCTTTACTTTTCCTTTTTCTAGTCTCTTTTTCCTCCTCTTCCTTATGTCTATGATCTTCCTTTTGGTTTCTTTCCCCATTCTATTCTCTTTTTATTATCCCCTTCTCGTGTTCCTCCTTTGTTTTCATGTCTTCCTTTTTTCCTTCTTAGGTCCTTCTGATCGATGCACAGTCATGGTTGCCTACTCTTTTGATCCATTAAGTGACTTGTGGGTTGCAAAAATGATGACATAATAAGGTGAGTGATCAAGTGAAAAGAAAGTATTTGTTTGTGTAAACCAAAAGAGACCAGTATGGATACAGCCTTTTCTTTTACAGGTCCACAAACTAAAGGAATTCTGTTGACCATTAGCACACTTTCTGGACCCTCATTGGCCTTCTCAGGATATAATGCAGAGAGGCCCTTTCATCATGGATATACGTCCCAGAAATCCCAAATTCTAATGAAGTCAACACCAGAATCTAAGATTTGACATCAATTCCAAGTGAAATTTGTAGAAGGAAAACTATTTTCGTGATGTTATGTTTGAGTCATTGGAAGAAAGACCTATGGGCGAACCATTCCACCCAATCCTTCCTCCCTTGCAAAGGACGGCCTGTTGTATTTCCTGAGAGCTTCACAGGGTGTAGTGCGCACTGTCTAATCAAATAGCCAGAATCTCAGCAATACAAATACAGGCCTGCTCTTTTCTTTTGACCTTTTCTTCCTCTGCTTAAGAACTTCTTTGTCACCACAGTCTGCATTTACTCCTCTTGTATGGAGGTACTCTCAGATAAGGAGGACTCAATTTTTTGTGAATTGTTTCTAGGCACTGTTGCTGTTTCTCACCCTCTGAAAACACTCTAGAAACTGCCATTGTTCCTGGATCTTGGGACCTCCCCCTTTCACTTCTCCACTTTCGCAATCAATGCTTAATAAGAATTACTATCTCTAACAATCCAGAGAAAGACGTAGGATGCGTACAGCACACCAATTCATCCTTTCTTCAACCCTGCCTGTGTTTTTTTGCTCAGGCAGTTTCAGCAGCTAGCTGCTGGAATCTTGTCAGATAGGCCAGACCATCCAGATGCCTTGTAGTGCTTCTTTGGCATTTGGCCAAGTTTGGCCTTTCAAATATCTTTTTGAAGACAGTTAAAAAGGCTTGGTAGTCATCTAAGCAAGGATCAGCAATAGTGACTAAAGGAGTAGCCCAGGACAAGGCTGCTCCTGACAAGCAGCCAATTAGGTATCCTTCCTTTGAACAATTGCAAGAATACTGAGTAGGCCGAAAATGAAAATGTGATATTATTGTAACCAGGAACTCTTTTAGCTTAGGTAAGATCGCCAGAAAAACACATAACACTGGAACTAATTGCTGTAAGATCTTGTATTGCCACCGTTAGTCTAAGGGCAACATCTCCAGCCATATTTGTTGTATTTCTTGAGCCTATTGTTGGAGCTCTTGTGCTTGTTGTTGAAGTGTTCCAGCGAAATTCTGGTGAGGATCCATGATGGGGCTAGAGTTAAGAGACATTGGAGGTGCAATATGTCTGTTGCAGGAAGCAATTAATGTGCCTTTTTTAATTTAATCAGCTTTATTGAGAATACATTTACATAAATCAGGAACAACGATAACATATGCAAATCTGGGAGCAAAAGATAAATTGTTATAAGTAAGTAAATCTGTTTACAATTTTATATTTCATAGGGAAAGAGGGGAGAGGAGGGTGGGAAGGGAATTATAAATAGGGCTCCCGGTTTTATGGTATTTATTTTTTTCACATTTCCGTCTGTATTTATCCATATTTATTTTTTGTCAACTTTATCTGCATTTATCCACATTTATTATAAGTTTTGTGAAAAACTAAAGCTGAAACTGGTATATTTCCAAATTTATTTAACCAATAAATATGCAGTCATGCTTGAATGCCTGCCAGGTTTCAGTGATATGAACACCCGCAGAAGATAAATCAATGCACTTATATGAAAATATGCACATTTCAGTATCAGGCTTGTGCATATCTATTGCTGTTTAAGCCTCTTTACTAAACAACTTTTTTTTAACCCCCTTACCTATCAATCCACACAGTTATTGGCCTGGCAGTCATGGCAAGTGTATTTAGAATCACTTAAAAAGCACCCAATTTCCGTTTTCATCCACATTTAAAAATAAATACAGACAAGAAAATAAATGGTTTTCTGTCTGTATTTATCTGTAAAAATCAGTAAAAACGGAAAACAGGGAGCATTAATTATAAACCAACAATTAAAGATCGAGTAGCAGAATGCAGTAATTATTAAACCAGGAATAAGTAAAGAACATGGTTAATTTGAAAACGAAAATAGAAACGTATCATTGAAAGAAAGTAGAGAACCTAACACATTAAGGGGGATTACAATTTTCAGACCGAATAGAATTAACTTGCTTAGCATGAATATCTAAAAAGTTTGTTAATAACCAATATGTCTCTATTTAAATGTGGTCTACACAACGAAGCAAATGCTGTATCTAATCTACGATGATGACAAACATTATACCACCATGCTTTGAATGAAATATTTGATAGAGACATCTAGCCGCAGATTCCTTAACTTAGAATATCCCCAGGCATCAGACTGGATCCGGAAAACTTTTTCCCCAGCAATACCTCTGCGCGCCGGGGGACAGCGTCGCCCGGCTCCGTCCTTACGTCGTCCACAGAAGTGACGTTAATGGAGCCATATAAGTCCCCCGGCGCGCTGACGTCAGTTTTCTTCTTTTCCGCGTCCCAACGCAGATCCGGGAGAAGCGGTTCCTCTGGCCTGTTTCGTTTTTCAGGCCTTCTCGACGCCTTTTCGCGCCCGGAACAGTGTGCCGATGCCTGCGGGCTTCAAGTCGTGTGAGACCTGTACATGGCAGATGTCGGCGACGGATCCACATGAGATCTGTATGTGGTGCTTGGGTGAGCACCACGACTCCTGCCAGCAGCTGAAGCCGAAGTCCCTGCGGGAACGACGGATGAAGTTGATGCCTGCCCGGTTGTCCTGGTCTGAATCCTCGCGGTGCCGGCCTCCGTCTCCAGCGGAGGGGTCCAAGCGGTGCAGTTCTTCATCCCACGCTGAGGTTCCTGTCTAGGACAGGTCCTGGAGTCATTCCCGCGGACGTCGCTCGCCTGCCTCAGGTAAACACCGGAAGAAGTCACGGAGGTCTTCGACGTCGCGGAAGCGTGACATCGGGCCTGCTGCTCCCGGTTTTCACCGGACCCGGACCCTCAGTAGTCGACCCCCGCCTACCCACCATTTCCTGGTGATGGGGCGACTCAGGGCCCAGATGGAAGCCAATTCCAGGGCCCTGCAGGCCATTTTTGGGTCACCCCCTCTCCCTGGCGTGCCTTCGGGCCCCGCTGTGGGGGTAGGGACTCAGGTGGGGGGTTCGCCGGCGGGTTCGCCCTTGGCGCCGACCGAGTGCCGTGACTCCGGTTCCAGAGTTGCTGCGACGTTGGGACATGGCCCGGTGGGGCATCGCACTCTGACGTCTGGCCCTCCTGCAGCGTCTTTGCACAGCCCTGTGGGGCTCCCTGCGTCGTTGCTGGATGCGGCTGCAGCGCGGAGGTCGATGCCGAGTCGACGTCGTTCCTCCCCGCAGGTTCCCACCTCGGTGGAGGTCGAGTCGACGCCGGTCCGACACCGGGCGGACGAGTCCTCTTCGGGGGTCGTCGACGTCGATCCGACGCCCTTTTGACATCAGTCGATGCCGGATCCGTCCCTGGCTGTTCCTCTGTTGGTAGAGGACGTGACCCCAGAGGGTTCCCCACCCCCAGGGTTGTTTCACTGCTCCACGGAGCAGGTGCCCATGGGGCACTGGCCGGCTCGTCATTCTGCGGAGCCTCTGTCATTTGGTGGACAGATTAGCCTGCAGCCGTCCCCTACGGACGACTTGCTGTCACCGCCTCGGATGGCCACGGAGGCTAGCGCAGCGTTTGCGAGGGTGGTTCGCAGGGCTGCGAATATCTTGCAGATGCAGCCGCCCTCTGTCTCTCTGCCTTTGGATCCTTTGTTGGATCTTCTCCACCAGGGCACGGTGGACGTGGAGCCCTTATTGCCTTTTGGCGGGTCATTACATGATGTCCTTCTGGGGACTTGGGCCAGGCCCTCATCGGGGGACCCCGTGGGTCGTGCTATTGCTCATCGCCATTGCCCGGCTCCAGATGACCCTGCCTGTTTGTCCCTCCATCCTAGGGCTCAAGGGCTTGTGGTCCAGGCAGCACTCCCTTCCTCTCCTCCTCCATTGCTTCCTCCCACTCGGGAGTCTAGGTGGTTGGAGTCGTGTGGCCGCAATGTCCTTGCGTCCACCAGCTCGGATCTTCGGTCCCTGAACACGTCCTGCATGTTTGCTCGGGCTACTTTTGCCCTTTGGGACTCAGTCGACCAACTCCTTCCCTCTTTGCCGGAAGGCCCTCGTGCTGACCTGGACCGGCTTATTCGGGAAAACTGCGACAAGACGCAGTTTTCCATCCGGTCTGCCATGGACACCACTGACTCCGTGGGTCGTGCTATGGCCAGGTCAGTTGCTCTGCACCGCCATGGGTGGCTACGCGATGGCAGTTTCCCGGAGAATGTTCGGGAGCGACTCAGGGATCTGCCCTTTGATGGGGTCAATCTGTTTGACGGGCATGCCGACTCAGCGGTCCAGCGCCTCATGTCTGGGTTCCCATGACTCCCATGGTTTTTAGTCCTCATGGCGGACTTTTGATTTCGTATGCAGTATTGTCACTGTTTTTCTGGGTTCCGTCTCTGGGTTCAAGACGGTCTTTCCCAGACGGGTTGTATGACTGATCATTGATACAGCTTGGCCAGCTGTTTATACATTTCTTTTTGACCTCTGCCTATGAGCTTGTCTCAAGAGGTGTCCCTTGGTTTTTATAGGGATGTGCCGTACCCTATGTGGGGTATTCATTAGCTATTATGTAGCTGCTCTTCCTTGCCCAGGAAGTTTCGGAGGCTCCGGTGGAGTCTTTTCGTATATTTTTCTGTCCCTCTGGCGACTTTTCCTATGGAATGTTATATTGTAGGCTTCTCACTTCCTTCCGTCTTCCTGCCGTGGTAGGACGCCTCCTCTGAGGAGACCCACGGACTGGCATGGCCCTCTCCTGGAGCTTCTGTGTTGCAGCCTACGGTTGTTCCGTAGCACTCTCCTGCGTATGTGGATGCAGTCTGCTCCAGTGTATTGTTGGGGTTCTGCCATATCCAGCTCGCCCCAGGTGGTTTCACGTCCTCCCTTCTTGCCTTGGCTACTCTTTCAACCTTCGTTATGCCCCTGGCAACATTGGCTGTCTTCGGCGTGAGTACACGTCCATGTGGGCGCATTGTTCCGTTCCGCTCCAGAACGGTTTCTTTCTGTGTTCTAGGCGGGCACCACATGTGGATTCACACTGGGTGTGTGCGTTGTCACGGGGGCCCGTAGTATGCCTTGCGCCACTGTTTTAGCTGCGTTCTCTTCCTGTGGTATTGTCTTATTCCCTGGTGTTGGGAAGGGCTTGGGCTTTTCGCATGGCTTACACCCTGTCTGGGGTTTGCCTATGGGCAGTGGAGTCTTTGCCAGACAGGTCTCTGCTGCGTGTTGGCTTGTGCCCTTTACCCTTCCCAGCCGGGGCTCAAGTTCTTCTGTTCGTTGCCACACACGGCTCAGGTGTTTCTCCTCCTGGCCTCTGCTGTGATTTTCAGTGGGCGTATTCTGTCTCCAGATGATCTCTGGCATCATCCAGTCTCTGTATACATACTTTTTCTGACATGTCTGGGTATTACTGACTTCTTCATTAATGTGGTGGTCAGTGTCCCCACCTGTATCGCGGAAACTCAGTCTTTCCTTCCCCAATCGGGGGGTTGGTGTTGCCCCTTTTAATGGATGGACATTGTATGTCCTGCTATGTTTCACATCTGTGCCGTTGGTACCAATTGGGCGACCTCCTATTCTCTAGGGCTGCTCCTCGAGTTTCCCCCTGGTTGTCACTTTCATGACTTTTTCATATATTTCTATATGCACTATTATGTCATGAGGTGTACACACACGAGAGGGCAAGCATACGGGGTTTTCCCTGCTGTGGTTTCTGGGGATTGTCCCATATTCCCTCTCTATCTCTATCTCTCTCTCTCTCTCTCTCTCATGGGAGATAGTTTTGTGTGTGTCAGGCTTGCCGGTGACCTTTGGTCATTGAACTTGTGGGTACGGTTGGCTGGTTGCCTACCTGGTGATGAGCCCGTTTTTCTCTGCCGACGCACACATGCTGTTGCTGTTACATCTCATTGGGCTTGTGCATTTGTGTGGTGTGGTTCTCACGGTACACAATGTCTGCTGACGTGTATTCTTATAATCCACATCTCCTGGTAGTCGTAGTTTGTATGTCTCGGCATGATGACATCTGCCCCAGACATGTCATTTTTTTGGCATCCGCTGTTGTGCACGTTCAATTTGTATGTTCTGACTCTGTCATACTGTTTAGTCCCTTCTCTGGGACTTTGTCTCTGGCGGATCCTGGGATCCTATACTCAGTTTAACTTCTTTTTGCAGAAGTTTATGGCATTCTGCCATTATGCACATTATGCTTCCCTTGCTCATGCTTCCACCCTGAGATCATGGGTCTGGTGTCAGCCATGCTGGCATTGCTGAGCTTCATGGGTCTGGTGTCAGCCACGCTGGCATTGCTGTCCCCACCTTGTTCTAGTCAATGCTCTAGATGGATTACTTCCCTTGGGAACTTGGTGGCTTTCAGGCGCAGACCCTCCTCCAATGGGGTATAGCTTTGGTATCTATTCTAAGTTAAGGAATCTGCGGCCAGATGTCTCTATCAGATGAACGAGTTACTTACCTTCGGTAAAGATGTATCTGGTAGAGACACAGTCTAGCCGCAGATTCCTTAACGCCCGCCCATCCTCCCGTTCTGCGAGGACCTTTCCAGGTTGGGTTCTACCCACTTGCCTCCTTTCAGGTGGCCTTGGTCTTCCTGAGGGGTGCTCTAGTTCACCTCCCTCATGGGCAGGATGTATCATTTTGTTTTAGCACGTTGGCTCTCCACCCATTTTTGTTCTTGGGTGGCTAGGTTATGTGCCCTTCCATGCTCCTCCACTCTGGTTCTTCCTGCGTGGGGATTCTCATGTTATTCTACCCTCCCTCCGCCCTCGTCTGTTTCTCCCCATTACTTTGGGGTCTCCTTGTCTGTGCTGCAGTCGATTGGGTTGGGGATCTATTTGACTATGCTACAGTCCATGGGTCATTATGGGGGGTGTGGTGCACATTCTCTGTTGTTGCACACTTGTGGTCACTTGCCATAAGTCATGCTGTTCCAGTCTTGTTGTCCTCTACAGTTACATCCTGTGGTTACAGACTGTCTTTCATACAGTTCCATCCTGTGGTTGCAAACTGTCCTTCGTTTGTAATGCCATTCATTTCATCAACATGGTGATGTTTCTCATCATTCTATGATTTCTTGTCGTGGTTGTTTCCAAGATTTTTGATCTTTTTTGGCACACTGTCCCTGTACTCTCACAGGTTTTGTAGTGGCTCTGCGTTGTGGCACCGAAAAGTTTCATAGTAGAAAACTGACGTCAGCGTGCCGGGGAGGGGGGGGGGGGCTTATATGGCTCCATTGACATCACCTCCGTGGACGACTCAGGACGGAGCCGGGCGACGCCGTCCCCTGGCGCGCAGAGGTACTGCTGGGGAAAAAGTTTTCCGGATCCAGTCTGACGCCTATGGATATTCTAAGTTAAGGAATCAGCGGCTAGACTGTGTCTCCACCAGATACATCGTTACCGAAGGTAAGTAACTTGTTCATTAGTAGCACACTTCCAGTTAACAGTAATTTGCTGAAAAGCTAAGGCTAACTTAAGGTCAAATAATCCATTCTCATGTGTATATAACTTATTAACATCTGATAATCTTCCTGAAAACAGTAATGACATTGAACACCGTAATTTAAAAATGAGTGTATGTCGAGACCATACTTTATTCCAAAAGGAGGCCGTGGGTGGACATAGAAATAGAAGGTGTATCAAGTCACTGTGAGAGTGACTACATGAGCAACAGGATGTTATCCGTGTTAAGGAAATTAGCTATGAAAGTAGGTTTATGATATAATCAGTGGTATAGAAAAAATATAGATTGAGTAGTTGAGGCTGATCTAGACATTTTAAAAACTCTAGACCAAATTTTATTCTAAAAGACAATGGTCCAAGCACATCCCAAATCTGTTTCCCATCTAAGTTTGATCTTGGATTTAGAACGTAAAGGATGCGGGATGTACAAATATTTATAAATAAAGGAAGCCTCCTATGGATTAAGTGTAAGTATTTTTAAACGGGAGCTAGTTGAAGAAGGTGTAGGAGAAGAAGGGAGTGATTTATGAACATCTAAAATGATTTCCATAGGAATAGAAAATTTATGCCAAAATGAGCAAGGACAGTTAAAGCCTTATGAAATGCCTGAAAGTCTGGAAAGTTAGCGCCTCATACCGTCTTGGCTTTCTTAAGATGCGATAAGGATACTCTAGAATTTTTCTTAATCCAAAGAAATTTGGAAAGATGAGTATTGTTTTAAAGCATGTAAGTGGTGCATGAACAAAATGTATATCAGTATCGGACTTAATCATCATTCTGATGGAGTCAAGGCAACCCCCACCAAGACAGGAATAACAGATTCCAATAAGATAGAAGTTTATCTATTCTATTTAGCCCCTCTTTCATATTTATCTTATCTGAACCTGAAATAGAATTGGTAAACCAGATACCCAAATATTTAATCTTAAGACTATTTCAGTGAAAGCCAGTAGAGTCAAAAGACTGTTTAGCACAAAATTTAGTAATAGGCAAAACTTCTGTTTTGTCCAAATTAATGTTATAACCTAAGACAGAGGAGAATTCAGATATTTCATGAAGTAACGCAGGAAATGAAACTTCTGGGTTAGAAAGGAAGAGGAGAATGTCATCCGCATAGGTGGACAGTTTCAAATGTGTATCACCGTATTGAAAATCAGATATAAGATCATTCTTTCTAATTAGAGTTAAGAAGGGTTCAAGGGATAAGATAAATAAAAGAGGAGGTAAAGGACAACCTTGACGAACCCTGTGGTTTAAAGGGAATTATTGGGAAACACACCCATTTATCAACACTGAAGCCATGGGACCTGTATAAAGTAGAGAAAAGTGAAATGATATTGGGGATAAAAGTATGCCAAGTAAGAGACTTAAGCAAAAAGAACCAATCAACTCTATCAAATGCTTGGTCGCCATTGATAGCGAAGGCAGCTTCAGGGTAGAATAGAGAAGGCGCTGTATTTAAAACATTAAAAAACAATCTAGAATTAACCAAGGTTAATTGACTCTTAACAAATCCAGACAGCTCTTTGCCTATCAATTCAAGCAAAAAAGGTTCAAGGTGCAGGGCAAGAAGCTTTGGAAAAATGTTATAATCAACATTTACAAGGGAGATAGGATGAAAATGTTTACTTTGGGAAGGGTCTCGACGCTCTTTGTGAATCAGGCACATTTTTGCTTCCCGAAAAGTACCCCCGCTGTACCAGAATGATAAAAAAATTGAAAGAGATGCAACAGTTTAGGAAGAAGTAGATTTGAAAAACTCATCTGGGCCGGAGGTCTTATCTTTCTTAAGAGCATTCAGCGCATTAAGCGATTCTAAGATAGATAAGGTCTTCTTAAGAGATGTGAAGTTAAGCTTATCATGGAAAGGAGGAGGAGTAATATTAAGATAGGCGTCAATGAGAGAGAGGTGTGCTGGAGATTCAGGAGTGTACAAGTTTTTATAAAATTTCATAAACTCCTCCATAATATCTTAGTCCTTGAATAAACGCTTCCCATCAGATGACTGAATAGATTCACCAGAGGAACGCTGTTTCCAAATCTTCAGATAATTAGCCAGGAGGTTTCCCAACTTTATTATATCCTCCGTAATAGTGAGCACTGCTACGTAGCAAAATAGATGACGCATTTTCAGTAGTTATTTTATTAAAATTTAATTTAGCTTGAACAAGATCTTGTATAATAGAGTCTGAAGGAGAAGAATAAAATTGATGTTCAAGACATTTAATATTCTCCAATAAGGATTTATGCTGTTTAGCAAAAAAAATTCTTCTTTTTAGCTTTGAAAGTGTCCCATAATAATTGAGATGTTTCTATTCCTGCATTAATTATGAAAAAGTCCTCAGCAAAGAAGTGAATGAGGTAGAAAAAACAGGGTCAACTAAAAGAGAGTTATTAAACCTCCATCTATTTGATTTGGGAAGTGCTGGGAGTAGATCCAAATCAGCAACAACTGGGGCATGATCAGAGATGATAATAGGCTCAATTTTGGCAGAAATATGGTGCTGAGCTATTGATTTACTTAGAAAAATATGATCTGGCCGCGAGAGGGAAGCATGTGAAGGGGGCCACACATCTATTAAATGATTTGGGGAAATAGGAGATTGATTTTTTTGGGTGAGATTTGTGGGGAATAAAGCAAACTTGAGACTGTTGATCAATAAATGGATCCATAATCTGATTACAATCACCACTTAGGATAAAAAAATCATCCTGATATTTTAAACATTTCTTAGCGATATTAAGCCAGAATAAGTAGTCTGGCAAAGTCAGACCATACACATTAAACAGAGTGAGAGGAATATCATTATAATAAAAAAAACAAGTTAACAATCAACCACCTACCCTCTGTATCTATTTCCCAAGTAAGAACAGTACATTTTAACTTTTTATGACATAAGATAATAACTCCATTCTTCTTTTTAGTTGTGGGAGAAACAAAAACCGAACCCACCCATTTACTTATAAGCTTTAAGGCTTCTACCTCTGTAAAATGAGTTTCTTGTAAAAAAAAAAAAACTACATTAGGCTTATAGGAAGCTAAATGGGATAGAATTCTCTGCCTCTTTATGAGGTTAACAAAACCTTTTACATTCCAAGAAATAACTGTGAATGTTATAAACAACAACAAAATATAAAGCTGCACGATCCACAAAAATGAAATAGCATGAGTAGCAAGAGAGGAAAGAATAGGAAAATCATTTAAGGACCAGATGGCAACCACAGGAAGAAAAAAGGATATGAAGAGAAAGAGGAGAGGAAAGGGGAAAGATAATAAAAATAACAATAGAAGACAGTACATGTCAAAACTGACGACTGAGATACGTACCTTAATAAGGAACACGAAGAGAGATGGGGTAGTGACACACAGAACAGATAAAGACAGCACAGCCAACAAGGGACAACGTACCACACTGGAACGCCGCATAGAACGAGAAGGAAAAGGACATGATAAAAGAGTCGATGACCTGCAGAGGAAATGAAAAGGATGATATGTGAACAACCAAGATAGTCAACATTTGACGACCTAAATGGGAGACAATCAAAGTTGAAGACACCATAAATAATGCACGACAGTCAACGCAAGGAGGAAGGACCAGCAGTATCTATTGAAGAAATCGAGTGAGAGTCAATAAATGTACTGAAGACAGCTGGATCATCCAAGTAGTCATTTTGTTTTGAAATGTGACTGAAAAGAACAAGGATGAAATAAACCATACCGTGCACCTAAAGCTCGCAACTCAGGATGGAGCTCAAGGAAATCCTTCCTTCTTTTAGCCGTAGCCATGAAGACATCCTAGGAGAGAAAATTGTTTGCCCTAGACCATATAAGATGTTTTTTTGATTTGGCTACGTTCAGAACAGTCTGTGAGTTGCAAAAATAAAATGATCACACCACGAGATTTAGGCGGAGCAACTGAAGAAGACAGGCGAGGACCCAGTCTATGAGCACGCTGAATGTTCAAATTGGTTGCAGAGGTTAAGTCTAGAAGTTTCGGCAAAAATAAGGTAAAAAAGGAAATGGGATCTTCGCCCTCAAAACCCTCAGGAAGACCATACAAACGTAGGTTATTTCGACTATTTCTATTTTCTAGGTTCCCTGCGTGTTTCCTCAACAATAGCACATCCTTCTCCAAAGCTGCAAATTTAGAAGAAAAATCCTGTATGTCGCTGACATGCTGCTCTATTAATGTTAATCTAGATTACATATTTGACCATTTATCATTAAGGCTTTGAATGCAGGTGTTCGTTTCTTCAATATATGGTCGCAAAGCACAAATTTCCTCCAATACTGTCTAACAATATAGGAAATGCGGCTTTTGATGGAGAAGGAGGGTCCTCTTTGAGTCTTTCAGTGGTAAAGGAGGATGAGTGCAGTTTCATTGATGAGAGCGTTGACATTGTTGAGTGAGAAGTGCCAGGCACATATCAAGAACAGAATACGAACCATCCATTGGGGGCACTTTAGAAGAAAAGTCAGAGTCTGATAAGGCTGTGGGATGGCTTTTTGTTGGATATAATGACTTCTTAATTCTGCCCTTAAATCACTTGAGCGCTCCTAGACAACTGAATAAATAACTATGCAAAATATCTTACGTTATAGACACAGTGGGGCCCTTCAGGATTAGGAATGGACCAAGGGTACCTTAAATAGGTTTATGAGGATGAAGCATTCATTTCTCAAATTCCTGTCATAAATAGAGAAAGGAATCCTGTGTGACACAGAAGAGAATACTTCAAGGCACCATTTGTGAAGCCAGAGATGTAAAAATAATAAAGGAGCACCATACACATGAAATATGCAAAGCACCTTAGGGGCTGAAGAAGCGTTAAAGAGAGAGTGCCCCGCATGTAGTAAAAATCAAGATGGCGGTCACAATTATCTTAGCGACGCCATCCGCTGGAAAAGAACTCTAGCTGCCACAAATATGCCTCAAACGGTTAGAAAACAGGTCAAGAGATGTTCTGCTGCATGTCAGAAGTCTTTCCTTCACAGTAGCATTGCAGAAGCTGCAAATATTTCCTCGGCGGTTCCGACGCTGTACGGAGCCCCGAGACTAGGTGGACATCTTGAATGGCGTCCTAACAATACCACTTCTTGGAGCAGGTTTCTAGAACACAGAGCAAGATCACAGGAGTTGGATTCCAAGAGATGGAACTAGGTCCCAGAAGCAGGATTCAAGAGATGAAACTGGATACCAAGAGAAGTAGCAGGATTCCAGGAAATGAAGCAAGTTTCCGGCAGCAAGTAAACAGGAGGGAGAAACCACAACTATAAGATACTGGAGCATTTGTGATGCAATGAGTGACAGCCCTAGCCCATTTTCTTTTATGTAGTGAAATGAAGATAGAGGAACAAGAAGTAAACCGAAGAGGACAAAAGGTAGCCATGATGGATTGGTTAGTCTTAATAATCATTAATGGAAGGAGCCATCTTGGATTGGGACGTATTACCTCACCCCAGTCATGTGACTCATGCAGAGAGAGAAAATAAAGGTACGCACAGGGAAGAGTCAAGAAGCCCACTGAATGAAGGGAGGATTAGGTTAGTTTAAAAGAAAAGAACACGTACTAGGCACTTTCCCAGAGGTGTTCAAGGAATGAACTTTAGAACTGAGTGTTTTACATGCTTCTACCACCAGGCACATCTGGTTTCCAACCTGGGAACAAATGGCAATGTCCTTCTCCATCTTTCACCTGGGCAGAAATAAACAAGAGAGTGGCCGAAAGGGTCCAACCCACAAGGAAACACTGAGCACACCACAAGCAACAGAAACTGGATTACAGAGCGGGACTGACGTGCTAGAATTGTAGTACTGAGTTGGACATCTTGCTAGGCCTGTGTTTGACTTTAAATAGTTAATGTGGATACTTTAAAAAAAAATATCACATTTTCTCCTTTGACCATGTTACCTAAGCAAACGAAATGGATCAGTGCATTTTTCGTCTTCAGGGCTACCTCGTCATTATTTTTTAATAGAGGTACATAATATCTTTCTTGTTTTTGGAAGAATCTATTTAAGGCCTTATGAATTTAGCAAGCTGCTGCTTCTGTTATTATTTTGAGTCAAATATCTGAAGAGTGCAACAACCAAAATCTGGAACAGTATCTTCAATGTTACTGTAATTGAAGCTAAGATAATTGGGTGTCCTATTTCTTAATTAAGGAAATCATTGTGAAAAGCATTATCAGATAATCAATGAGGCTTTTTACCTTAGTGTTTTTCTTAGCTAAATGGCACCACTTTATGCACTTAATTTGGATAAATGATAAAAAGATTCTTCCATTTAAAATAAATATACTCTGTTCTTTTAAACTACTCTCCCCTTACTATGCAAAATCGCAAATATTACTTCAAGGTGTAACTGGGACAACAAATAAACCACATGATCTTTATCTTCTTTCTTACTTTTAACAAAGAAACTGCTTTACATCTGTGATGGCAATATTATATCATCATGCTGAATTGTTAATTAAAAATGTATTGTATCCAACCTGCCTTTTAATGTTTACATTCATTTTAGTTCATCTTATGGGGGTTGTGATACACCCTGGTCTATACTGAATTCATAATTTGTATATAATAGTATTTTACGTTCTATCATTTCTATTAACCTTTGCCGTATATTGTAAAGCATCTAATTAGTTTGGATTATTTGTACATGTCAGAACCCTGTTCAGTGGCCATGGAGCAAGCAGTAACTACTGGGCCCAACTGTGGGGGCTAAGGCCTTTTACTTCTGATGTCACAGGCTCCATCCTGAGCACCTTGGCCAAGTACCCCATCAGTACTTGACACTCAGTTGTAGCGCGAGCCGGGCAGTCCAAGACTTCTTGTGGGGTGGGGGAGGTAGACACAGGGGGTGTACTGAGGCTCACTACTCAAAATATATTCAGTAGCAGCAATAAATGATTGACCAGTCAAATACTTGCTTTTATGAAAAAAGGAGTATTTATGTACCAGCACAAAGTAAAATACGGCATTCACAAACAAAACACACAGTTCCCTCAGGTCAGGGCTCTAGTGGTTGGACAGGTGGGTTCATGACTCCCTCGTCCCTCTTGCTAGCGATAGTGGTTATTCTCCATTTCACTATAGGTGACATTTAGGTTAAGCTCCACTAGAAGTCTGAGTCTCAGGAGTCCCACTACAACTCTTTTTAAGTCAAAGTGTTCCAGCGATGAAACACGACAAGGTAAACAAGTTCCCCCGGGGCCGTCTGCCATGTAAATCAGTCTTACTCGCACCAGCAAAATGTACATGACTGGAATCTTCAAGCGCACCCTTCACAGGTGCTGAAGCAGCAGCGGCTTTCTCCAGTGAGTTCCTCATACGTGGCTCTGCAGGGGCAATTGTCAGCTGTCCTTGAATTCCTCACATGTGGTTGTGCATAGGCAGCAGTTAGTTTTCTGGAGTTTGTTACATGCAGTTCTGCGGGGGCAGCGACCAGGTGGTCCTTAATGCTCCTCTGATGCTGGTAAGTTTCTTTGGATCTTCCTCACAGATGGGGTGGGGGATTTGATGCCCTGATACTGGTCCTAAGCTGGGCTTGGGCCCACACGGATCACCACAGCGGCCTCTTCCTCTCAATGATGTGACTTGACCAGACCACGGCTTTTACAGGTGGCCCCACCGGGCATATGGGGCCACCAACCTCACTGTACACGGGCTATAGCCCTATCTGCACAGTAGCAGTCTTCACAGTGGCCCTACCTGACATATAGGGCTACCAACTTCACTCCGCACTCAGGCTATGGCTGGATCAGTACAACAGTAATCATAACAATGGCTTCCTTCCATTCACGGACTACAACCCAATCGGTGCAAAAGCCGTTCTCTTAACACTTTGCTTCAGAGATCCAGTCAGCAGAATCTCTCACTGGAGTTTGCTTCCTCCAGCGCTCTCCGCTCTTTCACAGGGCACACTGGACTTGGCAGGCAGGCACTGGTGCTCCAGGGCCATTTTATCTCTGATTCCCTGGGTAATGTGCCCTCAAACAGCTAGGAAACTGGCAGGCCTTAGCCTCCAGCCCCGGTCACAGGCACTAGGTCATGTAGAGCTTTTCTTCCTCACGCAGCTTGATTGGCTACTTGACTGTTGACAATTTGTAGGGCTTCAAACTCCCCTTCTTATAGTCAATTTCCAGATACCAAATGTGATTTACAGTCTGAGTCTTTAACGTTTATGTTGGGGTCTGCTTCTTTTTGAATCTACCCTCTCCTCTGACCTGCCCTTCCTCCAGAAAGTAGTCTGTCACAGCAGGAGCGACTTCAAATCTGATAGCCCCACAACACAGGCCATGGGAGTGACTAGAGGTTCACACTTGGATGTCAGCCACAATTATATGTGTATCAAAAGGTTACCACAGGGCTTCAACACTCCTCTTTATAATTCTCTTATCAACCCCATCTTCTTCCTGAGTTGTGCCCAGGCCACTTCCCAGTGATCTCTCTGTGAATCAAAGAACACCCTCTGAAGTATACTGAGGAGCCTGGCTCTCCCTTTCTCCCGTGTGTTTCACCCAGTTCACAGGAATGCAGTAATACACAGCTCATTCTGTCAGCCCTATGTCTCCCAAAATGGAACCCAGAATCTTCCATGTATTGTACTATTCACAGGCACACATACACCCAGCACATGCATACAATATACATGCACTGCATTATCCCTGTACTGTACCATTTACAGGCACACATACATCCAGCACATCTATATGACACACACACACACAAACACTGCCCAGCTCTACACACCAATCTGAGGTAGGCCAAGGGTGAGTTAAGCACACAACAGTGGAGCTTTAAATGAGTGAGCCTGTAGGTCCACTTCAGTGACACAAGTTAAAAAGGATCTGTCCACTCCTACTGATCACTGCATGATATGATGCCACCCTGCACTCCTGCTGCTTAACTACCGGCATCATTACAGTTGTGGCACTCAGGGCAGGGGTACACGTGCATCACTATTTGAGGGACTTTTCCATCCCAAAAGTATACATGAAGTATACATGAAGGCATGATATTTGTTCTATATTGAATTAAAAACTAATTATCTGAAAGAGACACGTTAGTGACAGATTCCTTACCTTAGAATATCCCCAGGCGTCAGGCTGGATCCGGAAAGTTTTTTGCGTAGCAGTACCCTTGCGCGTCGGTCGTCGGCGTCGTGCGGCTCCGCGTCTGTCGTCGGCGTCGTGAGCGCCGGGATGACGTCGCGGGCAGTACTTAGGCGCCGCCCCTGCGCGCTGACGTCAGTTTCTTCTTTTTCCGCGCCAGCAAGCGCAGATCCGGGAAGAGCAGTGCCCTGGTCATTTTTTGACCAAACTTTTTGGTGAATTTTTCACTGTTTTTCTCAATCGACTTCAAGGTGTCGTAGGGATGCCCGGGTTTAAACGTTGCGGCGCCTGCCCTCGGATGATGTCCGTCACAGACCCGCATTGGGAGTGTCTCTTCTGCCTCGGCCGAAGCCACGACACGGAGTCTTGTACCGACTGCCAGGCCCTCAACCCGAAAGCTTTGCGAGAGCGGTCTCGAAAGCTCCTCGAGGCCCAGCATTCGGCTCCGCGGAAGCCCCGGTCGCGTGAGAGGTCCAGGGGTCGATCGCGGAGTCCACACCGGTCGTCGGCATCGAAGTCTTCTTCGTCCGGTAAGTCAAAACACAAAAAGTCCAAAAAGCATCGTCGCTCTAGGACTTCGCCTCGCCGGTCTCGCGACTCGGCTGAGGCCCCTCCCGGCACCGTCCCCGCGGCCCCGGACATGCCTGTGGAGTCGCCCCGCAATACCCGTCCTTCCCGGGTTCGGGGGCGGATCCGGCCCAAGTGCAGGAATTCCTGTCGGCCATGGCCCGCCTCTTCGGGCCTCAAGGTCCCTCCGGTGCACCTTCGGGCCCCGCGGGCCCTGATGGGGTTGCTCCGGCGTCGCCGACGGCTCCGGCATCGCACGTGCCTCCAGCCTCGATCCCGGCTCCGGCTTCGGCCCCGGCCTCGATCCCGGCTCCGCAACCCCCATCGACGCCGGTCGACCTAACGACACCTCCGACGGCGCCGATGTCTCCGGTGCCGTTCTCGACGCCGCCTGGGGCTCCGGGCGGCGTCGTCCCCCAGTTCCTTCCGGCTCCGGACATGGACCCGGACCGACGTCGCTCGACGCCGGTTCCGGCGCCGATGAGACCTTGGGTCCCAAATGTCCCTCCTCCCCCTTATTTTGAACCTGAGGAGGACCAGGAGGACTGGGAGGGGTCTGATGACCCTCTGACACAACAGTGTCAGTACGATGAGGACTGGACAGAGGGTCTAGGGGATGCCAGTGGTCTAGATACTTCCCCTGACACTGGCATGCTGTCTCCTCCCGTGGCTACGGAGGAGGGAGCCAATTTTGCAACGGTGTTGCGTAGGGCGGCTGGAGCCTTACATCTCCAACTCCCTAATGTGGCGGTCAAGCCTAATCTCTTGACAGAGGTGCTTCAAAAGGGGATGATGGACGGAACGTTTGAGCCAATCAAACACTCACCCCCAGTCAACTGATCTGGGTTTAATCCATCATCATTCTTTAGCTCACTCCACCACCCCAGTTCAGACATGGCCATATGCAAATCAGTCTGACCCTGTGCCTCATGGGAACAGTCCAGCCCGAACTGCCAAGCCATGTCTTCCCTGGACCGGAAACAAGCATCCTAGGACCGGTTTCTGGCATTTCAGCCGTCATCAGCCAGGCTTGCTTGAATCCAGTAGCAAAGTGAGCAAGGGACCCACGTCTGGGCATACCCCAGCCAACTTAGGGCGACAAAGCGATACAAAGGGGATGATGGACGGACGTTTGAGCCAATCAAACACTCACCCCAGTCAACTGATCTGGGTTTAATCCATCATCATTCTTTAGCTCACTCCACCACCCCAGTTCAGACATGGCCATATGCAAATCAGTCTGACCCTGTGCCTCATGGGAACAGTCCAGCTCGAACTGCCAAGCCATGTCTTCCCTGGACCGGAAACAAGCATCCTAGGACCGGTTTCTGGCATTTCAGCCGTCATCAGCCAGGCTTGCTTGAATCCAGTGGCAAAGTGAGCAAGGGACCCACGTCTGTGCAAACCCCCGCCAACTTAGGGCTGACAAAGCGATACAAAGGGGATGATGGACGGAACGTTTGAGCCAATCAAACACTCACCCCCAGTCAACTGATCTGGGTTTAATCCATCATCAATCTTTAGCTCACTCCACCACCCCAGTTCAGACATGGCCATATGCAAATCAGTCTGACCCTGTGCCTCATGGGAACAGTCCAGACCGAACTGCCAAGCCATGTCTTCCCTGGACCGGAAACAAGCATCATAGAACCGGTTTCTGGCATTTCAGCCGTCATCAGCCAGGCTTGCTTGAATCCAGTGGCAAAGTGAGCAAGGGACCCACGTCTGGGCATACCCCGCCAACTTGGGGCGACAAAAGCGATACAAAGGGGATGATGGACGGAACGTTTGAGCCAATCAAACACTCACCCCCAGTCAACTGATCTGGGTTTAATCCATCATCATTCTTTAGCTCACTCCACCACCCCAGTTCAGACATGGCCATATGCAAATCAGTCTGACCCTGTGCCTCATGGGAACAGTCCAGCCCGAACTGCCAAGCCATGTCTTCCTGGACCGGAAACAAGCATCCTAGGACCGGTTTCTGGCATTTCAGCCGTCATCAGCCAGGCTTGCTTGAATCCAGTGGCAAAGTGAGCAAGGGACCCACGTCTGGGCATACCCTCGCCAACTTAGGGCGACAAAGCGATACAAAGGGGATGATGGACGGAACGTTTGAGCCAATCAAACACTCACCCCCAGTCAACTGATCTGGGTTTAATCCATCATCATTCTTTAGCTCACTCCACCACCCCAGTTCAGACATGGCCATATGCAAATCAGTCTGACCCTGTGCCTCATGGGAACAGTCCAGCCCGAACCGCCAAGCCATGTCTTCCTGGACCGGAAACAAGCATCCTAGGACCGGTTTCTGGCATTTCAGCCGTCATCAGCCAGGCTTGCTTGAATCCAGTGGCAAAGTGAGCAAGGGACCCACGTCTGGGCATACCCTCGCCAACTTAGGGCGACAAAGCGATACAAAGGGGATGATGGACACAACGTTTGAGCCAATCAAACACTCACCCCCAGTCAACTGATCTGGGTTTAATCCATCATCATTCTTTAGCTCACTCCACCACCCCAGTTCAGACATGGCCATATGCAAATCAGTCTGACCCTGTGCCTCATGGGAACAGTCCAGCTCGAACTGCCAAGCCATGTCTTCCCTGGACCGGAAACAAGCATCCTAGGACCGGTTTCTGACATTTCAGCCGTCATCAGCCAGGCTTGCTTGAATCCAGTGGCAAAGTGAGCAAGGGACCACGTCTGGGCATACCCCGCCAACTTAGGGCGACTAGAGCGATACAAAGGGGATGATGGATGGAACGTTTGAGCCAATCAAACACTCACCTCCAGTCAACTGATCTGGGTTTAATCCATCATCATTCTTTAGCTCACTCCACCACCCCAGTTCAGACATGGCCATATGCAAATCAGTCTGACCCTGTGCCTCATGGGAACAGTCAGCCCGAACTGCCAAGCCATGTCTTCCCTGGACCGGAAACAAGCATCCTAGGACCGGTTTCTGGCATTTCAGCCGTCATCAGCCAGGCTTGCTTGAATCCAGTGGCAAAGTGAGCAAGGGACCCACGTCTGGGCATACCCCGCCAACTTAGGGCGACAAAGCGATTACAAAAGGGGATGATGGACGGAACGTTTGAGCCAATCAAACACTCACCCCAGTCAACTGATCTGGGTTTAATCCATCATCATTCTTTAGCTCACTCCACCACCCCAGTTCAGACATGGCCATATGCAAATCAGTCTGACCCTGTGCCTCATGGGAACAGTCCAGCCCGAACTGCCAAGCCATGTCTTCCCTGGACCGGAAACAAGCATCCTAGGACCGGTTTCTGGCATTTCAGCCGTCATCAGCCAGGCTTGCTTGAATCCAGTGGCAAAGTGAGCAAGGGACCCACGTCTGGGCATACCCCCGCCAACTTAGGGCGACAAAGCGATACAAAGGGGATGATGGACGGAACGTTTGAGCCAATCAAACACTCACCCGAGTCAACTGATCTGGGTTTAATCCATCATCATTCTTTAGCTCACTCCACCACCCCAGTTCAGACATGGCCATATGCAAATCAGTCTGACCCTGTGCCTCATGGGAACAGTCCAGCCCGAACTGCCAAGCCATGTCTTCCCTGGACCGGAAACAAGCAACCTAGGACCGGTTTCTGGCATTTCAGCCGTCATCAGCCAGGCTTGCTTGAATCCAGTGGCAAAGTGAGCAAGGGACCCACGTCTGGGCATACCCCCGCCAACTTAGGGCGACAAAAGTGATACAAAAGGGGATGATGGACGGAACGTTTGAGCCAATCAAACACTCACCCCCAGTCAACTGATCTGGGTTTAATCCATCATCAATCTTTAGCTCACTCCACCACCCCAGTTCAGACATGGCCATATGCAAATCAGTCTGACCCTGTGCCTCATGGGAACAGTCCAGCCCGAACTGCCAAGCCATGTCTTCCCTGGACCGGAAACAAGCATCCTAGGACCGGTTTCTGGCATTTCAGCCGTCATCAGCCAGGCTTGCTTGAATCCAGTGGCAAAGTGAGCAAGGGACCCACGTCTGGGCAAACCCCCGCCAACTTAGGGCGACAAAGCGATACAAAGGGGATGATGGATCGGAACGTTTGAGCCAATCAAACACTCACCCCCAGTCAACTGATCTGGGTTTAATCCATCATCAATCTTTAGCTCACTCCACCACCCATGAGGCACAGGGTCAGACTGATTTGCATATGGCCATGTCTGAACTGGGGTGGTGGAGTGAGCTAAAGAATGATGATGGATTTAACCCAGATCAGTTGACTGGGGTGAGTGTTTGATTGGCTCAAACGTTCCGTCCATCATCCCCTTTGTATCGCTTTGTTCGCCCTAAGTTGGAGGGTATGCCCAGACGTGGGTCCCTTGCTCACTTTGCCACTGGATTCAAGCAAGCCTGGCTGATGACGGCTGGAATGCCAGAAACCGGTCCTAGGATGCTTGTTTCCGGTCCAGGGAAGACATGGCTTGGCAGTTCGGGCTGGACTGTTCCCATGAGGCACAGGGTCAGACTGATTTGCATATGGACATGTCTGAACTGGGGTGGTGGAGTGAGCTAAAGAATGATGGATTAAACCCAGATCAGTTGACTGGGGTGAGTGTTTGATTGGCTCAAACGTTCCGTCCATCATCCCCTTTTGTATCGCTTGTTCAGCCCTAAGTTGGCGGGGCATGCCCAGACGTGGGTCCCTTGCTCACTTTGCCACTGGATTCAAGCAAGCCTGGCTGATGACGGCTGGAATGCCAGAAACCGGTCCTAGGATGCTTGTTTCCGGTCCAGGGAAGACATGGCTTGGCAGTTCTGGCTGGACTGTTCCCATGAGGCACAGGGTCAGACTGATTTGCATATGGCCATGTCTGAACTGGGGTGGTGGAGTGAGCTAAAGAATGATGATGGATTAAACCCAGATCAGTTGACTGGGGGTGAGTGTTTGATTGGCTCAAACGTCCGTCCATCATCCCCTTTTGTATCGCTTTGTTCGCCCTAAGTTGGCGGGGTATGCCCAGACGTGGGTCCCTGCTCACTTTGCCACTGGATTCAAGCAAGCCTGGCTGATGACGGCTGGAATGCCAGAAACCGGTCCTAGGATGCTTGTTTCCGGTCCAGGGAAGACATGGCTTGGCAGTTCGGCTGGACTGTTCCCATGAGGCACAGGGTCAGACTGATTTGCATATGGCCATGTCTGAACTGGGGTGGTGGAGTGAGCTAAAGAATGATGATGGGTTAAACCCAGATCAGTTGACTGGGGGTGAGTGTTTGATTGGCTCAAACGTTCCGTCCATCATCCCCTTTGTATCGCTTGTTCGCCCTAAGTTGGCGGGGGTATGCCCAGACGTGGGTCCCTTGCTCACTTTGCCACTGGATTCAAGCAAGCCTGGCTGATGACGGATGGAATGCCAGAAACCGGTCCTAGGATGCTTGTTTCCGGTCCAGGGAAGACATGGCTTGGCAGTTCGGGCTGGACTGTTCCCATGAGGCACAGGGTCAGACTGATTTGCATATGGCCATGTCTGAACTGGGGTGGTGGAGTGAGCTAAAGAATGATGATGGATTAAACCCAGATCAGTTGACTGGGGGTGAGTGTTTGATTGGCTCAAACGCTCCGTCCATCATCCCCTTTGTATCGCTTTGTTCGCCCTAAGTTGGCGGGGTATGCCCAGACGTGGGTCCCTTGCTCACTTTGCCACTGGATTCAAGCAAGCCTGGCTGATGACGGCTGGAATGCCAGAAACCGGTCCTAGGATGCTTGTTTCCAGTCCAGGAAGACATGGCTTGGCAGTTCGGGCTGGACTGTTCCCATGAGGCACAGGGTCAGACTGATTTGCATATGGCCATGTCTGAACTGGGGTGGTGGAGTGAGCTAAAGAATGATGATGGATTAAACCCAGATCAGTTGACTGGGGGTGAGTGTTTGATTGGCTCAAACGTTCCGTCCATCATCCCTTTTGTATCGCTTTGTTCGCCCTAAGTTGGCGGGGGTATGCCCAGACGTGGGTCCCATGCTAACTTTGCCACTGGATTCAAGCAAGCCTGGCTGATGGCGGCTGGAATGCCAGAAACCGGTCCTAGGATGCTTGTTTCCGGTCCAGGGAAGACATGGCTTGGCAGTTCGGGCTGGACTGTTCCCATGAGGCACAGGGTCAGACTGATTTGCATATGGCCATGTCTGAACTGGGGTGGTGGAGTGAGCTAAAGAATGATGATGGATTAAACCCAGATCAGTTGACTGGGGGTGAGTGTTTGATTGGCTCAAACGTTCCGTCCATCATCCCCTTTGTATCGCTTGTTCGCCCTAAGTTGGCGGGGTATGCCCAGACGTGGGTCCCTTGCTCACTTTGCCACTGGATTCAAGCAAGCCTGGCTGATGACGGCTGGAATGCCAGAAACCGGTCCTAGGATGCTTGTTTCCGGTCCAGGGAAGACATGGCTTGGCAGTTCGGGCTGGACTGTTCCCATGAGGCACAGGGTCAGACTGATTTGCATATGGCCATGTCTGAACTGGGGTGGTGGAGTGAGCTAAAGAATGATGATGGATTAAACCCAGATCAGTTGACTGGGGGTGAGTGTTTGATTGGCTCAAACGTTCCGTCCATCATCCCCTTTGTATCGCTTGTTCGCCCTAAGTTGGCGGGGTATGCCCAGACGTGGGTCCCTTGCTCACTTTGCCATTGGATTCAAGCAAGCCTGGCTGATGACGGCTGGAATGCCAGAAACCGGTCCTAGGATGCTTGTTTCCGGTCCAGGGAAGACATGGCTTGGCAGTTCGGGCTGGACTGTTCCCATGAGGCACAGGGTCAGACTGATTTGCATATGGCCATGTCTGAACTGGGGTGGTGGAGTGAGCTAAAGAATGATGATGGATTAAACCCAGATCAGTTGACTGGGGGTGAGTGTTTGATTGGCTCAAACGTTCCGTCCATCATCCCCTTTTGTATCGCTTTGTTCGCCCTAAGTTGGCGGGGGTATGCCCAGACATGGGTCCCTTGCTCACTTTGCCACTGGATTCAAGCAAGCCTGGCTGATGACGGCTGGAATGCCAGAAACCGGTCCTAGGATGCTTGTTTCCGGTCCAGGAAGACATGGCTTGGCAGTTCGGGCTGGACTGTTCCCATGAGGCACAGGGTCAGACTGATTTGCATATGGCCATGTCTGAACTGGGGTGGTGGAGTGAGCTAAAGAATGATGATGGATTAAACCCAGATCAGTTGACTGGGGGTGAGTGTTTGATTGGCTCAAACGTTCCGTCCATCATCCCCTTTTGTATCGCTTTGTTCGCCCTAAGTTGGCGGGGTATGCCCAGACGTGGGTCCCTTGCTCACTTTGCCACTGGATTCAAGCAAGCCTGGCTGATGACGGCTGGAATGCCAGAAACCGGTCCTAGGATGCTTGTTTCCGGTCCAGGGAAGACATGGCTTGGCAGTTCGGGCTGGACTGTTCCCATGAGGCACAGGGTCAGACTGATTTGCATATGGCCATGTCTGAACTGGGGTGGTGGAGTGAGCTAAAGAATGATGATGGATTAAACCCAGATCAGTTGACTGGGGGTGAGTGTTTGATTGGCTCAAACGTTCCGTCCATCATCCCCTTTTGTATCGCTTTGTTCGCCCTAAGTTGGCGGGGGTATGCCCAGACGTGGGTCCCTTGCTCACTTTGCCACTGGATTCAAGCAAGCCTGGCTGATGACGGCTGGAATGCCAGAAACCGGTCCTAGGATGCTTGTTTCCGGTCCAGGGAAGACATGGCTTGGCAGTTCGGGCTGGACTGTTCCCATGAGGCACAGGGTCAGACTGATTTGCATATGGCCATGTCTGAACTGGGGTGGTGGAGTGAGCTAAAGAATGATGATGGATTAAACCCAGATCAGTTGACTGGGGGTGAGTGTTTGATTGGCTCAAACGTTCCGTCCATCATCCCCTTTTGTATCGAGGTGCTTCAGCCGGCAGCCTCCTCTACGGAGACTGTGCTGCCGTTTAACGACGCCCTCACTGACGTTCTTTTGGGCGCCTGGTCCAAGCCCAACACAGGGGCTCCTGTGGATAGGAACGTGTCCCGACGCCATCGCCCAGCTCCGGGCGACCCCCTGTTTCTCTCTGTCCACCCCACCCCTGAGAGCTTGGTTGTCCAAGCCTCCGCTTCCCAAACCGCCTTCCCTACCGCCCCTCCGGATAGGGAATCCAAACGCCTGGATCAATTTGGGAAGAAGGGTTTTTCTTCCTCCAGTGCTGGCTTGCGGTCCATCAACACCGCCTGCCTTTTGGGCCGATATACCCACTCTTTGTGGGATTCGGTGGTGAATGTTTTGCCCCAGTGTTCTGAGGAGGTCCAGACACTGCTTTCCCGCGCCATTGCGGAAGGAAGGGATGCGGCCAAATACACAATAAGATGTGGCCTTGATACCGCCGACTCGCTGGGCAGGTCTATTGCAACGACGGTGGCGCTACGACGCCACGCCTGGCTGAGAACCACTGGTTTTTCAGGGGATGTCCAGAATACTCTCATGGACATGCCCTTTGATGGAGTCGGTCTTTTTGGGTCCAAAGCAGACCATGCGTTGGAGCGCTTTAAGGACTCACGGGCTACTGCAAAGTCCCTGGGCCTTTCTGCTACACGCCCTCCGCTGACTTCTGCTTTTCGCCCCTATCGTGGCCACGGTAGGGGCGCCCCTTCACGTCAGCAGCCCAGCCACCGGCCCGCGCAGCAGGCGTCTTCGCGTGGCCGAGGACGTGGATTCCGCCGTGGCGGATCGGGCAACCAGCGTGCGGGTCAGGCCACCACCTCCAACCCGTCCGCGGCCTCCAAACCCTCCTAGTCCCTCCTTTCAGGTGCACAGCACGCCGGTAGGGGGCAGGGTCCGCCATCACCTTCCCCGCTGGCGTACCATCACCTCGGACAGGTGGGTCTTGGACATTGTCCGAAGGGGCTACTCCCTCCCCTTCGAGTCCACCCCCCCAGCCATGCCACCTCAATTCCGCCGCATGTCGGGGGATCACTTGGTACTTCTGCAGAAGGAAGTCACGGCCCTCTTGGCCAAGAGGGCCATCGAGCATGTTCCGACCCCAGAAGTAGGGCGTGGTTGCTACTCCCACTACTTCCTGGTGCCCAAAAAGGACAAGGAGGACATGCGTCCTATCTTGGACCTCCGGAACGTCAATCGCTTCCTCCGGAAGGAGAAGTTCAAGATGCTCACCCTAGCTCAGGTCTTGACTGCCCTCGACCCTGGAGACTGGTTGGTAGCGTTGGACTTGCAGGACGCATATTTCCACATTCCCGTCCTGCCGGCCCACCGGCGTTACCTTCGGTTCACGGTAGGCCCCGAGCATTTTCAGTTCATTGTGCTCCCCTTTGGCCTTACCAGTGCCCCTCGGGTGTTCACGAAAGTATTGGCGGTGGTCACAGCTCATCTGCGCCGGGCAGGGGTTTCAGTCTTCCCCTACCTCGACGACTGGCTGCTGAAGGCGGGCTCGTCCCAGGCAGTCGTCTCCCACCTCCAGACTACGGCCGAACTCCTGCACTCGCTGGGGTTCTCCATCAATGTGCCGAAGTCGCATCTGATTCCTTCTCCACAGCTCCTTTTCATCGGAGCAGTTCTGGACACGACGCAGTTTCGGGCCTATCCTCCCGAACGGCGAGTCCGGGATATTCAGGCTATGATTCCGATCTTTCAGCCTTTATCCTGGGTTTCGGTACGGATGACCCTGAGGCTGCTGGTCCTCATGGCCTCCTGCATCCTGCTGGTCAATCATGCCAGATGGCATATGCGGGCTCTGCAGTGGGACCTGAAGTTCCAGTGGGCGCAGCACCAGGGCAACCTGTCCGATCACGTCCAGATCTCGGAGGGGACTGCAAAACAGTTGCAGTGGTGGCTCTCGAACCGGCAATGGGTCATGGGCAGATCCCTCTCCCTTCCCCAGCCAGAGCACACAGTTGTGACGGACGCGTCCCTTCTGGGATGGGGCGGTCACATGGGAGAGGCGGAGATCAGAGGCCTCTGGTCTCCGGCGGAGTCCCGGCTCCATATCAACATTCTGGAGCTCCGGGCGATCCGACTTGCACTCAAGGCATTCCTTCCCTCTGTCAAAGGGAAGGTAGTGCAGGTGTTCACAGACAACACCACCGCCATGTGGTACTGCAACAAACAAGGCGGGGTGGGGTCTTGGACCCTTTGTCAGGAGGCTCTGCGCCTCTGGACATGGCTGGAACATCAGGGCATGTTCCTGATGGTTCAACACCTGGCAGGTTCCCTGAACGCCAGGGCGGACGAACTCAGCCGCAGGTGCATGATGGATCACGAATGGCGTCTTCACTCGGAAGTGGCGCAAGGACTCTTTCTACAGTGGGGAGAGCCTTGGTTAGATCTATTCGCCACCGAAGAGAACGCGCAATGTCATCAGTTCTGCGCGTTGGAATTTCCAAGGCGGCACTCGCTCGGCGACGCTTTTCGTCGCGAGTGGAGTTGCGGTCTGTTGTACGCCTTTCCGCCTATACCACTTCTACCCAGAGTGTTGAAGAAGATTCTGCACGACCGGGCCCAAGTCATTCTTGTGGCTCCGGACTGGGCTCGAAGAGTTTGGTATCCCGAGCTACTCAATATGAGCGTGGATCCCCCGATCCGTCTGCCTCTTTGGGAGGATCTTCTGTCGCAGCAGCAGGGGTCGGTCCTCCACCCGAACCTGTCCAGTCTACACCTGCTTGCGTGGAGATTGAGCGGCGGCAGTTGATTCCTTTCGACTTGCCTCCCGAAGTTTGTGATGTGATTCTGGCAGCCAGGCGTCCCTCCACTAAGGTGGTATACGCCTGCAGGTGGAACAAATTTGTGGCATGGTGCACAGCAAAGGCTGTGAATCCCCTTTCTGCCCCTCTTTCTGAGGTCCTTCTGTTCCTTCTCTCTCTGGCCCAACAGGGTTCTGCCCTGGGTACCATCAAGGGTTATCTTTGTGCTATCTCGGCCTTCCTCAGGCTCCCTGATCAGCCCTCCTTTTCAAGTCCCCTGTTGTTAACAGGTTCTTAAAAGGCATTACACACCTCTTCCCTCCTGTTCCGTTTGTGATGCCTCAGTGGGACTTGAACTTGGTTCTTACCTTTTTAATGTGCGCTCCCTTTGAGCCTCTACATAACTGTCCTCTTCGTCTTCTGACTCTGAAGACAGCCTTTCTGGTGGCCATCACCTCCGCTCGGCGGGTGAGTGAGCTCCAGGCTCTATCTTGTAAACCTCCCTTTCTGTCTGTTCATCCAGACAAGGTTGTTCTTCAGACGCGTCCGTCCTTCTTGCCAAAGGTGGTTACTGCTTTCCACATTGGGCAGACCATTACTTTGCCCACCTTCTTTCCGCCTCCGCATCCTTCCAGAGAGGAAGAGAGGCTCCACCGTCTGGACCCAAAACGTGCGCTCTCCTTCTATATCGACCGCACAAAACACTTCCGGGTGGATGACCAGCTCTTTGTTGGCTACGTGGGCGCCAAAAAAGGTCGGGCGGTGCACAAACGAACTATCTCCCGCTGGGTTACCTTGTGCATCAAGACCTGCTATTCTTTGGCTAAAAAGGAGCCTCCTGTTGGGCTGCGTGTCCATTCCACCAGGGCAACGGCTGCTACCACGGCCTTGGGCCGCGGTGTTCCGCTGCCGGTTTTCTGTCAGGCAGCTACGTGGGCCTCGCTGCACACGTTTACAAAGCATTACTGCCTTGACAGTCAGGTCCGGAGGGACGGCTTCTTTGGCCGTTCTGTCCTCCAGGACTTCCTTGTCTGATCTTTGTTCGCAGACCCACCACCGGGGTTGGTATTGCTGGGGTATCTATTCTAAGGTAAGGAATCTGTCACTAACGTGTCTCTTTCAGATGCACAAGTTACTAACTTGTGTAACGATATATCTGTAAGAGACAGTAGTTAGTGACAGATTCCTACCGCCCACCCATCCTCCCCGTTCTGCGAACTGATTTCTAGGGTTAAGGACATCCCTTTCAGGGCCCTAGTATTTTTCAGACACCTATGTCAGCTTCTTGCAAGGCTCTGCGTTCCTGGCGCGGAAAGTCGTGTACAGAACTGACGTCAGCGCGCAGGGGCGGCGCCTAAGTACTGCCCGCGACGTCATCCCGGCGATCACGACGCCGACGACGGACGCGGAGCCGCACGACGCCGCCTACCGACGCGCAAGGGTACTGCTACGCAAAAAACTTTCCGGATCCAGCCTGACGCCTGGGGATATTCTAAGGTAAGGAATCTGTCACTAACTACTGTCTCTTACAGATATATCGTTACACAAGTTAGTAACTTGTGCTACAAGAACATACTGTCAGATGTATTAACCGTTGCCATACACAGGATTGTGTTGAATTTTTTTTTAACAACCGCTGAAAGAATGCGGAATCCAGTCCACCAAAATATTAACTCATGTCATGTAGCTTTCATTTTTTGCACTTCATCTTCTCAAGAACTAAAAATCAATAACGTGAAATCCTTGGTACTTTGTGAATAAACTTGATTTGCTCTTTGCAGTTTATTCAATGCCCTCATTTTCAAACGTTTTAACCATGTTTTAACTATTGTTATTGTATATTGTACTTTATAATGTGCTCTTTTATGATCCATTTACCTGTGATTGAATAAAGAAAGAATTGATTTTAATTATAATGTAATTCTGAAGGGCGTAGCTTGGAGCGTCAAGATGGCGGTCGCACTCTAAGAGTGCTCCGGACCCCTCCGTCATCCGCTCCAGAATCTGCCACAATCAGCAATCATTCACCCCGCTAACCTGCCGCCTGCATCCTACCACAACTTGTGCCGGTTATTGGAGGCAAAAAACGGTGAACTTGGGAGTGGCGGCCGGCCTTGTATCCAGATCTCCGAGCTGCGCCGCACTTAAGATGGCGGCACCCACTCCCTATGTTTTGCTGCCGTAGCCTACGCCTAGACGCTGGGACTGGTGGGGGAGGTGCCTCTGCGGCGGACCGGGGCCCGCTCCGGCGTGGCCAGCTGACGGGCTGAACGCAGAGTGACATATCCGCTGTGGGCGAGGTGTGGAGTTGCGGCACGGCCCGACTCCGCGTGACCGAGTAAGAAGAGCTCTGGCCTCCGCCGGGGCCTTCCCTCCCCCCGGCTACGCCTCCGGAGCTGGGGCGCGAGCCGAGCCCACGGCGGCTTCCGGGCGGGATATGAGTGAGGGAACGGCTGCTATTTCGGGCAGCAGGCGGCGAGAGACCTGCAGACTGGGTTCCCCCCCATACGCTGAGATCCTGAGGCACAGGGCGGTCTCGAGGCCCAGCCTGAGCCGCCGGGGCCTCCGTGGGGTGCTGGACCACGGACGCCCTGCGATTTTGAGGTCCTGCCGGCTTACGAAGGAGCATCCGCTGCCCAAGCCTCTTGCGGCCTGGTGTGTGAGGGAACCGGGACGTGTGGGGAGGAAGAGGCCTGCCCTGAGCACATCCCTCGGGCCGGGAATAACCGCAGCCGCGGCCCCAACGACCTGCAACTGGTCGGGCCCACAGCAGGGGGGGTCTGAGTCAGGGCAGATCGGCTGTCTCTATCGGCCAGCGGGAATCCCTGCAGAGGTTCCCCCACCCCATCCCCTGTTTATGGAATCCCCGGCACACCTTAAATTGCTCCTGTGTCCTGCGGCCTAGAGGCCCATCGGCCAGAGGACAACCCTGCCTGTAGTCACTGCGACCCTGAGCCTGGGCCCCCTGCCTGCTTGAACAAGCCTCCTAGAAGTCCCCGCTGGCACGGGCGCGACCTGGACCCTGGGCCTCAAATCCCTGTTGGTGAGTGACGTGCCGACCGGATTCCTGGAACGGTATGTGCCTGCAGCGAACGCGCCTGACAGGTGAGTGCGACGGGCCTGAGGGTTTGGCTGCCGTTTCGGGCAGCAGGGGGGCTCAAGGACAGCGTCCCCCCTCTGCCTGATCCTGTGGGCATAAGGTGGCCCAGTGAAACCTGTCGACTCGCCATCCTACAAGAAGCGCCTGGTCCCTGGACTTACCGCAGCCTGGTGGGTGTGGGTGGCGACAACGTGCAGGGGTGATCGGCCAACCGGCCCCTCTGAACAACCAGGTGCAGCAACACTTGGCTATCTGGCTGCGGAGAGGTCTACTGCGGAATCGCGCAGTGGTGGGGCGAACCACGTGGGCCGTGGGAGAGCTGCCTGTCCTGCATCCACCTGCCGCTCGCGGTCACAGAGAGGCCGATCTCTGACTACCGGACCCGGTTGGTCTCCCCTGCCTCACCCACGTTTCACGACCTGAGGCACTTTCTCCTCCTCTGGTGGTACTGGGAACATCTGGCGGCGCTGGTCTTTGAGGGGGCGAACATCTACCCACTGCTATGGGGAGGGACCGAGGCCCGGAGCCTCCCACAACACAGACCAAAATGGACCAATACACGACCACAGAGACCGGAGCGACAGGCGGATCCATAGAAAAGAATGCCTCCACAGTCACCGACCTCAACACCATCCTTCAAGCAATCAATGCCTCGCAAACCTCGGTAGAGAACAAAATTGGTGAGGTCCGAGTCGACATGGCCCTCCTCCGGCAGGACCTCCGCAACGCAACGGCCCGGATCAAAGAAACTGAGTCCCGTAGCTCCACAGTAGAAGACGACGTCCACCAGTTAAAAGACCAAGTCGCGAGTCTGCAGACCCACACTAAAGAACTGCATAAGCGAGCAGAGGATGCGGAAAACAGGTCGAGAAGCAATAATCTCCGTCTGGTAGGATTTCCGGAGGGCTCAGAACAGGGGCAGATGAGCAGCTTCATTGAACACTGGGTACACTCATGGATGCCCAAAAACTCCCTCTCCCCGTGGTTTGCGATCGAGCAGGCCCACCGTTCTCTGTCACCAAAACCTCCGCCGGGAGCACCATATAGACCGATAATTGCTCGGATCCTCAATTTTAAAGATAGAGACTCCATCCTCACCGAAGCACGCAAGCAAAAATCCCTAACGTACCAGGGCCACCCAATAATGATCTTCCCCGACTACACACGGGAGGTCCAAACTCAAAGACGATCATTTGTGGAGGTTGAACAAAAACTCTGTGCTTTGGACCTCCAATATAGGCTTCTTTTTCCAGCCCCCCTCCGAGTGGTGTTCCAGAACAAAACCCTCTTCTTTGAGTCCCCTGAGGCGGCCTGGACTTGGCTGACGGAGGAGCGCCCCCTGAGGCTGAACGCCCTGGATCGATCCCCCAAGGCCCGAACCGAGGACTCCCGGGTGAGGTCACCTAAGCCAAGCAACAGACACACACGCTCACGCAAGGGACGAGGAATGCGCCGGGCTAGATTGGAATCACCCTTGGGTCCTGGACCGCATCCAAAAACGCGGGAGCCTTTGAACAACTCCCACTCCTCGCGGCGAGCTGGTTCAACAGGCCATTCGGATCCTGGAGGCACCTCGCCTCGAACCTCTCCAGTGGACTTGGCAGACTCGGACCTCTCTCTCGGAGTCCAGCACTCCTTGAATGCTAACTCTGCGCAGAGGCGGACTGCCTGAAACATAAGACGTGGCTCATTCCCGATAGCCGTGTCTACCGCAATTCCAGTTCTTCTGATTGCTGTGATAAAATATCCTTTATGTGAGTAGGGGTCCTCCACGAATCTCCACACCCAAGCGTTTCAGTTTGGTATTTTGCATTGGTTGTTAGGGTCGACAGATGCTTCCGTTCCCGAAGTATAGGGTGTGGGGGGGGTAAGGAAGGGTGGGGGGACCGTTGTCCCGGTTTCTTGTTAATACACCTTGTTTGCCACACCAGCACTCTTCTTCAGCAATATGACACTCGCACATACAGCCAAAGTTGCAGAGACACACTTGTAGCCCACAGCTTGCACGCAGAGCAGTGCACCCCTCGCTTCGCTCACCTCCCGTGGGTCCTCATCTGCACTTCCACCCACCATGACAGACACACGTAATGGCAGGGACCTGCTCCGTATAATATCATGGAATGTCAATGGGTTACTGGACAGAGTTAAATGGACAGTGGTCCTGCGGTATGCGCAGCGCCATACAGCTGACATACTACTGCTCCAAGAAACCCATCTCCTAGGTAATAACTGCCCCTTTCTGGCACGATACGGCTATGACAGAGTTTGGCATTCAGGGTTCAGTCGGGGGTCAAGAGGCGTGGCAATCCTAATGCGGCGCAGTCTCCCTTTTGTACTTACCAAAGTCACTAATGATCCCCTGGGATGCTTTGTAGCCCTCAGAGGAACCATAGGAGGCACTGCCCTCAATTTCTGTATACTCCCCGACATCACTGCTTGCTCCTACCCTCAAACGCACCGCAGACCTCATCGCCTCTCTGCCCTCCCGACTTTAATGTAGTAATGCAGCCCGTCCTTGATACCGCAAACACCCCATCTGCCACAAGATCCACCCATGCTAAACTCCTGGCAAACTGGGCAAGCACCCTGGGAGTCTGTGACGTCTGGAGGGTCTGGCACCCCCATAGCAAACAATTCACACATACATCTGCCGCGCACCATACACATGCGCGACTTGATTATATCTTCATGCCCGCCCCCGACTGTCAAAAAATTAGAGACATTACCATCCTTCCTAGGGGTATATCTGTCCATTCGCCCATGTTTTTGGGAGTGGGAGACCACCCGGACGCGCTGCGCCCGATATGGAGGATGAATGCCTTGTTCCTCCAAGACAAGGACTTTAAGAAAACTGTAGGTAAAGAACTCAAGCAATACTTTCTCACTAACCAAGGCTCCATCTCCTCCCCGGGCACTCTGTGGGAAGCAGGCAAGGCCACCATTCGCGGCTTTGCCAAAGGCCAGCTTAAGCTCAAGCGGCTAGCACAGAACTCCCAGATCACTCTCCTGGAGGCCCAGGCAACCCTCCTTGAAAACCGAGTGCCAGAGCAGAGAGATGACTCACAAGACAGACGACTGGCGTTCCTACGAGATGAGATTAGGCAGACTTCTATGGAGGCCGCTAGGCTACTATGGAGATCCTCTGTAATTAGGGTGTATGGGTGGGGGGACAAAAACCGGAAGATTCTACATCGACTGGCCAAATACCCCATGGCTAATCGCATAATCCCAGAGATTAAAGACCCAGACTGTATTATCCATTGCTCACCTGCGGCGATGGCCCAGAGTTTCGCTGCCTACTATTCTAGGCTTTACTCCAAGCAGCACCCTAGCCTCCCCCTCCCTGAGTTGCTCCACCAAGAGCGCATCTCTCTCGCCTCACTGCAGCAGAAAGGGCTGACCTGGACCTCCCCATTACTCGAGAGGAGATCAACGATGCCATATCCCGTACCGCATCAGGCAAAACTTCAGGCCCTGATGGGCTCCCACAGGAGTACTACGCTGCTTATCAGGAAACACTTGTTCCCCGCCTTTTGGATGTATACGCCGAAGCGGTCAAGAGTGGCTCGTTTCGGCCAGAAACGGACGCTGCCACCATAGTGGTGATCCCTAAATCCCAGCCCCCCTCAGTGCTATGCTCCGACTACCGCCCCATCTCTCTCATTAACGCGGAAGTTAAAATATTTGCATCGGTCCTAGCCAATAGACTGAGGCCCTATCTTGCCAAACTAGTCCACTCTGACCAATGTGGGTTTATGCCATCCCGAAGCACTAGGCACTGCCTCAGACGCCTCCACCTAGCTCTAGCACACCGCCAGTCACTGACCCCTTACTTAGCACTTCTCCTCATTGACTTTGAGAAGGCTTTTGACTCTGTAGACTGGCAGTACCTGGAAGAGGTACTGCTCGAGATGGGCCTGGGGCAACACTTCCGTACTTTAATTAAGATACTATACACCAGACCGCAGGCACGTATCCTTGTTAACAGGGCTTTGTCAGGGCCGTTTCCTATTAGAAGGGGGACAAGGCAGGGATGTCCCCTCTCACCGCTCCTATTCGCATTAGCGACGGTACCCTTAGCATGCCTTATACGATTTGACGACCGAATTAGGGGATGGAAATGGCCAGGTTTAGACGAAGATAAAATCGCCCTTTATGCGGACGATGTCCTGCTCTTTCTGGCTGAACCGGCCCAGTCTGGACCCCATTGTCTTCGGGCGTTGCATCTCTTTGGACAGGCCTCAGGCCTCCATTTAAACCCCACCAAATCCGTCCTGGTTCCTCTCCATGTCTCGAGAGACTGCTTTGATTGGCAGTCCACAATACCTCTTAGGAGGCAATCCTTTAAATACCTCAGAATCTGGGTGCCCTGCTTCCTGACCATGCATGGTCGCTTAACGTGACCCCATTGGTGAGGAGAGCCCGAGCTGACCTCCACAGATGGCAGACGTTACCGCTGAACCCTCTGGGAAGAGTCGCTCTCTTCAGAATGATGATACTGCCCAGGTTGTTATACATAATTCAAAATACACCCTTTTGTTTCCCACAAACTTGGTTTAAGGAACTAGATAGCCTGGCCACCAAATTCCTTTGGAACGGTCGGAGACATCGTTTGGCCCTGTCCCAATGCCAGATCCCATCCTTCGATGGAGGAATGGGCATGACTAACCTATACCTGTATTACTTGGCGACCCGCTTACTTACAATACACGATTGGTTCAATGGAGGCTGGTCGGATCCAGCATACAGGGTGGAACTGAGTATCTTGGGCCTACCCAGGATCCAGGAGATGATGTACGGGGGTCCTGTCTCTAGATCTTTGCCCATGGTGACACGGGAGGTTCTCCTGTCCTGGCGCGCCTCCTTGCGCCATACCAAATGGTCGAACAAGCTAACCCAATACACACCGCTCTGGCAAGGCTCCTGGCTTCAGGAGGTCAGCAGCCTAGAAGGATTCAGGGCTTGGGACCTTATTGGCATCTCGCAACTCGGAGACGTATGGGGAGGCGACCACATGCGCACTTTTCAAGACTTACAAACCTGATACTCCCTACACTCCTCTAAGTTTTACAGGTATCTGCAGCTACGCCACGCCCTCCACAGCCACATATCAAATGGCACCTCACTGCCGGAATATAGTCCACCCGAGGCGCAAACCATGACAGGTAACTTGGGGAAGAGAGGGATCTCCCGTATCTACCGATCCTTAACAAACAACACCCCCAACACGTTGGACCGACTTAGGGATCAGTGGGAGGGATGAATCGGGCCTCTGGAGGAAGAAGACTGGAGAGACGCACTGATGGCACCCAAAACAGTCACCACTTCTGCTAGGCTCCGTTTGGTCCAGCTATACTACCTACATACCGCATACCTAACACCAAAACGCCTCCACAGCGCAGGGCTACGACCCAATGCATCATGCTCACGCTGCAATCAGGATCAGGCAGATTTCTTTCACATGGTATGGAACTGCCCCGTCACCACACGACATTGGGACTCCATAGAGAAGGAGCTCACGGAGGTTCTGGGCTGGGAGGTCCCACATGAGCTGTTAAATGTGCTCCTGGGAACCACTGACGGGTTGGACGGGTCTAGAGCCGACAAATTATTTCTAAACACAGCCATGATGGTGGCCAAGAGGGACATTGCAGCCAACTGGTTGAATCCTGCCTCACCTACCATAACGAAATGGCGTAGAGGAGTGGACTGGTGCGCAGCACAGGAGAGGCCTATGTACGTGGCGAGAGGGTGTCCGGCGAAATATTGCAAAGTCTGTGGCAAATGGTTGGGGCCACTATAATAATACCTCATTCGCTGGATTGTGAGCTATGTGCGAGACTTTGTTTTGTCATCTTCTTTGTAATTATGTACTCCAGGGGCCTTCTCTGTATGGGTAACATGACGACGCCCTACACTTGCTGCGAAATGCTGTATTTGATTAATGCTGGTTATTTCCCTGTTTTAAAAACCAATAAAGTTGATTATCAAAAAATTATAATGTAATTCTTTGTTTGTTAATTTGTATTTATAACTGTGTACACAATGTTTAGAAACTATGGTGTAAAAGGGTTCCCATTCCTGTTCTCTGATAACTCTGGCCATGTCATATATATGTTAGACATGCTACTACACAATTAATAAACAGGAGGCCTGTAATCAACCCCATTCAAATATGATGACTGCAATCTCTCGACTACATACCATACAGAACTCAGTGGCTAGACTCATCCGCGATCTCCCCAAACGGACCCACATCACCCCACACCTGAATAAACTTCACTGGCTCCCCGTCCACAAGAAATCTTAGTTCAAGATACTGACCCATGCCTACAAAGCCCAGCACAACCAATAACCAGCATACATCAACCACCGCCTGAGCTTCCACCAACCCTCCAGGAACCTGTGCTCCACCTCCCTCGCTCACTCTCCCCACATCCGCCGAAGCAACAGTGGAGTTTTTATGGTCTGGCGTGACAGCACAGCTGTTGCCAGACAATTAAGTGAGCATCACTATAGAGGGGCTTTGGATCCGCTCACATGTTGGGAGTCAGGAGTACATGTTTTGGATGGGCAGAAGTTATATGCTTCCACAAAAAAGTGCTTGCCCTCCATGCAGCTGTGATCATTTGGTTTATTTATCCAGCTGCCTAAGCTTGAACTTTTAGGGGCACGCACATGACAGTAGAATGGTATTAAAGTGTCTTAGATAACTAAATAATTTGTGTTGTTTTTCTCTGGCAGCAGCACAGATGGGAGGAGGGCAGTCATTAACCTACATGGATTTTAGGTCTGGCTTGACAGTGCAACTGTCACCTGAAATTTTACCGTAAACCAATATTAATCTATAGTTCTTTGCTTCCACACAGATACATATATATTCCCATGCTATTTACTTGTAATGATTCACATTACAATACAAGATTTCTTTAAATCCAGGCCTATTGACATTGCCAATGCTTTAGTAACCTGGCAAAATGACCACCAGATGACATTTAGACATGGACCGACAGATTGCAGAGACACTGGGCATCTTTTATTTGCTTCATGCTACCTTTGAAGATAGGGTACCTGTCCTATGGGGTTATCCAACTTGAATCCTTACCGCCCTTTCCAACTTTACATCTAATTAGAACCTTTTCCTGGATAGATTTCTTTTCTACCATCTCCTCCTAAATGGTACTTGCAATAATTTGTAACCACAGTACCCAGAATATACCTGGGATAAGGGAACAAGAGGCACGGGGTACTGGGAGTCAGCAGCCTCCAACATAAATGTATAACCACAACAGAGCTACTCCCAGTATACTAGTCTATGTGCAATGTATCTAAATAAGTGAGTGAAGGTGTCTCACAAAAAGTGAAGGACTGGTCTCACACACCACCTGGTGTCATGCTTCATCATAGACCAGTCCTCGCCCTCTAAAAACTTGGTTTGATAGAGGGCGGGCATACACCTGACGACAGGGATGCACTTCTAAACTAAGTGGGGGCCCTTATAAAGAAAAGTGAATTTAAAACCCATTCCAGATGTCAAATTAATTTATTATCTACCGGCATCTGTATGGTATTAAAAATGTAAAGTGATCGATAAACTGGGGATTTTATTGTCCCTTTACCGACATCAATATGGTCAACATGTTTCTGCCAAGAGGCCCAAGAGGGTCCGCGGCATTCATCAGGACCTAAATAGTGATCTGGAGGGCTCCTTTCCCCCCCTTTTTACTGATGAAAGATATATACAGTGATTACATCTCTTTTAACATCTTCTACCATGCAGTAATATCTTTTATGAACCGGGTCCTCTAGTCCAGAATCAACCATCAAGCATAAAATCTGAAAGAGACAATCTGAAAGAGACACGTTAGTGACAGATTCCTTACCTTAGAATATCCCCAGGCGTCAGGCTGGATCCGGAAAGTTTTTGCGTAGCAGTACCCTTGCGCGTCGGTAGGCGGCGTCGTGCGGCTCTGCGTCCGTCGTCGGCGTCGTGATCGCCGGGATGACGTCGTGGGCAGTACTTAGACGCCGCCCATGCGTGCTGACGTCAGTTCTTCTTTTTCCGCGCCAGTAAGCGCAGATCCGGGAAGAGCAGTGCCCTAGTCAATTTTTGACTACGTTTTTTTGTGAATTTTTTCACTGTTTCTTTTCGAGTCTTTAACGACTCCTAGGTGTCGTAGGGATGCCCGGCTTCAAGCCATGCGACGCCTGTGGTCGAATGATGTCGATCACAGACCCGCATCTAGAGTGTCTCTTCTGTCTCGGCCGAGACCACGACACGAAGTCGTGCCCTGACTGCCGGAAACTTCACCCGAAGGCTTTGCGAGAGCGGTCTCGAAAGCTACTCGAGGGGCCGGTCGCGGAGTCCCCGCCGGTCGTCGGAGTCCAAGTCTTCGCGCTCCTCGGGTAAGTCGAAGCACAAAAAGTCTAAGAAGCGTCATCGCTCTAAGACTTCGCCTCGCCAGTCTCGCGACTCGGCTGAGGTCCCTATCGGCACCGTCCCCGCTCCTGCGGCCCCGGACATGCCTATAGAGCCGCCCCAGCATTACCCGTCCTTTCCGGGTTCGGGGGCGACTCCGGCCGAAATACAGGAATTCCTGTCGGCCATGGCCCGCCTCTTCGGGCCTCAAGGTCCCTCCGGTGCGCCTTCGGGCCTCGCGGGCCCTGATGGGGTTGCTCCAGCGTCGCCGTCGACTCCGGTCCCGGCGCCGCCTGTCCCACCAGCCTTCATCCCGGCCTCGGCTCTGGGCCCCGGCCTCGATCCCGGCTCCGGTGGTACCGCAACCCCCATCGACGCCGGTTGACCTAACCACGCCTCCGCCGACGTCCCCGGTGCCGTTCCTGACGCCGTCCGGGGCTCCGGACGGCGTCGTTCCCCGGCTCTCTCCGGCTCCGGACATGGAGCCGGACCGACGTCGCTCGACGCCGGCTCCGGCGCCGATGAGACCTTAGATCCCAAATGTCCCTCCTCCTCCATATTTTGAACCTGAGGAGGACCAAGAGAGCTGGGAGGGGTCTGAGGACCCTCTCACACAACAGTGTGAGGAGGATCCGGACTGGGCTGAGGAACTTGGGGATGCCAGTGGTCTAGACACCTCCCCTGACACTGGCATGCTGTCTCCTCCCGTGGCTACGGAGGAGGGAGCTAATTTTGCAACAGTGTTGCGTAGAGCAGCTGGAGCCTTACATCTCCAATTGCCTACTGTGGCCGTCAGGACTAACCTCCTGACAGAAGTGCTTCAGCCGGCGGCTTCCTCCTCGGAGACTGTGCTGCCATTTAATGATGCACTCACTGACGTTCTTTTGGGTGCCTGGTCCAAACCCACCACAGGGGCTCCTGTGGATAGGAACGTGGCCCGACGCCATCGCCCTGCTCCGGGCGACCCCTTGTTTCTCTCCCAACATCCCACCCCCGAGAGCTTGGTTGTCCAAGCCTCTGCCTCCCAAACCGCCTTCCCTACCGCCCCTCCGGATAGGGAATCCAAACGCCTGGACCAATTTGGGAAGAAGGCTTTTTCTTCCTCCAGTGCTGGCTTGCGGTCCGTCAACACCGGTTGCCTTTTGGGCCGATATACCCACTTCCTGTGGGATTCGGTGGTGGCTGTTTTGCCGCAGTGTTCTGAGGAGGTCCAGACACTGCTTACCCGCGCCATTGCAGAAGGGCGAGATGCGGCTAAATACACCATACGTTGTGGCCTTGATACCGCCGACTCGCTGGGCAGATCGCTTGCAATGACGGTGGCGCTGCGTCGCCACGCCTGGCTGAGAACAACTGGTTTCTCGGGTGATGTCCAGAATACACTCATGGACATGCCCTTTGATGGAGTCTGTCTTTTTGGTTCGAAGGCAGACCATGCGCTGGAGCGTTTTAAGGACTCACGGGCTACTGCCAAGTCCCTGGGCCTTTCTGTTGTACGCCCTCCGCTAACCTCTGCTTTTCGCCCCTTTCGTGGCCACGGAAGGGGCGCCCAGTCACGTCAGCTGCCCAGCCACCGGCCCGCACAGCAAGCGTCTTCGCGTGGCCGAGGACGTGGATACCGCCGTGGCGGTTCGGGCAACCAGCGTGCGGGTCAGGCCACCACCTCCAACCCGTCCGCGGCCTCCAAGCCCTCCTAGTCCCTCCTTTCCGGTGCACAGCACGCCAGTAGGGGGCAGGGTCTGCCATCACCTTCACCACTGGCATACCATTACCTCGGACAGGTGGGTCTTGGACATTGTCCGAAGGGGCTACTCCCTCCCCTTCGAGACCACCCCCCCAGCCATGCCACCTCAATTCCACCGCATGTCAGGGGATCACTTGGTGCTTCTGCAGAAGGAAGTCACGGCCCTCTTGGCCAAGAGGGCCATCGAGCATGTTCCGACCCCAGAAGTAGGACGTGGTTGCTACTCCCACTACTTCCTGGTGCCCAAAAAGGACAAGGAGGACATGCGTCAAATCTTGGACCTCCGGAACGTCAATCGCTTCCTCCGGAAGGAGAAGTTCAAGATGCTCACCCTAGCTCAGGTCTTGACTGCCCTCGACCCTGGAGACTGGTTGGTAGCGTTGGACTTGCAGGACGCTTATTTTCACATCCCCGTCCTGCCGGCCCACCGGCGTTACCTGCGGTTCACGGTAGGCCTCGAGCATTTTCAGTTCACCGTGCTCCCCTTTGGCCTTACAAGTGCCCCTCAGGTGTTCACGAAAGTGATGGCGATGGTCGCAGCTCATCTGCGCCGGGCAGGGGTTCCAGTCTTCCCCTACCTCGACGACTGGCTGCTGAAGGCGGGCTCGTCCCAGGCAGTCGTCTCCCACCTCCAGACTACGGCCGAACTCCTGCACTCGCTGGGGTTCTCCATCAATGTGCCGAAGTCGCATCTGATTCCTTCTCCACAGCTCCTTTTCATCGGAGCAGTTCTGGACATGACGCAGTTTCGGGCCTATCCTCCCGAACGGCGAGTCCGGGATATTCAGGCTATGATTCCAATCTTTCAGCCTTTATCCTGGGTTTCGGTACGGATGACCCTGAGGCTGCTGGGCCTCATGGCCTCCTGCATCCTGCTGGTCAATCATGCCAGATGGCATATGCGGGCTCTGCAGTGGGACCTGAAGTTCCAGTGGGCGCAGCACCAGGGCAACCTGACCGATCACGTCCAGATCTCGGAGGGGACTGCAAAACAGTTGCAGTGGTGGCTCTCGAACCGGCAATGGGTCATGGGCAGATCCCTCTCCCTTCCCCAGCCAGAGCACACAGTTGTGACGGACGCGTCCCTTCTGGGATGGGGCGGTCACATGGGAGAGGCGGAGATCAGAGGTCTCTGGTCTCCGGCGGAGTCCCGGCTCCATATCAACATTCTGGAGCTCCGGGCGATCCGACTTGCACTCAAGGCATTCCTTCCCTCTGTCAAAGGGAAGGTAGTGCAGGTGTTCACAGACAACACCACCGCCATGTGGTATTGCAACAAACAAGGCGGGGTGGGGTCGTGGACCCTTTGTCAGGAGGCTCTGCGCCTCTGGACTTGGCTGGAACATCAGGGCATGTTCCTGATGGTTCAACACCTGACAGGTTCCCTGAACGCCAGGGGCGGACGAACTCAGCCGCAGGTGCATGATGGATCACGAATGGCGTCTTCACTCGGAAGTGGCGCAAGGACTCTTTCTACAGTGGGGAGAGCCTTGGTTAGATCTATTCGCCACCGAAGAGAACGCGCAATGTCATCAGTTCTGCGCGTTGGAATTTCCAAGGCGGCACTCGCTCGGCGACGCTTTTTGTCGCGAGTGGAGTTGCGGTCTGTTGTACGCCTTTCCGCCTATACCACTTCTACCCAGAGTGTTGAAGAAGATTCGGCACGACCGGGCCCAAGTCATTCTTGTGGCTCCGGACTGGGCTCGAAGAGTTTGGTATCCCGAGCTACTCAGTATGAGCGTAGATCCCCCGATCCGTCTGCCTCTTCGGGAGGATCTTCTGTCGCAGCAGCAGGGGACGGTCCTCCACCCGAACCTGTCCAGCCTCCACCTGCTTGCGTGGAGATTGAGCGGCGGCAGTTGATTCCTTTCGACTTGCCTCCCGAAGTTTGTGATGTGATTCTGGCAGCCAGGCGTCCCTCCACTAAGGTGGTATACGCCTGCAGGTGGAACAAGTTTGTGGCATGGTGCACAGCAAAGGCTGTGAATCCCCTTTCTGCCCCTCTTTCTGAGGTTCTTCTGTTACTTCTTTCCCTGGCCCAACAGGGTTCTGCCCTGGGTACCATCAAGGGCTTTCTCAGGCTTCCTGATCAGCCCTCCCTTTTCAAGTCCCCTGTTGTTAACAGGTTTCTAAAAGGCATTACACACCTCTTCCCTCCTGTTCCGTTTGTAATGCCTCAGTGGGACTTGAACTTGGTTCTTACCTTTCTTATGTGCGCTCCCTTTGAGCCGCTACATAACTGTCCTCTTCGTCTTCTCACTCTGAAGACAGCCTTTCTGGTGGCCATCACCTCCGCTCGGCGGGTGAGTGAGCTCCAGGCTCTTTCATGCAAACCTCCCTTTCTGTCTGTCCATCCAGACAAGGTTGTTCTTAGGACGCGTCCGTCCTTCTTGCCAAAGGTGGTTACTGCCTTCCACATTGGGCAGACCATCACTTTGCCCACCTTCTTTCCGCCTCCGCATCCTTCCAGAGAGGAAGAGAGGCTCCACCGTCTGGACCCAAAACGTGCGCTTTCTTTTTATATCAACCGCACACAACACTTCCGGGTGGATGACCAGCTCTTTGTTGGTTACGTGGGCGCCAAAAAGGTCGGGCGGTGCACAAGAGAACCATCTCCTGCTGGGTAACCTTGTGTATCAAAGCCTGCTATTCTTTGGCTAAGAAGGAGCCTCCTGTTGGGCTGCGTGCCCATTCCGCCAGGGCAACGGCTGCTACCACGGCTTTAGGCCGCGGTGTTCCGCTGCAGGATATCTGTCAGGCAGCTACGTGGGCCTCGCTGCACACGTTTACAAAGCATTACTGCCTTGACAGTCTGGTCCGGAGGGACGGCTTCTTTGGCCGTTCTGTCCTCCGGGACTTCCTTGTCTGATCTTTGTTCGCAGACCCACCACCGGGGTTGGTATTGCTGGGGTATCTATTCTAAGGTAAGGAATCTGTCACTAACGTGTCTCTTTCAGATGCACAAGTTACTAACTTGTGTAACGATATATCTGTAAGAGACAGTAGTTAGTGACAGATTCCTACCGCCCCACCATCCTCCCCGTTCTGCGAACTGATTTCTAGGGTTAAGGACATCCCTTTCAGGGCCCTAGTATTTTTCAGACACCTATGTCAGCTTCTTGCATGGCTCTGCGTTCCTGGCGTGGAAAGTCGTGTACAGAACTGACGTCAGCGCGCAGGGGCGGCGCCTAAGTACTGCCCGCGACGTCATCCCGGCGATCACGACGCCGACGACGGACGCGGAGCCGCACGACGCCGCCTACCGACGCGCAAGGGTACTGCTACGCAAAAACTTTCCGGATCCAGCCTGACGCCTGGGGATATTCTAAGGTAAGGAATCTGTCACTAACTACTGTCTCTTACAGATATATCGTTACACAAGTTAGTAACTTGTGCATTAGTTATAGATTCCTTACCTTGTGAATTACCCCCAGGTGTCAGACTGGATCCGGAGAATTTTTTCGTCAGCAGTACCCCTGCGCGTCGAAAGGTGGTGTCGGTCGGCTCCGCATTCGTCGTTGGCGTCGTGGTCGCCGGGATGACGTCGCAGCAGCTACTTAGACGACGCCCCGCGCGCTAACGTCAGTTCTTTCTTTTCCGCGCCAGCCAGCGCAGATCCGGAGAGAGCGGTACTTCCAGTCACTTTTTGACTGACTTTTTGCCGACTTTTGTCAACGTTGTTTTTGAGTCTTCGACTCCTGGTGCATTTCAGGGATGCCCGGTTTCAAGGTTCCTGCCGATGGTTGATGTCGGTGACGGATCCGCACCTCGTGTGCCTGTTCTGTCTGGATCCCGATCATGACTCCAAGTCGTGTTCCGACTGCCGGACCATGAACCCGAAGTCTTTGCGGGAGCGGTCCCGAAAGCTTCTCGAGGCCCGGCAGTCTGCTCCGCTCTAAGTCCCGGTCGCGTGGGAGGTCGAGGGACCGGTCGCGGAGCCACCACCACCAATCTTCATCCAAGTCTTCGCACTCCTCTGGTAAGTCGAAGCACAAGAAGAAGTCGAAGAAGCATCGTCGCTCTTCGACTTCTTCCCGTCTGAGGGATGCGGGTGGTGCCCCTCCTGCGGCTCCGCGTGCGGAGCCCGTTGGGTCGACTCCGGGTTTCCCTCCCTTTCCCGGGACCCGGTGCGACCTCTGCCCAGCTTCGGAGTTTCTACGACGCGATGCATGCCATCTTTGGGCAGCCCGACTCCGCCGGCGCGCCTTCGGGCCCCGCGGACTCGGCTGGGGGCCCTGGGCCTTCGACGCCGGTGGCTTCGGCCCCGGCACCGCAGAGTCCCCTTGAATCCAGTCCGCAGCCGACGCCGGTTGTGTCCCCAGTCGGCGTCCACCCCTGCCTCCACCCCGACGTAGACACGGAGCTGGACCGGCGTTGACCGACGCCGGATCCGACGCCGACGGGTACTTTTGTGCCCCTGTTCTACCCTGGTTATTTAAGGCCAGATTGGCAACCAGAGGAGGGTGAGGAGGACTGGGAGGGGTCTGGAGACCCTTTGACTGACCAGTTGGGTTACGAACCGGACTGGAGAGAGGAACTGGGGGAAGCCAGTGGTCTGGAGACCTCACCAGACCTTGGCATGTTGTCTCCTCCTACTGTGGCTAAGGAGGAGGGAGCGTCTTATGCAGTGGTATTGCGTAGGGCAGCCGAGGCTCTCAACCTCGAGCTCCTTACGGTGGCGGTCAGGACTAACCTCCTGACAGAGGTGCTTCAACCGGCAGCGAGCTCTTCGGAGCCCCTGCTGCCATTTAATGAATCCCTAACCGACTTCCTTTTGGGCACATGGTCCAGGCCCAAAATAGGGGGTCCTGTGGATAGGATGATTGCCCGACGCCACCATCCCGGGCGACCCCACTTTCCTCTCCCAACACCCCACCCCTGAGAGCTTGGTGGTCCAAGCCTCCACGTCCAAAGGCGCATTCCCTAATGCACCACCTGATAGGGAATCCAAAAAGCTGGACCACCTTGGGAAGAAGATGTTTTCTTCCTCCAGCTTGGGACTGCGGTTGGTAAACACCGCATGTCTGTTGGGCCGTTACACCCACTCCGTGTGGGATACGGTGGCGCAGGTGCTGCCCCAGTGCCCGAAGGAGGCCCGGGCCGTAGTCTCCTGTGCAGTTGCCGAGGGGAGAGACACAGCCAAGTTTACCATTCGCTGTGGACTGGACACCGCCGACTCGCTAGGTAGGACGATTTCCACGTTGGTAGCCCTTCGACGCTACGCCTGGCTGAGGTCGACTGGTTTTTCAGGAGATGTCCAAGCTACCCTTATGGACATGCCCTTTTATTGCCGACGCCTGTTCAGCGACAAGGCAGACTAGGCTAGAGCGCTTTAAGGACTCTCGGGCTACGGCCAAGTCCTTGGGCCTCTCCACCACCCGCCCTGCGCAGTCTGCTTTTCGCCCCTTTCGTGGCTATGGAAGGGGTGCCCCGCCAGGTTCCGCCCAGAGCCACAGGCCGGCTCAAGCTTTTCAGCCCCTGCGCGGCCGGGGGCGTGGCAACCACCACCGTGGGTCTGGGGCCCAGCGCGCTGGCCAGTCAACCACAGCCCCCTCTGCAGCAGCCTACAAACCCTCCTAGTCCAACCTTTCAGGGCCACCGATCGGCAGTGGGCGGCAGGATTCGCCATCACCTCCCCCACTGGTGCACAATCATGTCGGACAGGTGGGTTTTTCAGATACTCCGAAGGGGCTACTCCCTCCCCTTCGAGACTACCCCCCCAGCCATGCCACCTCAGTACCATCGCATGTCGGAGGATCATCTGGCCGTTCTCCAACAGGAAGTTACGGCTCTCTTGGCCAACGGAGCCATCGAGCGAGTTCCTGCCCCAGAAGTAGGTCGTGGTTGCTATTCCCACTACTTTCTGGTGCCCAAGAAGGACAAAGGCCTGCGTCCTATCTTGGATCTCAGGAACGTCAACCGCTTCCTCCGGAAGGAGAAGTTCAAAATGGTGACGCTAGCTCAGGTCCTTTCTGCTCTCGACCCTGGAGACTGGATGGTAGCGTTGGACTTGCAGGACGCTTACTTTCACATCCCCGTCCTGCCGACCCACCGGCGCTACTTGCGGTTCACGGTAGGCCACGAGCACTTTCAGTTTACCGTGCTCCCCTTCGGCCTTACCAGCGCCTCTCGGGTGTTCACGAAAGTGATGGCGGGGGTCGCAGCTCATCTGCGGAGATCAGGGTTTCCAGTCTTCCCCTATCTAGACGACTGGCTGTTGAAGGCGGGCTCGCCCCAGGCTGTCGTCTCCCACCTCCAGACTACGGCCGACCTCCTGCATTCGCTGGGGTTTTCTGTCAACGTGCCGAAGTCACACCTGACTCCCTCTCAGAAGCTCCTCTTCATTGGACCGGTTCTGGACACAACTCAGTTTCGGGTCTAGCCTCCCGAGCAGCGAGTCTGGAATATTCAGGCTATGACTCCGATCTTTCAGCCTCTGTCCCGGGTTTCGGTCAGGGTGACTCTGCGGCTGCTGGGTCTGATGGCCTCCTGCATCCTGCTGGTGGGTCATGCCAGATGACATATGCAGGCTCTGCAGTGGGACCTGAAGTTCCAGTGGGCACAGCATCAGGGGAACCTGTCCGATTGCGTCCAGATCTCGGAGGGCACTGCACGCCAATTGCAGTGGTGGCTAACGAACCAGGATTGGGTCAACGGCAGATCCCTCTCCCTTTCCCAACCAGAGTTCACAGTGGTGACAGATGCATCACTTCTGGGGTGGGGCGGCCACATGGGAGAGGCGGAGATCAGAGGCCTCTGGTCTCCGGCGGAGGCCGGGCTCCACATCAACCTTCTGGAGCTTTGGGCGATCCGTCTTGCACTAAAAGCATTCCTTCCCTCTGTCCGGTGAAGAGTAGTGCAGGTGTTCAGGGACAACATCACCGCCATGTGGTACTGCAACAAACAGGGCGGGTGGGGTCGTGGACCCTATGTCAAGAGGCTCTCCGTCTCTGGACATGTCTGGAACATCAGGGCATATCCCTGGTGGTTTAACACCTGGCAGGTTCACTGAACGCCAGGCCGGACGAACTCAGCCACAGGTGCATGATGGATCACGAATGGTGTCTTCACTCGGAGGTGGTGCAAGGTCTCTTTCAGCAGTGGGGAGAGCCTTGGTTAGATCTATTCGCCACCGAAGAGAATGCGCAATGTCAGCGGTTCTGCGCGTTGGAATTTCCAAGGTGGCACTCGCTCGGCGACGCTTTTCGTCGCGAGTGGAGTTGCAGTCTTCTCTACGCCTTTCTGCCTATACCACTTCTGCACAGAGTGCTGAAGAAGATCAGGTGCGACCGGGCCCAAGTCATTCTGGCGGCTCCGGTTTGGGCATGAAGAGTCTGGTATCCCGAGCTGCTACACATTGCCATCGATCCTCCGATCAGACTGCCTCTTCGGGAGAATTTTCTGTCGCAGCTGCAGGGGACGGTCCTCCACCCGAACCTGTCCAGTCTCCACCTCCTTGTGTGGAGATTGAGCGGCGACAGTTGACGGCTTTTAACCTGCCTCCCGAAGTCTGTGATGTTATCTTGGCAGCCAGGCGTCCCTCCACTAAGACGGTATACGCCTGTAGATGGAACAAATTTGTGGCATGGTGCGCAGCAAAGGCTGTGGATCCCCTTTCTGCCCCTCTTTCAGAGGTTCTCTTGTTCCTTCTTTCTTTGGCCCAGCAGGGCTCTGCTCTGGGCACTTTTTAAGGGCTACCTCTCGGCCATTTCAGCCTTTCTTAGGCTTCGTGATCAGCCTTCTCTTTTCAAGTCCCCTGTTTCTTAAGGGCATTACTCATCTTTTTCCTCCTGTTCCCTTCGTAATGCCTCAGTGCGACTTGAACTTGGTTCTTACTTACCTTATGTGCGCTCCTTTTGAGCCGCTTCATAACTGTCCTCTCAGACTTCTTACTTTAAAGGCTGCCTTTCTGGTTGCCATCACTTCTGCTCGCAGGGTGAGTGAGCTCCAAGCTCTTTCTTCAAAACCTCCTTTTCTGGCTGTTCATCCGGACAAGGTTGTCCTTCGAACTCGTCCATCCTTTCTTCCCAAGGTGGTTACTTCTTTCCACATTGGCCAAACCATCACTTTGCCCACCTTCTTTCCGCATCCTTCTAAGGAGAAAGAGAGGCTCCACCGTCTGGATCCAAAACATGCGCTTTCCTTTTACTTGGATCGCACAAAACAATTCCGGGTGGATGACCAGCTCTTTGTTGGCTACGTGGGTGCTCAAAAAGGTCGGGCCATACACAAGTGGACCATCTCTAGATGGGTCGTTTTGTGTATCAAAGCTTGATATTCTTTGGCAAAGAAGGAGCCTCCGGTGGGGCTACGCGCCCATTCCACCAGGGCGACGGCAGCTACCACCGCTTTGGGATGGGGAGTCCCCCATAACGACATCTGTCAGGCAGCGACGTGGGCATCTCTACACACGTTCACAAAACACTACTGCCTGGACAGCCAAGTCCGGAGAGACGGCTTCTTTGGCCGTTCTGTTCTCCAGTATTTTCTGGTGTGAACTTGGTTTGCAGACCCTCCTCCGGGGTTGGTATTGCTGGGGTATCTATTCACAAGGTAAGGAATCTATAACTAAGTGTCTCTTTCAGATGAACAAGTTACTTACCTTCGGTAACGATATATCTGTAAGAGACATAGATTAGTTATAGATTCCTTACCGCCCCACCCATCCTCCCCGTTCTGCGAACTGACTTCTAGGGTTAATGATTTCCTTTCAGTGCCCTAGTTTTTGTGCACCAGTGCTCAGTGTCTTGCATGGCTCTGCGGTTCTGGCGTGGAAAGTCGTGTACAGAACTGACATCAGCGCGTGAGGGCGGCGTCTAAGTAGCTGCCGCGACGTCATCCCGGCGACCACGACGCCAACGACGAACGCGGAGGCGAACGTCGCCACCTTTCAACACGCAGGGTTACTGCTGACGAAAAAATTCTCCGAATCCAGTCTGACGCCTGGGGGTAATTCATAAGGTAAGGAATCTATAACTAATCTATGTCTCTTACAGATATATCGTTACCGAAGGTAAGTAATTTGTTCATCAATCATATTAGACGCAATGTTTCATTTACCAACAGCATCTGTTGGCACCCTTTACCACACTCTAGAACATGTCCATTCAGCCCAAAAATAATGGTGCAGTACCTTTATAGCCCAGCAACTCAAAAAACAGACCTATTAGTGTTCTGACTATCTCTAATAGCACATAAAGTCATTACAGTATGGTTGCATTCATTAGACAGACAATGGTAAGGCAATAATTCATATTCACAAGAATTTCTTTATTGTACACTAATGAAGTGTTGGTCTCATGGAAATGTTTGAAAAAATAACCTGGTGTTTTTCTTCTTTTTTTCTTGAAACACACAGCCAACGCGCTTCGTTCCTCTCTAGTAACTTCTTAATAACAACACAATCCTTACATCATGCATGAATGAATTCCAGTAGTTGATAAATGTAGTGGAAAACAATATTTCATCTACTGGTCATTTTCCCTCAGGTATAAAATTAGGCATTCCACCCAATTCATTTTTTTCCAGAACTCATAGTAAGTAGGAGTAATATTCCATGTTTAGTATAATATTACCATATTGCAGAACCTGAACAATCATATTGTGCTATTTTCTAGAGAAAATGTTCCTCTTGTTGATCTACTGCAATTGAGCTATGTAATTCTGATGGATGCTTCTAACTGTATTGTAGGAGAGTAGGATCTGCTTCTTATAGTTACCCCCACTTTTTTGCTGATGTTTCACTGTTTTTCGACGTAGCCAGACTGAGGCCCTGCTAATCAGGACCCCAGTCTATCTGCTTTCTACTCTAAATTGATTGTATGTACTTTAGGTACACTCCAGATTGTATTCTGGGGTACCCTTGTGAGTCCCTAGTATATGGTATACTATGTACCCAGGGCATAGGTACCCCAGAGGCCTACCAGGGGCTGCAGCATGTATTGTGCCACCCCTGGGAAGCCTTTTAAAATGACACAACAGGTCTGCTACAGCAGCCTGTGAAAGGTGGTGTATCCACCCCTTACTGAGATATAGGTTCCCCATATCTCTCCATATCACTGCACATGTAAACCTATCAGTCACCCCTATGGCAGGCCGTAACAATCCTGAAGGCAGGGTGCTGGGTTTCATGTGAGAGGGTGCCCATGCATGAGCAGAGCCCCTCTGCAGCTTTCGGAATCTTCATTCCGGGGTTGTTTGTGATGCAGCCAACCATATACTCTTAAGTGCATTATAACCTCGCGGTAAATGCTAACTTGAGAATGGCTGCATGGAAACATGTCGTGTTTGGTGTCAAACACCTTTGAATCATACCTCCACCCCAGTAACTGGGGTGGGAGGTATGATTCCACCCTACTAGAGGGAGAAACATGGCACCACCGGTACACCCGGTACCAGCTTAACAGAACCCTGGCATCACAAAATGGATGCTGCAGCCACAGACACGAGTCTGCCCTCCTGCTGCTGGACGAAACTCCGGCAGGGGAGTCCTGGTCAATAGGTTTCCTGTCACAGGGAGGTGTGACCACCTCCCAGACAGGCTTTAGTGTATTGGGGCTGGGTGGGTGCACTCCCAGAGTGCTTTGAAGACTGCACTGGGGGCACATTTGGTGTCCCTGTGCATAGTCCAGCTCAAACCGGTTGCAGGGGCTACCAGCCCCTGCTCTGGTGCGAAACTGGACAAAGGAAATTGGTGTAGCCACCCCTCTTTCCTGACTCTCCCATAAGTGGGTCCCCAGAGTTTGTCCCACCCCTTCCTTGGGTATAAAGTAGGAACCCCTGACTAAAGGACTTTAGATTACACCTGGACTAAACTCTGACACAGAAACCAAGTACTTCGACGATCTACACTACGCTGGATGACTGAAGAATCTCCCTTGGAGTAAAGGAGTTACTCCCCTGCAAGGCAGGCACCTTTAACGCAACTGACCGGTTGGCATCTCCGAAGCTCCGACGGACTCCGAACAATATTGCCACACAGGAGGTGGGTTTTCCGAGGTCTTAGAGGTTGATCTGTGCCCACAGCAAGTCTGAGGCCCGTATCCCTCGTGGTGACCGTGCAACCCGAACCCCTGGGCACCGCGTCCATTTGCAGAAGCATCAGCTTTCCGGTGACCCCTGAGGCTGAGCTTTGGGTTACTTGTAGCCCTGACCCCGAGCAGTGATCACACCGAAGATTGTCGGCCTACACTCAACGACTGTTCCGTGGGCCGCCATTTTGTGATTCCTCTTGAGGTCCCTTCGCGCTCCCTGGTCCGTTGACCTGTGGGTCCCCAAGAAGGCAACACTAACTTTAATTGGGCTTCCCTGGTTGCTCCAGACATGCCCTGACTCTCCATCGCTTGGGGAGTCCCCAGGACCTTGCTGGTCCTCACAGAAGCATCTTTTCTCTTCCTGCGTGGGTTGCTGTTGCCAAGGCTTGTTGTGTTCAATCCGAGCACCGACTCCCCAGCACTCGACATCCTTCGTGGGACAGCTTGAATCTGGCTCCTGGTTGTCCTTGATGTCTCTGGGACCCCGTGGCTGCAGATTCAAGCTTCACCTCTTCGCACCTGAAGCACCCAACATCGGTGGGCATTCGATTGCTCCGCTCCTGATCACTGGCTAGTGACCCAGACTCTGTCCCCTCTGCTTTCAGGTTCTTCACATCTTCGATCCAGGCTTGGATCACACCGGACACTTTTCTCCTTCACAGCAGCAGCACTTTGCAGCGGATCGCCATTGAAATCAACGACGATTCCCGACACCCTTTGACACATATGCACCCGGCTTCCCTGGGTGAGGTAACTCGAGTACTACGGTGCTCCTGTGGGTGTTGGCCCTAGAACCCCTTAAGTCTAAAGGGGTTTGCTCAAAGTCCTTTCCTAAGTGTCCTTTTGCTTTAAAATTCGAACCGCGACTTTCCTCATAGAATCCTACGGCGCTCTCGGCTGTGTTCTCACACTGCACACGTCCCCCGTGGGTCTCCTGTGTCACTACCTTGGGTGGTTCCTTGGGGTCTCAGTGATTCTAAGTGCTCTAGGCACTGTGTCTAGTCAAGTCGTGGTTCTTATACCACTTTCTTAATATATGGTTTGGTCCCCCCCTGGGGCCCATTGTATATTGTGCTATTTACTGTCGTTTTAATACTGTGATATTGTGTATCTTGGACTCTAATCTCATAAAGAGATTAGTAGTGAGTGTTTAGAAATAAATACATATATTTTATATATATACCTGGTGTGGTTCTCCTTTCATTTGGTCATTCAAGAGGTTATAATCTGGTAAACCAAGCTGCTTTACACTCCTTCAAGACTTAGCCTGAAGGCTGCTCTCCATAGCTACCACTAGGATAGCTTTCAATAAAGGTTGTCTTTAAACCTATCATCAACAAGGGTCGTTTGGACTGGTGCAAGGTGCCCACTATAACTAGTGGACAGCATATGCCAGGCCAACTTCTCAAATGCATCACCATTAGACTAATCCCAGGCATCAGAATGGATACAGATTTTTAACAGCAGGTGCTCTCTTGTGCGAGATGGTGGTGCTATCAGACTCTCAAAGGCCTGTAGCTGGATTGAAAGTTGTGTGACAAATGCACCCTGATGCACCTAAAGACAATCAGGGAGCAGGTAGTTTGCGCTGAACATTGGAAGAGGTTGCTCTCGAGGCAGAGATCCTGATTCCACTCCAAGTTGCAGACCGTTCCTGCTCCAAATCATGGGGCTGTTCCTGTGTCAAGTCTCCCAGTCTTTGGGTAAGTCCATGTAAACACTGTGCCATACGTGCGAGAGTGCCTGTTGCAATTTCTGAGCCAGCCAGAAGCTGCACAGCTGGCAATCCAGGGGGCTGACACTGTCGTCCTTGTCTTCCTACTCAGAGACCATTCTGAGGCAGGTCCTGGTGCACCCTGAGTTTGTTTGCCCCTGTAACATCATAGCAGATAGATGACTTTATGGTGGATAGGGAGCAGATCTTTAAGTTGATGCCAGCTTCCTCTGGAACACCCAGGGCCCCACGAGATCTATGTCATGCTGTGAAATCACTAAAGCACAGCCTCATCATTGGATGAGCCACATGCTCTCCTTCAACATCAGTACTATAGGAGCCTAGCAGCCCTGTTCATCTTGATTGAGACGCAGTTCAAGGGTTTCGGAATGTACTACACAATGATGACGAGGTCGAGAAGGTGGACACCGTGCTCTCTCCTCACTATGCTGTGGCTGGATTGTACATGGACTTACGAAATGCTAGTGAGTGGGACATGTAGCGTCCTCCCTAGCCCAGGTACATATAAATGATCACACCACCCATGTAGCTCGGTATTACACGTCTTTATTCTCCAGAGTGTGACCGTTAACTGCCCATACTACATCATGAGTTTTCTTAACCACACCCAATCACTTGTGTCACTATTCTACGGGGTCTGTCAGGGATCAGAGGGGTCCCGCTATCTCTCACATACACAACACTACAGGACACTTCTACTGAAAGTGAATTAGAATCTCCACTAGATCCACCCACAGAGGAAAGTGCTTTTTTGCGGTGGTTGTCTGCATGCCAGCTGATTTAAAACTGCCCATGGTTGAAACAAAAGCTAATTTGTGAACCGAAATCTTACTGCCTGGGACTGCCTTATCAGAGCCCCTGCTGCCTTTCAGTGAGATCATAAAAGAACCTTTAATGACTGCTTGGGTGAAGATGTGCTCTGCTCCCCTAGTTATTTGTCCAGTGACTAGACAGTATAAGCCAGCCCTCATGACCTGACATTTCTCACTTCACATCCAACCGCAGAAAGCTTAGTTGTCCAGGTGTCCAAGACCAAGATCAATCTGACCACACACCTTTCAGTCGTTAAATGAGGTCTCTATATTTTATGTGCATGCTCTTTCAGCCATGACCAGTGAGATCTTGCCGGCTCTCCCTGAAAAACTTGGGCAGTCTTTACCCAAACAGTTCAATACAGGCTGGAAGCTGCCAAATATGTGTTGAGAGCCAACCTTGACAAAACAGGCTGTGTGGACTGTGCCATATCACAAGTGTTGTGATCAGGTATCTATGATGCATGCACTACTGGGTTTCACAGTAATGTTTAGGCAGCCCTATTGGACAAACCCTTCAATGGATCGAGACTTTGGAAAAAAAGGCAGACTCAGCACTAGGGCATTTACAATACAGCCATGTATGACTTGCTTTCTCCATCCCACGATTTTCACCCAAAACAGAAATTCAGAGGCCATTCAGGGGGTCTAGCCTATCGACAGTGGCAGCCCTTGCAATCAGTTCAGCAGCCTTCCCAGACTTTTCATAGCTTCGGAGGAAGAGGTGCTGGCTGGGGTTGCAAATGACACTAAGGACAGCAATCTTCCATCTCCTCCTCATCCAGCGCAACAACTTCCAAGCCTCTTTGATTTCCCTTAGACTGGACAATGCACAACCGGAAGTGGTCAGTATTTGATTTTTTCTACCTGCCTGGGAATCAATCACTTCTGTGAGATATTGGGGCATTAGTTGAGGGGGGTGAGTACCCACCTCAAATAATAACCACAATCCCTGTCTGGGTGAATCCTTAAAGTCACTAAGTTACCCTGAGCTCAACTCCATGGTAGCAATGGCACAGATCAGACAGATTTAACTTAGAGACAATGTGTAAAGTGTGAAGTATTTATGAAGTACTAAAACAGTAATAAAGTCAAAATTCAATAAAATCTCAAAACGAATAAGCAAAATAGAGGATATTTTAATAAACACTGACACTGAGATGACAAAATGACAATAAGGGGAACCAGGAGATGAATTTTTAAAGTTTTGAGTAGAAATTGAGCCAAGAGCACAAAGAGCCAATGTGAGCGAATGGTCGCTGTAGAGCAGGACCTAGGTGCAATTTGATGCTGACCAGCATGGAGTATGGGTCAGATACACCAACCAGGCTTGTCCTGGGCAAAATATTTTACCCTCCGCCTTTAGTGCTTTAGGTCCCAGTCCACCACAGGAGTACACCTCTAAAGCCCCCAGGACCTCAAGGGAGGCACTTAGAGACTCACAGGGAGTAATGCAGAGGCCAGAGCAGGGCCAGGCCAGGTCCAGCTGTCTCTGGTCAACTAGAGAAATGCAGGAAAAGGCCTCTTGGCTCTTGTTGTGTACCTGAAGCTTCAACAGAAGGTCAGCCTTATAACACTTCTTTGTCCTGGGTACTAGAGGGAGAGCCGGTCCAGTCTTTGGGGCTCTTCTTAGATCACCGACAGCAGGTCCAGTCCTCATCAGTTCTTCCCCAGGTCCAGAAGTGATCTGAAGTCTGTGCCTGGAGGTGCTACATTTATGCCAAGCACATACTAGTGAGCAGGAATGACCCCTGGGGATGGATGCCCAAATCAATGGGGTAAAGGTTCCTGGGGCTAATCTTACCCACTTTGGGGATTTTCAAGATGTGCAGTGTATGGCCATACTAAACGTGGGCTCTGAGGTCTAGGGATGTGGGGGGTGGGTTAGGGGGAGTCTACTATAGTAATCCTGGTGTCCTCAGAACATCTAAAGTATACAAAAAAAGATGACTGGAATGCTTGAAATATTCTCAGCCACTGGTAATTACTCAGGCCGAATCCTAATCCATTGTTATTTTGCACATAATGTCACCTGGCCGGACTGTTCCCATGAGGAGCAGGGTCAAACTGATATGCATATGGCTGGGTCCAAACTGAGGTGGCATGGTGGGCAAAAAACGATGGATTGGGATGCGGCCCGAGCGATTGCGTCTATGCATCCCTTGACTAAATCCATCTATTCATGACATTAGTAGAAAGTTGTGGCTGGTTCAGGGGCTGTCAGACTGATCCCCTACTGCCCAGTTTATGAGATTTCTGTTGTTTGTCTTGTCTTTTGGCCCAGTAAGACTTTGTGTTGGGCACAGTTAAAGGTTTTATGTTCAGCCTTTTTATGTTTGCCTGACCAACCTTCTTTGTTCAAGTCACCTGTTGTGATAAGGTTCATAAAAGATTTAATGCACATGTTTCCACCAAGACCCTTCATTATGCCTCAATGGCACCTTAAGTTAGTCCTCACATTTCAGATGTGCATACCTTTCAAGCCCATGCACTGTTGCTCTCTATTGGTCCTCACCTCAAGACAATTTTTCTTATCGCAATTGGAGCTCCGTATCAGTCAGCTGTAATCGAATCGCTGTCAATGCAAGCTCCTTACACCATGTTCTTTTTTGACAAATTGGTACTGAAAATGTGGCTTCCTTTCTGGCATTGCCCTTCTATGTGGGTCAGCTTTTTTCTCCCTCGAAAGAGCAGGAGACGCTCCGCTGGCTTGATGCGAGAAGAGCTATCAGGTTTTACCCAGAGCACATGAGGAAATACTATGTTCACAACCAGTTATTTTTGGGCTTTGCTCGTATTGTCCTGTGCTTAAAGGCATGCTATGCCCTGGCCAAGAAGGAACCCCATGAGAGCCTATAAGCTCATTCCACATGAGCCAAAGCTGCCTCAACAGTAATGGTGAGGGGTGTTCCTGTCCTAGACATCTGCCATGCTACTATATGGGCATTTGTGCATACATTTAGCAAGCATTACTACTGTTGGGACGCAAACATCCTCTGTATGGCAAAGACAAGTGCCCAACTGTATCGTTGCCTGGATCCCTAATGCTGATTTTCTTCAGTCATAGGCGAACAATGGATTATGCGTGTGCGCCATGGCTTAGGCCTGTCTTATGGATTGCGGTCTTGTGGGACTGGGAGGGGCACCCAAATTGCTACCCTTGTAGTGGTGGAAGGGTACTGCCTTCACCAAGAGTTGAACAGCACAAGCGTGGTGGTGACAGCATATCGTGTGATGATCAGTAGTTGTGACCGGGTCCTTTTTACACTGACACATTGGAGTGAGGCCTACAGGCTCACTCCCCTTTTTAAAGGTTCTGCTGCTGTGTTTTTAACTCACCCTTGGCCTACATCAGGTTTGTGTAGAAGTGTGTGCGTAGTGAAATCATGTGCGGAGTACATGTGAGTGCGCTAGTCATACACTACATGGAGGGTGCATTGTGGAACAGTGTGCACATGATAAATGTGTGTGCTTTGGCAGAGGGTGTTTGCAGTGACACACTCTGGTGCAGTACAAGACTGTTGTATTGAACAGTGTGTGCAGACTGAGAGCGTGTGCTGCATGTGGTAATGCTGGTGTTAGCATGGTACATGGGCACAACAATACTAGACAGTGAACTGTGCTGTGACCTTAGGTCCCATTTTGAGAAGCCCAGGCCTGCCTGGTGAAAACATGAGGAGTATAGGAATCTCCCCCTGACAGAATTGTGTATTCTGTGAGCTGGGTGAGACAAGCACTGAGTGAGGGGGAGCCAGGCTCTCATTGTGAATTTAAAAGTGCTTTTATTCAGTGACAGATCACAAGGAAAGGGCCTGGACACATCTCAGGAAGAGGAAGATGAGGCTGATAAGAGAATCATAAAGGGTAGGGCTGAGGGCCCGGGATTAACCTTTGATGCACAGATCACTTTGGCTGACACACAGGTGTGAAGTCTGGTCACTCTTATGAATCTTGTTTTGGGTTAATCAGATTTGGAGCCCTGTCAGCTGTGACAGACATCTTTCAGGAGCAAGGATGAAGGGATATCATATAAGCAGAACCCCAACATAAAACTTCAATGGTCCAGACCTTAAATCACATTTTGTGTCTTGAAAAGAGCTATAAGTAGGGGAGTCTGAGTCCCCAAACTTTGTCTTCTGCTGAGCAGCCAGCTGGGCTGCATGAGGAGCGGAAACTCTTTAAGACTTCTGCCTGTGACTAGGACAAGGGGCCTAGCCTGCTAGTCTCCCTGCTGGGTGACGACACATCAACCAAGGAAACCAAGATCACCTGCCTTGGAGTCTGGAGCACCAGTACCTGCCTGCTCACCAAGACCGGTGTGCCCGTGAGGGAGAGGAGTGTGTTGGAGGGAGTGAGATCCAGAGTGTAGCCCAGACGTGTTGGGCACCTGAGCGAAGTGCGAGGAGCTGTGCCGCACCGATCGGGCGGGTACCTGGGTGCCACGTTGTGAAGATAGGTGACACCTCATGCCAGGAGGGGCCACCGTGCATCAAGGATAGTGCTGCATCGATCGGGCAATTGCCCGTGTGCCACGTTGTGAAGATTGGCAACCCCTAATACCAGGAGGGGCCACCGTGAACCCAGGACATTGCCACATCAATCAGGCCATTGCCCATGTGCAGCGTTGTAGAAGTTGGCGACCCCATGTGCCAGGAGGGGCCGCCATGTGCCAAGAAACTGTGTCACATCGATCGGGCCATCGCCCATGTGTGGGAGGTTTGCTGTGAACCTGTGTGCCAGGAGGGGCCGTGGAGAAGGCAACCTGAGGCCAGCAAGACCAGACAGTGAGGTTCAGGAGGGGCCACTCAAAGCGATTAGGCTGGAGGTCCAGGTCATTGCCCGTGGCCCAAATTGCTGCTACAACCAAGGCAAGGGAGACTTTGTATTCGAGCAGGTCAGAGTACAGAGGAGACGCTGTCGGAGCCACCTGGAGCAAGAAGACTGCCCCCATACTCGAGCGAGGAAGAACAAGACTTACCGTATGTGGCTGAAGCAACACCGATCGTCAGGAAGCTGGTAAGCACGGCTCAGGAGAGAACCGGTGCCTGCCAGGAGCTGTGTTTTTGAACGCGTGCAGCCCCAATTTGCCGATCCTGGCCAGGACTGCACTGCACCACTGCCTGGGTTCGTACTGCCGGGGTAGGTAAGCTGAGACCTGGGCCTAACAGGCCACGGGGGATATACCGCCTTTGGTTTTTGCAACCCTACTTCAAGTCTAAGTGGCTACACTTCATTGACTGATTCCATGAGGGGGAAACCCCATGAACAGGGCCTAGTAGTTTACATTTCCTGGATGTTGCCACATGTGAGTGGGGAATAACAACACACCTGTTACATGGAAACTTGGTAGCCCAGGGGTGGCCTGACAACTACTAGGATGCCTACCTCAAGGAGGACCGTGTTATTGCTTATTGAATGTAGTTTACCTTTGCATGTGTAGAATTAGAATTAAAATACTTCTTTCATACAAAATAAGTATTTGACTGGACATTGATTTATTGTGTTCACTGTGTGCACGTTGACTTATGAGTCGTGTTCCCTGATATGTATCTACACCTCTCTTAGGGAGCCTTGACTGCTCGTGCTACCCTACTAACTGAGAGTCAGGTGCAGAAGGAGGTGCTTGACCCAGCTGAGCAGGATCCATAGTAGGTTGAGCCCAGTAACCACTGCATGCCATGTGGCTCTCTGAATGGGGTTCTGACAACTACCTAGACAATTAAGTCCACATAGAGGGTTAATTTGGCTCACTCAGTCTTGCAAGACATTTTGGTGTGAGTCCACTCCTCAAAGCCTCTTCCATTTGGGAGTAACTGCTTGGGTGTCTGTTCTAAATGTGAGGAATCTGCGGTTAGAGGTATCTATCATAAGGACAAGTTACTTAATTTCAGTATTGGTCCTACTGTTGGATACCCTATCTAACCGCAGATTCCTTACTGCATGCTCTCTTCCCCGTCTGTGGAGTGGAGTCTTGTGCCTGCTCATAAGTTCCAAAACTAGTTTTGGCACACTATCTCCTCCATATGTTATGATTGATCCAAGTCTGAGGGCATGGAGGTGTGCAAAACAAAACTGAGGTCAGAGCATGGGTGGCACCCCTATTCAGCTCCACGCTGTCAATTCTGGGGCATCACAAAGTAGTCTGAGTCCAAAGGCATCATCTACCGACAAGCAGGAGGAACAACTGTTGTAAACAAGCATTTATGATGTGAATAGGTCTCGCATTTGCGAGAGTTTAGTTATTGGCATTGTAATGACAATGCCTTTTATTTATCTGTTTTGATAATTAACACATAAATAAAAGGCATTGTCATTTACAATGCCAATAGCTGAAACTCTTGTAAATGCGAGACCTATTTCATTTCAAAGAAGCTGCCTCCATTGTCCCGGGCTGCTTGGAAAGTGAATGCATGCATGGCGCGCTGAATGTTGCAGGAAAGCATGTCTTGCCTGCAGTAGGAGAAACTCATTAAAGAAAATAGTGCTTACAGACTAAATAAGACATACTGTGTAACAACAGAAGTAAAAGGGCCAGTCCTCATGGGAGGTTACAAATGAAGACAAGGCGATACTAAGGAGGGACTAACAAGCCTATTAACGAATCAGAAGCCAGCATTTATGAAGGACAATGACACAAGCCAATCACAAATATGGGCGGAGAGTGGGTGGGGCTTCAAGTCCATACTCGAATACAGCATGCCTCGCAACACATGCGCTGCCCAGGATCAACCTAAAAATCGATTTCCAGTCTGGCACTTGGTATTATTTTAAAGGTGATGAATCTGTGGTTAAAGTTTCCACCAGAAAGAACAGTACCAAACATAAGTAACTTGTTCTTATGGGTGCTCATACTCTTCTTCTAGTTATGAATTTTGCTGACAGACTTAGCAGAAGAAATGATAGACCTGCAGGATTGGTCTTCCTAACAGCTGCTGTATTCTTCCTTCTGATAGAACATGGGGCGTACCAGATCTCCTTCTCTGGCACTCCCTATTGACATGCATAAATGCTCTCCTTCATTCTCTGCAGGCCTCTTACTTCCATGGGGAGGAGAATGTCCAAGCTGACCCCATGACATGGTTCTGTCCCAACCTGGTGCATTTATAGCAACATGGGGGTTGAAACATCTTGCCCAAGAGTGTGAATCTGTGGTGCCTTCCTGGGATATTCTTTTGGTTCTTAGACCTCACCATATACTCCCCAAATACTCTGTTTGAACCTTTTGAGGTGGTCCCTGTGAATTTGTTTACCTTGAAGCAGCCGCAGTCCGTGCAGGTAACAGCGGTGGGGCCGGGTAAGGGGGGATTTCGAGGGACGATGCCGAGGGAAATTAAATAAATTATTTATTTTCCCACTACATCGTCCCTCGAAATCTCCCCTAACCCGGCCCCACAGCCCCACCGCTGTTACCTGCACGGACCGCTGCTGCCTTGAAGGTATCACTTTGTGTGGCAATTACACCATCCACACAATTTGGGGATATTGCTCTGCTGTGTAGAGAAATTTAATTGAGATTCCTTCCTGAGGGGCTAGTGTTGAGGCTATCTCCTTCAAGCCTAAAGTGTTTCCCCATTTTCATCTTTCTCTTGACATTATTTTACCTATGTTGGCTCCTCCTACCTCCCGAGGTTGCTGATAAGTTTGCTCATTGTTTTCATTTATTGAATGCAGATTGGACAGTTATGACTTATGGTGCCCTGGCTGAAACATTCTGTTAAACTGATGCTCTGTTTGTTTCTTTTGGTCTTAGGCATATGGGTTATAAGCCAAGTGTACCTCCTACTAGTGGTTGGATTTGTATTGTCTCTACTTATGCTAGTTCAAGGGTGTACCTTTCATTTTCTGTCTAGGGACAATCTACTTAAGGGAAAGGAGCATCATCAGACAAATGCTAATGAGTGTCCAGGATTTAAATGTGTTAGTCTGCTACTTCGACTTCACTTCATGCCTTTGTTTCACACTATGAACCAGTGTTTGTCCCGCACAGGAGCATTTTCGTCTCACAGTAGTTTGATGGGTTGGTGTGTCTTTCCAATGCTAACATCAGACCTTGCATTGCAGTGAGGGACTATTGTGCTCTCTCGCCCTGCTCCCCTTTTCCCCACAAGCCCCTATGCTCATTTTTGTCCTCCGGCTGCTCTATCAATGGGTGTCCATTCAAGTTAGCAGTCCTATTTCAATTTTTTTTCAAAGATGGCCACCACAGTTGTGCACACATCAATAGTGGCCATCTTAGAATGGGATTGCTAAAAAATTGATCTAGATCATCACATAGTGCTTATGATTATCAGATCAATAACGCCCAATGGCAAATGTAATGTGATAGCTGTATTCACTTAATATGTTGTTATAGCTTGTTGTAATATAAAAGTTTAATAAACTGATAATAATAAAAAAAGATGGTCGCTGTGGATGCACGTACATCCATGATGGCCATCTTTGAATGGGATTTATAAAAATAAAATATGCCTGCCAAAAATAGCTGCATTGAATGTGCATGCATTCGTGCCTCCCATCTTTCAGTGGATTTTTTTGATCTATAAAAATCACATTTTTGTATTAAAAAAAAAAAAAATCCCATTCAAAGATGACTGCTGTGATGCACGCACATTCGCTGAGGCCAATTACCTCAAAATGAAAAATGCAGTAATTCCACCTTCGAGCACTCTTTTCACAAAGCACAAGGGGATTTTTAAGGAATCGCTATTTAGGAATCGCAATTCCTTATGCATGTAGGAATCGCATTAAATTTTGCGATTCCTAAACAGAACCTAATAGCGATTCACAAATTGTGAATTGCTATTAGGTAATGTCACTCCATTCATTCCTATGGGCCTGCAGGCCCATAGGAATGAATGGGAATGCATGCGCAAATTGCGATTACCAAATTGGTAATCGCAAATTGCAAATGCAATTCCAAGGGTGCCAGGGGGCCTAAGGCACCCCTGATGCACCGCACAAAAAAGGTAAGTATGCACATGTGCAGCACACATATTCCCTAAGGGCATGTGTTTGCTGCACACCACTTTGAAAAATGCACTTTTGTGCATTTTTCAAAGTATGCGCAAATTACCATCAACTTGAAGTTGATGGTAATTAGCGTTTCCTAAATGCACATTTTGCATTTTAGAAAGGCTTGATGCATCGCATTTAGGTAATCGCAAATTGTGATTACGTAAATGCATTCGCAATTTAGGTAATCACAAATAATTGCGAGTACCTAAGTTGCGAATGGTAAGCCTTTGATGCATCAGAAAAGGCCTTTTTCCGGTCGCAAACGGGCCGATTCTGCGAATCGGCCAGTTTGCAACTGGAAAAAAGCTTGATGCATGTGGCCCAAGGTACTCGCAAGAAATTTGCACACTTGGTATCTTCTAGCTTCAGCTGTCATCCAGAACTTTCTAGCCAACATGTGTTTGTCTACAGGTATAATCGCCATTGACTTCATCAGGGCTAGAGATCACATAATACATAATCAGTCTGAATGGTTAAATAATAACATATCCACCTTCACCAATGGCTACACCAACCTAGTGCATAGTGCTTGTTGGAGGGACTTGTGCAGGCCTTGAAAAATCATAAAAATATTACCAGAACTGCAGGTCACGTGACTTAAATAAACTACTAGACCTAACTGTAATGCTGTTGACCCATAAACTGGTTTCAAATTATGTGATCTTGGGAAAATATTTCAATTCACTGAGCCGTCATTTTCTTCATTATCACGAACAAGAGCACCTTCAAATTTGTTAGTTCAGCATGTCTGCTGTACAAAAAAGTCTTGTTTGATCTAATAGAATAAACTTGTGCACTGTTTAAAGTACGCATGTCTTTTTGGCCAGCCATCTTGCGACGGCCAGCCTGGCATGCGCACTTTAAACCGCTCTACCCAGCTGTTTTAAGACAGCTGGGTTGAGAGCAAGTGCTGGCCTCCATTGCACTGTGGAGCGCTGAGAGAGGCCGCTCCCTCCAATCAAGGCACTGCTGTCATGCTGGTTAACAGCATGTGAGCAGCGCCAGGATTGGTCAAGGGAGTTTGCTCAGTAGACAAAAGAAGAGGTCCGGAGCGAGGAGTACGTGTTAGTTAAGTGTTTATCTATTTATTTTTTAATTTTATTTGCGTGCAACCCACCGCAGATGCCACTGGGACTGAATGGAAAATTTGGAGAGCCACAGCTAGAAAACAGTGCAGCTTCTCGAAGGATAAATATTTACAGAGCACAATGGGCGAAGAGGTTATCTGCTCTGGCTGTTTTGTCACCTGAGGGTGAAGTGGGTATGTTGCTTCAGTAAATACTTTTTTGGCAGCCAGTTCGAGGAGAGTGCCCCGGTGTAGGCCGTGAATCCTAAGCAATGAACATGAATTTCCAGTTCCTATTTTTAATGAGTTTGCTTTGTTTATCTACTACGTTTGTACTAGAATTTCAGGGTAATAAAATCATATTGTTTTCATTGGAATGTTTAATGTGCCACAATCTGATTTCATCCAAATTTCGCAACTGAGCAGGACGTGAACGGAATAAATATGAGGCAGGGACAGATAACAGCCAATGCAGCGTGAGTCAGACAAAGACAGAATAACAGAATGGGTCGCGTAGACAACACTCAAGGTTAGCCAAGGTTATCACCTCCTGGCTCTGGCTCTCCATATGCCGCCTTCTTTCCTCCCCTAGTCTGAAGGTCACGTGGGCAGCTACAGGAATAGAGCGTAAACAGGGATCTGTCGGCGCTGCTTGGTTTCTGTAGTTCATGGGCTATGCCCCTCCCTCTGTCACTCAGCAGCAGATAAGGAGGCTAAGAGTGGGACAAGGAGTGTCAGCCCTGTGATGGTATCATGGCCCAAGGGCGCTCAATGCCACTTCCGCTACGCCTCGTATTTCGGAGAATTAACGTCCATGGTGAGGAAGCAGAACCGAGGAAGATCAACAACAAGAGAGACAGAGAAGAGCGTAGTGAGACAGTTACTAAACAGTAACAAACTTGCCCAAGTGCAAGCAAGGAAACGCCCCTGATCTCTGTTTGGATTATAAAATACAGCAATAATCAGGGTCCAGTGGGTCCCTGCACCAAATGGAAGCTATGCCCTTGCTAACAAAGGGATGCCAAAAGAAGCGACAGGGAGTGTCTGAAGTGAGAGGTACAAGGAAACCTTAGAGCCTGAGTGACAGTTGTGAAACAGAGAATTAAAGCGATAGACTCTGAGGTATAAATTGCGTGCTTTAATTCGTCCTCATGTAAAATAATATCAGTGGCAGCTGGTGACATTTGGAAGTGGTGAGCGTAAAGGTTTGTGATGAGTGCCATATGTGCCTTATGACCATCATAAGGGGGGGTCAGCAAAAATTTTGAAAAAACACTTGGCAAACAGTGCCTTTTCAAGCATATTTTAGAAAGCAAGGTTAATAAAGCAATTGTGAAAGTGTAATTATTGTAGGAAAGTAGGATCTTTCTGGCATAGATACCCCCACTTTTTGCCCGGTGTCATTGTGTTTTGACTGTAGTTCACTGGGATTCTGCTAACCAGGAACCCAGTGGGAGTGCTCTCGCCTATAAATTTGATGATAAGTATTTTGCATGCCCTACAATTGGCATACTGGGGTACCACTGTAAATCCCTAATATGTGGTACTGAGGTACCGAGGACATTGGTATACCAGGGGTCTCCCAAGGGCTGCAGCATGTATTATGCCACCTTGACCTCGGTCACAGGCCTGCACTCTCCCCGGCAGCTCCATTGCTCTGTCGCTGCCGCTGAACCCCCTGCCTGGGTGTTCTAGGCTACTGTTCCCCCTGCCTGCCTGCCGCAACGCAGTAACTGCGCTAATTACTGCTGCTTCGTTCCGTAATTTTTCCCCTCATAAGCTGTTCTCTGTTTTGTCTCCATTTCTCCCACACTGTTGTCATTTAAATTTGCTGGTGTCATTTAAATTGTTGTCTCCGTTTTTCTTCCACAGTGTTGTCATTTAAATTGTTGGTTGTATCTGTGCCCCATCTCGCTGTGTTTTTCTATCTACTTTTGGCCCCTGTGTCTCACTGCCCTCTCTCGTCCCCTCGCCGTTCCTGTTCCCGCCGCTGCTGACCCGCGGCCCCTCCCCCCTGCCCTCGCCCGCTTCCCGCCTCCCAGCTGAGCGCCCCTCCCCTACATAATGACGACCGCTGTGGGGGAGCGCTTGTAAGACCTTGACCTCGGTCACAGGCCTGCACTCTCCCCGGCATCTCCATTGCTCCGTCGCCGCCGCTGAACCCCCTGCCTGGGTGTTCTAGGCTGCTGTTCCCCCTGCCTGCCTGCCGCAACGCGGTAACTGCGCTAATTACTGCTGCTTCGTTCCGTGTTTTTTTCCCTCATAAGCTGTTCTCTGTTTTGTCTCCGTTTCTCCCACACTGTTGTCATTTAAAATTACTGGCGCCTTTTAAAGTGTTGTCTCCGTCTTTCTCCCACACTGTTGTCATTTAAATTTGCTGGTGTCATTTAAATTGTTGTCTCCGTTTTTCTTCCACAGTGTTGTCATTTAAATTGTTGGTTGTATCTGTGCCCCATCTCGCTGTGTTTTTCTTTCTACTTTTGGCCCCTGTGTCTCACTGCCCTCTCTCGTCCCCTCGCCGTTCCTGTTCCCGCCGCTGCTGACCCGCGGCCCCGCCCCCCCTGCCCTCGCCCGTTTCCTGCCTCCCAGCTGAGCGCCCCTCCCCTCCCCTACATAATGACGACCGCTGCGCGGTCGCGCCGCTGGCGCGCCAAAGGCAAGCCCGTCCGCGTCCCGACCGCGGCCAGCGCCAGGAACCCTGGTACTCCTGGGCCCCACCGCTTTGACTCCGCAACCCTCCATGCACTCAATCCCGGAAGACGAACCGACTGCGAAAGATCCTCGCCGAACACCACCCACGGACAGTTCTCGTGCAGATCCTGCTGTAGATCCTTCACCACCGACAAAGCCCCCACTACCACCGAAGGCCCGCCTGATGCTCGCACCGCCGGAACCCTGACATGCATCCTCCTCAAAGTACGCTCCCTTCACCGACACGCCATAGAGATCTGGGACCTGATCGATACCCTCTCACCCGACGTCGCATTCTTCACGGAAACCTGGACCAACACCACCTCCGGCCCCGAGATCACCACCGCCATCCCCGACGGCTACAAGATCCAGAGAAAGGACCGCCCCCACCGCCCAGGAGGAGGACTAGCCATCGCACACAAGACCCCCCTCCGACTCTCCACCTCCAGCACAAGTGACCGCCACTCCAACACAGAACACCTCCACTTCCGGATCCAGACCAACCCCAGGACCACGCTACGCAGCACCCTCATCTATAGACCGCCGGGACCCCGCACACAGTCCATTACCGCCATCGCCGAGCTCGCCGCACCCCACGCCATCACCTCCACGGACTACATTCTACTCTGAGACCTCAACTTTCACCTTGACAACCGCAACGATCCCGACTCCACCATTCTCCTCGACAACCTCGCCAACCTCGGCCTGAAGCAGCTGGTCAACACGCCCACTCACATAGCCGGACACACCCTCGACCCCATTTTCGCAGGAGGAACTAACATCCGCTTCAGCCACACCACCCAGCCCCACTGGACGGACCACCACTGCGTCCACTTCACCTTCAACACCACCACCGCACCCAAACCCGCCCCACGCCCGCCACGAAGGAACTGGAGCAAAGTCACAGAAGAACTCCTCAACAGCACCCTCCTCCAAGACCCCCCCAGCGCCACGACCGACACCAACTCCGCAGCCAAAGAACTTCACCGCTGGGTCTCCTGCTGCGCCGACAAGCTCGCACCCCTCTGCCACCCCGACAAACGACGCCCTCTGAAGGCCGCCTGGTTCACCACAGAACTCCAAGAAGCCAGGCGCACATGCAGACGCCTAGAGAAAACCTGGCGAAACCAGAAAACCACCGAAGCATGGAACCACCACAGGAGCGCCCTGAAGGAATACCACCAGCGCACAAGAGACACCAAACGGACCTTCATAAGAGACAAAGTCCAGACCAACGCGGCCAACACCAAGGAACTGTTCAACGTCATTCAGCAGTTCACCAAACCCCCCAGCGAAGCCACGGACGTCACACCTTCCCAAGAACTCTGCAACAAGCTCAGCTCCTACTTCCATCAGAAGATCCAGACCCTCTACGACAACTTCAGCGAACAGACTCCGGACACCACCCCCCTCTCCACCACCGCAGACAAGCCAATCGTCACGACCTGGAATCCCGCCACCATCGAGCACATCACCGCTACCATGAAGAAAACCCACTCAGGGGCCCCAACAGACCCCTGCCTGGCCACATATTCCACAGGGCCGCCGCCGCCATCGCACCCGAACTAGGACGTACCATCAACGCCTCCTTCAGATCCGGCATCTTCCCAGACGACTGGAAGCGGGCGGAGGTTAAACCCCTGCTCAAGAAGCCAACAGCCGACCCAACCGACCTGAAAAACTACCGGCCCATCTCTCTTCTCCCCTTTGCGGCCAAAGTCACAGAGAGACTCGTAAACGCCGAGCTGACCACCTTCATTGAAGAGAACTCCATCCTTGACGCCTCACAATCTGGATTCCGCAGCAACCACAGCACCGAGACTGCCCTCCTGGCCGCCACGGAAGACATCTGCCTACTACTCGACCAGGGACACACTGCGGCCCTCATCCTCCTAGACCTCTCCGCAGCTTTCGACACCGTCTCTCATCGCACGCTCACAGCCAGACTCCACAACGCAGGGATACAAGGAGCTGCCCTCGACTGGATCCAGTCCTTCCTCTCTGGCAGAACCCAGAGGATCAGACTCCCTCCCTTCCTCTTCGAACCCACTGACATCAACTGCGTAGTACCCCAAGGATCATCGCTCAGCCCGACGCTCTTCAACATCTACATGGCCCCCCTCGCCGCCATCGTCAGACAGCATGGGCTCAGCATAGTATCCTACGCAGACGACACCCAGCTCATCCTCTCGCTCACGAAGAACCCAGAAGACACCAGACTCTGCTTCCACGAAGGAATGAAGGACGTCGCAGCTTGGATGAAAGACAGCTGCTTGAAGCTCAACTCAGAGAAAACCGAGGTCCTCATCCTCTGCCCCTGCACCTCCGCCTGGGACAGCACCTGGTGGCCCTCCGCCCTCGGGAAGCCACCCACCCCTACAGACCACACACAAAACCTCTGCATCATCCTAGACTCCTCCCTCTCCATGAACCGCCAGATCAACGCCACGCCGTCGCCTCCACCAGCTTCAACTGCCTGCGCATCCTCCGCAAGACCTTCAAATGGATCCCCCCCGATTGCAGAAGCACCGTCACCCATGCGCTCATAACCAGCAGACTAGACTACGGCAATGCCCTATATGCCGGAATAAACAGAACTCTTCTACACAATCTTCAAACCATCCAGAACGCCGCAGCCAGACTCGTCCTCGGAACACCACGAACACATGACCCAACACCTACGAGACCTCCACTGGCTCCCCGTCGAGAAGAGGGTCACCTACAAACTCCTCACCCACACCTACAAATCCCTCAACAACATCGGACCCAAATACCTCAACGAGAGAGTCTCCTTCCACGTACCCAAGAGGAACCTCCGCTCTGCCGACCTCGCCCTGGCAGAAGTCCCGCGCATCCGCAGGAACAGAACAGGCGGGAGAGCCTTCTCCTACATCGCAGCCAAGACCTGGAACGAGCTCCCTGTGAACATCAGACGCTCCCCAACCCTGCACACCTTCAGGAAGGACCTCAAGACCTGGCTCTTCGACTGATCCGTAGCTGCCCCCGCCCCCCAGCGCCTTGAGACCTTCACGGGTGAGTAGCGCGCTTTATAAACCCCCTGATTGATTGATTGATTCATTCATGGGAGTCCATGCAAACTGTGTCTTCAGAGCTGCTATTGCAGTCTGTGTGAAATGTTGGATGCACCTTTCACTTTAGATATAAGGTTTTCCTTATATCCTAGTCACTGCACTTTAAACCTATATGTCACCCCTAAGGTAAGCCCTTCAGTCCAAAGGCAGAGTGCATGGTTCTAAGTGTGTGGGTACCTCTGCACGAGCAGAGGTACTCCTACAAACCCCAGACTCAATTCTTTTGGCTTAGTAATTGCGGGACAGCCATTTTAAGGTATGTATTGGACACTGGCAAGTCGAGATGTCCAACTACATAATGGCTGCACCAAACCTGGTCATGTTTGGTAATCAAACATGATGGAATCATGCAACTACACCTATTCCATTGTTAGTTGCATGATACCATGTACTGGGGGGTTCCTTAGAGGACCCCCAATACCTACCTGTGTAGCCTTACAGGGTCTGCCTGCCAGCCCGCGCTGCTGCCAACCCTAGACAGTGTTCTGCCCCCCTGCTGATGAGCTTAACTTGGGCAGGGGAAGCTAGACAAAGTATTTCATGCAAAGGAGAGGTGTGACCACCTCTTCTTTAGAATTGGGTAGGGTGAGGGAACTTTGAGCGCCACCAGACTGCAATGAAGGGCATATTTGGTGTCCTCCTTGAATAGACCAGTTTGGCCCAGTTCAGGAGCCCTTGGTTCCCGCACTGCCAGGAAACTACACAAGGGAGAGGGGAGTGTCCACCCCCCTGTCCAGCTCCTCCCTAGGGAGGTTCCCAGAGCTCCTCCAGGGGGCCAGTTGAATCTTGGCCCTTGGGAGCATCTGACTGGCTAGGCCAGCTGAGTAGCATCCTTGACCTCCCCTGATAGGTGGGTCACCGTAGAAGATGTCTTCTCCCTTTTAGGGTTAGTAAATGGATCCTTTGAGTGTGGGTCCTTAGATTTGTCCTGGACTTCGTCAAGATTCGTCAAGACCTGTCTGAAGACTCTTCTGCTGTTGGACACTGCAACTCTGCTGCTGTATCGAGCCAGGACCAAAGACAAGACTGCTCTTGGTGGGAAGATTCCTGCTGAAACTTTGTCTCCATGCTCTTTCAAGTTTCTGCAACTCCGTAGCTGTGCATCCTCTGAGACAGCAAGGACTCGGCATGCATCCAAGCAAGAAGGAATCCTCTCCCTTGGAGTGAATGAGTCACTTCCCTGCTTCTGCAGGCACCTCTACATCAACTAGTGGTTTGCTGATCCTGTTGTGCCACGGACATCTCCCTGCAACACAGGTGGTAGTTTGTTGGGTCCCCAGAGGCCTGACCAGTCTTTCCTGCAACGTGGGTGACTGTAATCCCTTTCCAGCTGACCTGAGCTGCCGCCCTGTGCACTGCGTCTGTCTGCCATTGCCAAGGCATGTTGACTTTCTTCACAGAAGATGTTTAAGCTCTAAGAAGCCTCAGCCTCCAGCATCGCACAGCTCCAGGAACAATGTCCTGCCTGCATCCTCTGCACCGTGGGCCTCGATCTTCTGCATTCTGCTGAGGCTTCCCTGCGACCCCCTGTGCCTGCTGCCAGAGGGTCCTTAAGGGGACTCCAATGATTCCTTCTGGCTCTCCTGTGTGCTGAGGGCTGGCCCTGACTTACCCTTGCTGGGTTAGTCCCACAGACCTTGCTGGTCTGCTTCTAAGCAGCTTTTCCTTCAAGCAGACTAGTGCAGTTGCCCAGGTTTGTTGGTTGTCCTGCTGGCTTCTGACCTTTTTGCATTCTTCATCCGCCGTGGGATAGCTCGTGGATGGCTCCTGCATCGTCGCCTGGGCTCCACAGCTGCTACATCAAGACCGTCGTGCTACAACAAGTAACTCTGACAAGGGGTGGCATTGTGCTCCTGCTCCTCCTGGACTTTCAGGTACTTCTCATCAAGAATCCACGTTTGGGTTCTATCGTCCTGGTCCATGAGTTCCTGTAGTTACCGAACTGCCAAGATCCTCCATTGGCTTCTACAGGCGGTTCTGACATCACTTCGCCCCTATGCACCTGGGCTCCCTGGCGGAGGTATCCTGGTTCCCTGGGTATCCACGGGTGGAGTGGCCCTCTAACCTCCGTTGAACCAATTGGTATGGTCGTGGTCATTTGGGAAGGGTCCTGAAACAAGAACATACCAACCGCGACTCACCCTGTGTTATCCTATAGACGTTTGACCCGATGTAACCACTCTGCACCCGGGCGCCTTGGGGTCCCTAGCTACTCACCTTTGGTGGTTTCTTGCTTCCCCTGGGCTTCTCCATCCTTTGGTATCAGTCTTGTTTTGGTACTTACCTCTTGTACCACTTTCTCAGAATATGGTATGGTCACTCCTATAGGGCCCCATGTGCTTTTCTATGCTACTTACCTGTTATTGAAGTATTTCTGATGTGTATTTGATATGTCCAGGTAGGAGATATACCTAGTTAGTTATTAGTGTTGTGATAATAAATACTACTGCCTTTTTGTAAACACTTGTGTAGTTCTTTTTTGTGTGAAAGCTTGTTGACTGACTATGTGGTAAATGCACCCGTTTTACACCCACCTGAATAAGCCTTAGCTACTCTCCACAGCTACCCCTTGAGAGCTTTGGTTTTCAGGGACATAAACACTATCACTAAGGATTGCCTGGACTCATTGCACAGTGCCTCACAAAGGTGGACACTATATACTGATCCAGCCTTCTACAGTTATTACATCAATAAAGAGATTTCATATGATAATGACGTAGGTAGTAGCTTATTCAGTATAACCACATAGCTGTTAGTTTGTCTGACATGGCTGCCCATCTCAGTCTGCCCTGGCTCATCTCGAGCCACTGCCTCTATCCTCCCTCCTGTGTGCCCCTACTGTTTTTGGTGCTCTCCTTTATCTCCACCTAGTTCCTAGCCAGTCAACCCCTTGTGCTGCGTCTGTTACCTCAGTTCTAGCACATTGCTTGTGTGCTCTCTTCCCGCCCCATGCCCTCTCTCCTACTCTGGACTGTACCAGACGTCTCCTGTGCTATCTGTTGACATCTTTACATTGCTCGTGTGTTCCCTCTCCTCCCAATGCTCTCCCTCTCTGGACCATCAGCCTCCTGTGGTATCCTTTGACTCCAGTGCTTTAGTCCTGCAATCCCTCCTCCCTGTGCTCTCTCCTTCACTGTACTACCAGCCTCCTGCAATCTTAAATCTCAAATCTCAGATCCAGAACATTACGGTAAGTGAGTTCTGCAGATCATTCTAAAATACTTTGTTCACAACAAACGTACACAAACTCTTGTACATGCAAAGAACTATCCAGAGAACTGCCAATCTGACAAACCTGCAGAACCATTCCTACAGTAACGTAATGATGGAGCATGATTTTTGCTAATAAAATCTGCTCGGGAAATCCACCCATGTGTGTGTTTTAATAATTACTAACGTGTGTGAAAACCGAAATTACTAAAACGTGAAGACTTAGAAGGTACGACCGAAAATGTGCAAGGCTGCACGTATTTTTAGGAGTCAGAATAACACATGTAGAATGGAAGGTTTCTTTATAGGGTTATGAATTATTAATTTGTGTGTCTAATATTACTGTTCTTATGTTTCCTGAACTGCAGGAATCTTCAAGCACAAACACGAAAAAGCTCTTTTATTCTTCGTGAAAGTAGAGCAGGCCTAGAAATGTAGAAATTATTTCTCTTTTCTCTCTGCTTTCCTTGCTAAAATGAGTAGGCATAAGCAAATGTGCTGGTTAGGGGATGTGCTTCCGTGCTCCTTTTCATGTCGTTTCCTGATGTCCTTGTAAAGAATTACATTTACATCCTTAAAGAGCAGAGAATAGTACAACTCTTTCCTGTCTAGGCGAGGATTTAGAATGAAACTGTTGCTATGTAGTTACAAAATATGTAATTGTAGTTTTCTTCTTCCTCTCTAGGAAGTTATACAATCTTAGACAAAGACTGCTTGGAGAAATTTGTAAAGTCATCATTAGGAGATGTTCGCCTCTCCTAGTACTGACCAATGACAGTGACTTGTAGGGTTTAGGAGAGTTTCTAACTTAGTGTAACAAGGTTGAGAAGTCAGTATAAAGACGCTGGTGGGAAAATGATCATCGACTCGTTCACATTCTGGTGACCTGTCCTGTATCCGTGGTATGCTGTATGCTGTGCTGTGCTGATTCCTGATCTGACTGGCAATCCTGACTGCGGAGAACTTTTTCCTAGAGACTTTGCACATCATCGGCTGGTGGTGCTGCCTACACTATTCTCCTACGGCCGTGGAGATAGTTTTCTTGACTAATTGCACGCTGTGCATTAGTTTTCTCTAATTTACCGAGAGGTAACTGAACTGTGATTACCCTGATGTTTCCTTGTTTCCCTCTCTCTTCCTCCTTCTTTCTCACCTGAATTTGATGATCTCTGAATTACTCTGCTTGTGATAACTGTGATGTTTGCCTGTGACATTATGAACAAAGTGTTTTTCTTATGATTTGTATTTGTGTATGACCATTCATATTTTCTGAAATAATACCAAAAAGGTACCAAGAATGAATAGTGTCTGTCGTTTTTTCTTGAGTCATGACTTATTTTTAGGATAACATTTGACATATTATTGATGTATTTGTGGTGTAATTTTATGGTATAGCTGTTTCTTCATTACAGGTCCTCATGAAGGAATAGTTCTCTGATTTCTCTACTTAGTCCCTTTTAGCTCTACCAAAGATCCATTGGAGGACCTTTGATATTGCTAACAAAAATGATAATGACTTATGGGCCCGTCATTTTAGCATTTACGCTTCCTTAGGTATTGTAAAGGTTGGTGTGGGTTATTATAGGACCCCCCACCGCTTCCGCTGCATCAGTTTTTGGTAGTTGCATCGGATGGTTAGATTAGACTAAAATACTAGGGGCCATATGTAGGTAATCTGGAAATACTGATTCCTAATTACCGAATTTTACCGAATCGGTATTTAGAAATCGGTTTTTCCGATGTACGTAATAATTCGTTAAATATTACCGAATCGGTAAGAATCGGTAAATATTTACCGAATCCACAATACCGATCGGTTGTTCCGATTCGGTAAATACCGAATCGGTAAATACCGAATCGGAAATTCAAAAAAACAGCAATTGAGGAATCAGCCAATCCTGTGCAACCACCACCCCTCCCAACCAGGAAGTGGCCACACCCAGGCAGGTGCACACAATCAGAACCTTCTGGAGAGGCTGGGAGTGCAGAGGAGAGCAACAGAGCCACTGCCTGAACTTGTTCTGCTAATCCTGCACAATGGCCAGCCAGGACACAGAAAGAGAAGGAGGGGAAAGGAAGAGGAAACTGAAATTCAGTCAGAAGGAACTGCAGGTCCTTGTGGAGGAGGTAGTGAAGCAGCACGCAAAGCTGTTTGGAAAGCAGTCCCTGCATGTTGCAGAGTCAGTAAAAAGAAACATCTGGCTTGGAATCCAGTCTCAGGTGAATGCCATTGGAGTGACCCCCGGGACATTGATGTGCTCAAGAAGCGGTGGTATGACATCAGGATCATCACCAAGAGGAAGATGGCTGATCTTAAAAACAAGCCAGCCTGACAGGAGGAGGAAGGAACAGGGCACCTGCCCTGACTGAACTTGAGCGGCTCGTGGAGTCCATGATAGAGCCAGAAAGTGTCTGTGGGATCGGGGATGCAGACAGCTCTGCCAGGGCTGCTTCCAAACAAGGTAAGAAGCATGCACAGCATTGTGCCCCCCCTTCCCCTATCCCAAATCGGGCTATGTGAATCCCACTCCAGTACAGGTTGTTGTTCAGACCAGCAATGCATTATGGGAGATGTAGTCAGTGAAACCCCTATCATGACAGGAATCGCACTGAACAACAAGGCATGTGACACACATCAGCGATAAGCAGGCAGAGGACAATGAGATAGTGTGGCAGAAATGTATATTTATTTTTGCAATGCAGGGCTGCAGGTACACTAAGCTAATGTACAATTTCTGTCCACAGGCGAGACATCGCGCAGGACTGCTCAGGACAAGGGAGAGAGGGCACCCCGGAAGGACATCACAGAGAAGGCCAGTACGAGTGCAGGGCACACAACACCACCACAGCCAGCCTCACCACCACAGCCAGCCTCACCACCACAGTCCGCCTCACCACCACAGCCAGCCTCGCCACCACAGCTAGCCTCGCCACTACTGCTAGCCTCGCCACTACTGCTAGCCTCACCAGCATCAACACCACCTGCAGTGCTAAGACCTAGGAGGCGTGCTGTTGCCAGACTGCAGGAGTTTGAGTCCTCCTCAGAAGACTCGAGGGGGGGGAAACATCTACTGTGCCACTGGATGGTAGCAATGCTGGTTTGCTGTCCACTTCTGAGGGAGCACACACAGGTGCCAGACGCCACCGCAGGGCTCGTGTGAGCAGTCCACCTCCACAGGGTGAGAGCCATGGTGTCTTTGGAGGGCTGGAGGCAACCATGGTGAAGGTGCAGCGCCTACAAGGCAAGGCAATTCAGTCAGTCCAGTGACAAATGAGGCGCCTCAATGATAACATGACCAACATTGACAAGGGCATTAGCTCAATGGCTGAGGGCATGAAGGAGATGGCTGCGGGCATGCAGGACATGTCCCAGTCTGTGATGCTGCTGTGCAGCAAAATGGATGAGGACAGAGTAACACGGCGCAGGGAGAGGCAGAAAATGGAGCACCATACGAGGGCAGTGAACCGCCTAGCAACTGCCACTTCTCTGCTCTGCAGGCGCTCCGTGGCCATGCAGGAGGGCTGGCGCACTGCAGCACTGATGTCTCTAGGGGCTGGTAAAGGTGACCACTGCTCTTGAAGTGCTGCTTACGAGTCAGTCTGCCACTACTGGTGCTGTGGAAGTTGGGGAGAGCGAGGACACGACCAGTCGGAGCAGCATTACCCCCCCTGTAACAGACACCCGGAGGAGCAGCAGACGGCATGGCGCTGCCACTGGTTCCACAGCCAGTGAGGACAGTCAGTTAATGGCATCCAGTACTGTTGTGCGTGGCCGCAGACGCTGATGCAGCCCACACTTTCAGGACAGACTTGGGTGAAGTAACCCATGACTTCCTACTATGGATGTTACAAATTGGAATGCCAAGTTTGCCCGTTTGTGTTGTGGCGTAGTGCCCAGAAATAAAAACTACGTCATTACATTCAAAAACTGGCTGTGTCTCCTTACTTACTTAAAAATAGTTGCATGTGATCTCTGCCCGTCTCTGTCTCCCATCTGTTGCTGGTGGCACTCCTGCTGCTTTGGGCTCTGGCTGTGCAAATTCATCATCATTGTCCTCAAAATCAGTTAATTCCACTTCTGTACCTTTCTTTGTGGCAAGGTTGTGCAGCATTGCACAAGTTGCAATGATTTTGCAGCAGATGATGGGTGTGTACTGACGTACGCCTCCGCTTTTGTGGAGGCAGCGGAACCTGCTTTTCAATAGTCCAAACGTGCGCTCCACAACGTTGCGTGTTGATTTGTGTGCCACATTGTATCGTCTCTCACTCAGGGTTGATGGGTTTAGGTAGGGAGTGAGGATAAATGACCGCACGGCATATGCACTATCGCCTAGGTGAGAAAGAGAGTGCCATTAGTCACATACACCAATACACATTCATCTGCAGTAAGTATGAGTGAGTGTCACAGTGATTTACCTAGCAGGTATCCTTCTCCAAATTCTCCCGCAGCCAGGCGTGTGTAGATCCCACTGTTCTGGAAGATGTATGAGTCGTGGGTGCTCCCAGGAAATTTGGCCACGATGTCAGTGATTATGTTGGCAGCATCGCAGATTACCTGCACATTTATGGAGTGGGTGGACTTTCTGTTCCTGTAGATATACTCAGTGGCTGCTGGTGGGCAGATTGGAATGTGTGTGCCATCAATGCAGCCTATGACATGCGGGAACTGTGCCATCTGGTAAAAGTCTGTTTTGGTTTTCAGCAGTTCCGCCTGTGTGTTTGGGAAGCTAATGTAGTGATGCATTCTCTGCATCATGGCATCCAGGAACTTTCTGAAGAAACGGGACAGGCAACTCTGAGACACCCCGCCTACCGCAGCTATCACCCCCTGGTAACTGCCAGATGCGAGTAGATGTAGGCTACAGAGCACCTGCACATGTGGTGGTATGGCGTGCGCCCTTGGTGTTGGGTGCTCCAGGAGTGGGTGCAGGTCCCTTATCAAGTCCAGGATGGTGTGGGGGTGTAGCCTGTACCTTTCATGGATCTCAGCCTCAGTCTGTTGGAAGAGTGTGATGCGCTGTCTGTAAATGCGCTCCTCCCGTCTCCAGATCCTCACTCCTGCTGCCTGTAGACGTAGCCGCCTTGCAATCACATAGAAAGCCGCCATAGTGATCACACTGTTGCATTTTGGGATTGCTTATATACACTGTAGCTGATTACCACCTGCTTACAGTCAGTGTTAATTACCGACTCTTAAATACCGAATTTCATGAAATTCGGGATTACCGAATTTACCTACATCTCTTTTCTCGTTTTTACCGTTTCTTATTTATTGATTCGGTAAATAAGGAATCGGTAATTCCGATTCGGTAATTTTGAATTCGGTAATGATGAATCGGTATTTACCGATTCATAATTATCGAATCCTTCTTTTTAGCCTCCTACATCTCAATTGCCTGAATACCGGTCGGTAACGGGAGATTTACCGAATTTCGGCCGTTACCGACCGGTATTTAGCTACCTACATATGGCCCTAGATGGAGAAAAAGGAGTTTTTGCTGACTAGACGGAATTGACGGTTCAAATATATGTTAAGTTAGTTTTGTCACATTGAGTTTTTGTTGGACGGGTCCGTCGAGGCCTGAGATCCCGGGATATGCCTAAGGGCTGTTCTTAGTGTTTGCGTACACTAAGGTGATGTACATTGTCTGCTGGTAATACAATACTAGGCAGTCGTCGAACTGAAAGTATTGTAAAGGGAACTTTGGTGAATGAAATGGTGGGGTTTATTTGGGTCACTTCAGTAAGCGCAACTGGGGAAGTCCCAATAATCTTCCGCTTGTAAGAGAACAAGAATCACGCTGGTCGGGATTTATTGTTGGAGTGTAGAGTTTTCTCTTTGAGTGCATGAATAAACTTTTGATTTTCTTTTAGTGGAGCAGACAATTTGTGTTTATGTTGTTTGTTTTGTTTGTTAAAAAGACCTTAAAGACATTGACGCTGATTTTGTAAAGGGAGGGTCAGTAGAAGGAGCGATACTGACGTCACAGAGAGCCGCGCTGGTATTGGACAGTTGGTGAGCAACGTCACAGAAGTGCTGCGCTGGTACTGGTTAGTTGGTGTGAGTCGCGTTGCTATAGGACAGCGGAAAATAACTTTGATTGGAAGTTGAAAACATAACACGGAAGAGAGTGTTGTTAGGATTTTGCGTAGATTAGAGTTATTAATAATATTTTACTTAAAGTAAGCAGAGACAATTAAGATAATAAAGCTGTTGAAGACATTGTTTAGCAAATATCAACCAATTCCAATTAGAAAAGGAATTCCAATAGCTCCTGAATGTACGCCAGCAGCATTTATGGCGTTAGAAAGGGGTTATCATACGTGTGCATGGTTAGAGAACTGGGTGAAATATACAGAGGATGAAGGTGAATTAGCTTTTCCTGAAAACGGTACTTTCAGTACAAGGATTTTGGAAAACCTGAGGTTTCGGATGAGTGGTTTAAATCCAAATCCAAGACCAATGCAGTATGAGGCTTTAGAAGAATGGGAGTATGAAGCATACAAGAGAGAAAGAGATAAGCATCAGAATAGGTATAAGAATACAGTGAGCAGATACTCAGAAGCAAAGTCGGATGCTCGCAAGAAAATGTGGAGAAGAGGTACTGTTATAGAAACAAATGGATTATTCCCTGTTAGAGAGGCTGATGAGACTGAAAGAGGAAAGTCAAAAGAGAAAAAGAATAATACTGAAACTCAAGATAAGAATGAGAATGTGAATCTAATGGATTCAGATGACATTGATGAGGATTTTCTGAATGAGTTATTAATGAACAGACCGCCACCCCCATATCAAGAGGAACAGATTCGTTTAAGTACAGATGATTCACATACTTCAAATGTTATACCTAGTGCTCCTTTGATTCAAATTGAAGAACAACCTCAGAATAGAGTGACAAATGGAGTAAGACCAGTTCAGATTGAGAACAGGCAAAGGACGATTGTTAGGATGGAAGCAGTAAGAAACCCAGAAGTGTTGTCAGTGCCAGTGACGATTGGTCCAGTAGTTCCATTATAAAGTGATGGACAGAGTGTTACGGGAGTACATGCTTTGGCAGTCCCAGAAGTGACTAGGACTAATGAAAGAAGTAGTGGAAGTAACAGTGCAAATGTGAGTATAGTTTCGAGACATGAAGAACAATTGATTGATGTTTCAGGGAGAAATGAGACACCGAAAAGGGTAGTGTATCAAGAACCTAGGAGATTAATACAGACTGAAGAGAGATTGAATACACAAACACCTACTAAACCTAGAAGTGAGTCGGGTGAGGATGTACAAAGATCAATGGGATCATCGCCAGAAGAATTAGATCCGTGGATTCAAGATATAGCTCTTGGTTGTAGTAGTCAGAGTAAAGATGATTGTGTTGATGTGACTAAATTAATGGGAATACTAGAAGAAATGATTATAGGTACAATTAGTCCAGAGAGATTGAGCAAATTTCAGGATGATGAGTTGTTGTTTCTATGTAAGACTATTACTCGAAGAGCGAGAAATTTACGAGACATTTGTTGAGACAGCCCAACAGTATGGAGTGGATATTGAGAAGTCAAAGGCATTACAAAAGATGTATAGATTAGATTTTACAGACAGAGATTTGGAAAACTTGAATGTTTCAGGGAAACGATTGCAAATCAAAGAGTTGATTAGCACACTAAAGCGTTTGGGTGATTTGGACAAGTGGAAAGGAAGGTGAGCTAAAAAGAAAAAAGATGAAAATACTAAAGCGAATGTAGCTTCTCCGTCGTACCCTTTGAGAGAACCAGAGAAAAAGACAGAATCGGATGATGCTGTCGGGACTTATCCAATGAGAGAAGTACCTGGAGGTGGTTATGTCCACGTACCATGGTCAAGACAGTATATTTTGTCATTTACGAATGATTTTCCGAGATTGAGGGAAAAGCCTGTTGAATGATACAGACAGGTTGAAAGATTTGTGAAGGTATCGAAAGTTTTGTGGGTTGATTTAGAGGGTCTTTTTGATATAGTGGTTCCAGCTGATTTGTGGATTAAGTGTGAAATTGCTGTAGATTGGCCGAGTAAAGAATACCAGAGAGATTCCAAAACAGGAGCACCTTCTGATGAGGTTATGAAAAAATACAATCGGGTTATTACGTACCTGAAAGGAAAGATTTCTCCAGAAGAAACAGATTGAGTGAAGATTGATAGAACCACTCAAGAACTGAAAGAATCAGTGCATGCATATTACGAAAGGCTTCTTCAAGTGTTTAAGCAGTTTAGTGGTATAGAAAACATCACTGAAAAAGACATGGGACACTTTGTATATCGTTTTGTCTATGGCTTGAGACCAGAAATAAGTGCTATGATTCAACAACATTTAATATGTTGGCAGAGTAAATCGGTTGACGAGATTCTTCGTTATGCAAAATATTGTGGAGATGACATAGAGATGAGACATAAGAAACTAAAGGAGAAATTGATGCTAGCACAAATGAGAGCAGCCAAGAAAGGAGGATACCTGAGTGTAGATGCGACTGATGATGGTCAAACAACAACTGGTATGAAAGGTTTAGTTTCAAATGGCAATACAGTGACACAGATGATTCCGATGGGTCAAGGAAGAGGTAGAGGTAATTTTGCGAACATAGAAGACTTGAAACAAAAACGTCCTTGTTTTAATTGTGGCAGGTTTGGACATTGGCGTCGCAAGTGTAAGATGGTGTTGAATAATAATGGGAACTCGGGTTCATTTGATCAGGGACAAGAGCAGATGCAGAGTCAAAATCAAAACTATCAAGTGCAGACGAATCAGGTACAGAATCAACAAGTGCAGATGACAAACGGGGGTCAGAATTTGCAAATTCCACAAGCTCCAATGCCTAATGATAATGTGAAATGCAAAGACAAAATGTAAATACTAGTTTGTGTACAAATGCTCAAACAAATTCAAATGTGCAGGTTGTTTCACAGTATGTTTTGCAAACAGATGGGAGTGATTCGGATTCATCACAATGACGGTGCCTGAGGGGTGAGGAAGAGTGCGTTCTTGGTGCATCTCTAGTGGTAGATCAGTCAGGTCCATATGTGGATGGCGAGGTTGATGGTAATGCAATTACTTTCCTGGTAGATACTGGTGCTACCCGTTCCACTGTGAGAACTGTGGAAATCCGAAACCTACCCCTCTCTGGAGAAAATAACCAAGTTGTCGGAGTATCAAACAAACTCATTAAAACACCAATAACTAAGCCAATGAAAGTTCAAATTGGAAATTTTAAGGTATTACATAAATTTGTTGTATGTGATTCTAGTCCTGTTAATTTACTAGGTAGGGATTTGTTGTGTAAAATGAATTGTTCCATTTACTGTACACCAGATGGAATAGCGTTTCACACAAAAGACGAAGATGTAGTCTTCAAAATGCTGAATCAAGGGACAGAAGTGAATGAGTTGTACCCATTGCTCACAGAGAATGATTTGCCTGTTGAGTTGAGAAAAACAGTGTTGTCTGATGTGTGGGATTTTTCTGGGAAAGATATTGGGCTGATGAAAGGAGTTGCTCCGATTCAGATTACAGTCAAACCTAATGCAGAGTTTCCGAGAACCCCACAATACAAAATGAGTCCTGATATTATTGCAGGAGTAATACCTGTGATAGATATGCTAATTGAACAAGGAATTTTGAGAGAGATACTAGGAAGCCCATGCAATTCACCTATAATGGGAATTCGCAAGCCTAATGGAAAGTACAGGATTGTACAGGACCTGAGAAAGGTTAACCAGATTGTTATACCTTGTTGTCCTATAGTACCGAATCCAGCAGTGATTTTGTACCAAATTCCATGTGATGCAGAATGGTTCACAGTGATCGATCTGTGTCAAGCGTTTTTCTCGATACCTTTGCATCCGGATAGCCAATATTTATTTGCATTCCGGTTCGGAAACCGTGTCTTGGCATGGTGCCGAGTTCCTCAAGGGTATACAGAGAGCCCCTCGATTTTCAATCAGATATTGAAGAAGTGTTTGGAGTCATTGGTCATGCCCAGAAATTCAGTTTTAGTCCAGTATATTGATGACTTGCTGGTAGCATCAAGGACTAGAGAAGATTGTGTGACAGATTCAATTGCCCTATTGAATCATTTGGCAGTAGGTGGTCACAAAGTGTCACCGACAAAATTACAATTTTGTAAGACTGAAGTGCTTTATCTTGGACACATCATTGAAAAGGGAATTCGTAAAGTTTCACAAGATCGAATAAATGCTATCATGCGAATTAATCCACCAAAAATACAGAAAGAGGTTCGAATGTTTTTGGGAATGGTTGGTTACTGCAGACAGTGGATTATGAATTTTTCACTGATCGCAAAACCACTTCAGAGATTGACACATAAAGATGTGAGAGATCCAATACATCTTGATGAGGAATGCATGAAAACATTCCTAGAGTTGCGAGACAGTCTATGTCGAGCACCAGCATTAGGGATGAAACTTTGAGAAAGAATTTGCGTTGTTTTGCAATGAGCGTGAGGGTTGCGCACTCTCAGTTCTAACGCAAACGCACGGAACAGCACGAAGACCAGTGGCATATTTTTCTGCTACTTTGGATCCCGTCGCTGCAGCATTACCAGGATGTTTGAGAGCAGTTGCTGCTACTTGTGTGAGTCTCGAACAATGTGAGTCGATTGTTATGGGACATCCATTGAGAGTGTTTGTTCCACATTCAGTTGAGATTTTGTTAACGCGTACTCGGACACAACCTTTGACGAGTAGCCGTTTGTCAAAATATGAGCAAGTGATTTTGGGAGCTGAAAATGTGACAATAACAAGGTGTACTAGCCTAAACCCAGCCACGTTATTGCCAACTCCAGACTGTGAGGAAGTTCTTGATGAAGTGGAACATGATTGCCTGGATGTGACAGAAATGTGCACAAAACCAAGGCCTGATATTAAGGATACACAGTTACCTGAATCGGATGTTGTTCTGTTTGTGGATGGCTCATGTTTGAGAGATTCAGAGGGTTGTTTGAGAGCTGCCTATGCAATTTGCACAGTAGCAAATGTAATTGAAGCATTGTGGTTGAAAGGAGTGAGTTCTGTACAAGTGGCTGAATTGAAAGTGCTTACTCCAGCTTGTATCTTGTCAAGACAAATGAGGGTTACAATTTTTACGGATAGTCAATACGGCTTTGGTGTCGTACATGACTTTGGGCAGTTGTGGTCCCAACGTGGATTTTTGACCTCTTCGGGTTCACCAATCAGAAACGGAGAGTTGCCGGCACAAATTGGGGTGGTGAAGTGCAGTGCACATAGATCTGGTTGTGAGTACATCACACTAGGGAACAGGTATGCAGACGAAATTGCTACATTTTGTGCTTTGAATGCATACTCAATTAATGTGGAACCATCAGTAAATGAGCAAATTTAACAAACAGAATGCAAACTATTGTTCACATCTGTTGAGACGTGGGATGAAGTGAGAGACTTACAAGAGGCAAGTGACTCTGAAAAAGAAGGGTGGATTAAATTGGGGTGCACTCGCAGGTCAGACGATGAAGTCTGGGTGTACACTGATTGGAGAATAGTTATGCCAGACAGTCTTCTTTCTCAGATGGCTAGAGTCCATCATGGGCCGACACATATTGGGAGAGATGCAATGATTAGATTATTTCAACAGACATGGTTTAATCCCAAGTTCAGAGTGATTGCAGAAAGTCTCTGTCAGAGATGTACTACTTGTCAGCAGCAAAACCCAGGTAGAAAGACAGTGGTTAGCATGGGACGAATTGGGAAAGCAGCTGGTCCATTTACCAGAATGCAGTTGGACTTTATTGAGATGCCCCATTGCAATGGATTAAAATATGTCCTTGTGGTTGTCTGTTTGTTTTCTCGTTGGGTTGAAGCATATCCAACAAGATAAAATGACAGCTTAACAGTTGCTAAATTGCTTCTGAGAGAGATTATTCCTAGATTTGGTTTTCCAGTCTCGTTGGAATCAGATAGAGGGACACATTTTAATAATGAAATAATTTGGATGCTTTGTGCAGCATTACAAATTGAGCAAAAACTGCACTGTGCTTATAGACCTGAGGCTTCAGGTGTAGTTGAGCAAGTCAACAGCACAATAAAATCAAGGTTGGCTAAAGTTTGTGCTTCCACAACACTGAAATGGCCTGATGCACTGCCATTAGTGTTAATGAGCCTAAGAAGTATCCCAGACAAGAAAACTGGATTGTCTCCCCACGAAATCATTATGGGCAGGGCTATGAGACAGCCAACAGTTCCAGCAAATCAACTAATGAACATTACTGATGACTTGGTACTGGATTATTGTAAAGGATTGACTGATGTGGTACATTCTGTGTCTCACCAGGTTGGAGAAGTTGCGACAACAGCTCAACAAGAACAAGGCCATGATCTAAGTCCTGGAGATTGGGTTGTGGTGAAGAAACATGTCAGAAAGTCCTGTTTAGAACCTCGTTGACATGGCCCTTATCAGATCATACTGGTGACTACAACAGCTGTTAAGTGTGGAGGTCTGCCGAATTGGATTCTCGCAAGCCACACGAGAAAAGTCCCAAGTCCACTTTAAAATGAAGAAACTGCTGGAGAGGAGAGACGTGAACAAGGAGATGTTCCAGAGCAGGTTGAAGTCGGAGTAGAGTGGGCACAAGTTACTGGGACCAGTGAAGATAACACTGTCGCTGTCAATGGTGAGAACAGAGTGATTCCTTCAGCTCCTGCAGTTGCCAAGGACAAAAGAAAGAGGAACTCATCTGAAGAAAGTTCAGAAACTACAGTTGAAAATGAAAATGGAAAAAGGGCAAAGAAGGGAGATAAGTGGCCAAAAGGAGTGAAAAAGCTGAAATACACTCAATAATAAAGTTCCTAAGACAATACTTGAAGTATCGAGTCAATCAGAGCAAAGTGAAGCAGAAGAAGAGAATCAAGTACGGAGAACAAAAAGAGTAAAAGTAGCAAACAAGAAATACTCAGCACCAGAATGGATTTATGTGGTTGTAGGTGCGAGTGAAAGTGTTTCGAATAATGACTGGGAAAAAGAATTTCTAAAATTCTGTGTAAAGGGGGACAACTCCTTTAAGCCGCCCTAAGTGATCTGCTAATTTGAAGAGGGTGTTCAAAAAGAGAGAGGAGATTTATGTGATAAATTTGCAGAAGTTTCCGAAGCTGTGGATTTTGAAGAAGAGCTCAAGGCTCAAGTCTTTGGTGTGGAATGCACAAACTAAAACTAGCCTTGTGAAATTACTAATTATTTTTGAGTAAATTTTTAGTTAGGATTTTTGTCTATTTTTGGCTTTTTTTTTTTCTTTTACATAATTTTGAAGATGATTAGAACTGAGACTGGTAGACAGAATCAGGGAATGTGTAGGCGAAAATGCTTCAATGTTTGTGTTTTCTGTGTTTTATTAACAATGTCTGTATGGTTGGTTTTAACATTTGTGTTACCACGCTTTATGTTTATTAATATAGTAAATACTACTACTAATAATGAGCATGCAACATTGAATACTAAAAGTGTTCTGAAAGAAGATTCAGAGACTAATATGAGAGAAATAACCGGTAGTTCCTTCCATTTGGATAAATCTATTAGTGACTATTCGTTAAATGTCTTTACAAAGTTGCTGTATGAGTACGTAGATACAATGAATGCGAGAGATTGTTACGTGTGCATGCAATTACCTACGTCTGTGCCTGAGGGTGTAACGTGCCACCATTTACCACTAACATATGGTATATTGTGTAGTGTACTAACTAGCTTATTTTATGCTAAAGGGGCTTTTCAGTATTACTAGTCAAATTATGACTTGGTGTTTTCAGAAATTCCTATTAGAAAGAATATGAATATAGTATATAGTGCTAAGGATGCAGAATATTTGGGAGAGTTCTTTCATACTACTAAAACGATAGATACAGTATATGCACATCAGCATAATTTAACTTGTAGATTACACAGTGTAGAGATTGATTTCATAAATTCTGTAGAAGATAGACGTAGAGAGTTTAAACGCAGGGCTGCTGAACAGAAGAGTAAAGAGCCTCCATGGGCACATAAAGAAGGAAATTATCAGAAGACTGAGACTTATGCTGCAATGGCTCTGGATTGGCCCCATAGGGGAAAGCTTTGCATACTAAGGCAGAAAACAGATTATAATAATCATTTCGTTGGTTCCAGTGAATGTGAACACACTTTTTTAATTACCGTTGGTTGGGGATTAAAGGGTGGTTCAGATCCTGTTTACCTTGGGGTGTATTTCATTTGTGGTAAAAATGCCTACTATAGGTTGCCACCACATTGGTATGGATGTTGTTACATGGGAGTTGTTTTCTCTAAAATTTATCATGTGAATGATGAACAAGGAACCAATGAAAAGCTACTAACTCGGAGCAAAAGGGGTTTGAGTGCTGCTGAAATAATTGGGGATATATTTGGTGCATTGATACCTTCAGTTGGGGTTATTCTAAATTCACAGAAAATTCAAAAATTGTCTACAGTGGTTGATCGTTTGTCTACGGATACCGCTGGAGGGTTCTTAATGGTTGATACTGAAATGGTTGCTATGAGGACCATGGTTTTACAAAATAGACTTGCCTTAGATGCACTATTGGCAAAAGAAGGTGGAGTCTGTAGTATGTTAAAGATTCAACAATGTTGCACATATATCCCTGATAAGAGTAAGGATCTGGAGGGATATATTAGTAACATTACTCATTTACATGATGATCTGTCAAAACTGAAGGCTGATGGTGCATGGGAGAAAATTGGTAAGAGTATTTCTTCCATAGGTAACTGGTTTTCTAATTTTTCTAATAGCTTATTAGGGAGAATACTAACACCAATAATTGCTATTGCTACAAGCGTACTAATGATAATACTGCTTTACAAGTTTCGAGGGAGTAAGCCTACTGAGGGAAAACGACAAGCAAGGAAAAGAGAAGAAATAGAAATGGAAGATCGAAGAGGGATTTATTACGATGCCTGGAAGGATATAGAGGGTGTTAGGCTGAAACAAATGAGAACTACTGCATTCTGATTGTTCATTATCAGATAGTAATCTGATATGGGTTGGTGTGATGGTTTGGGATACCATCAAATGGGGGATTGATGGAGCATGATTTTTGTTAATAAAATCTGCTCGGGAAATCCACCCATGTGTGTGTTTTAATACGTGTGTGAAAACCGAAATTACTAAAACGTGAAGACTTAGAAGGTACGACCGAAAATGTGCATGGCTGCACGCATTTTTAAGAGTCAGAATAACACATGTAGAATGGAAGATTTTCTAGGGTTATGAGTGGTAATAGAATGAGAAGAAATTATTAATTTGTGTGTCTAATATTACTGTTCTTATGTTTCCTGAACTGCAGGAATATTCAAGCACAAACATGAAAAAGCTATTTTATTCTTTGTGAAAGTAGAGTAGGCCTAGAAATGTAGAAATGATTTCCCTTTTCTCTCTGCTTTCCTTGCTAAAATGAGTAGGCCTAAGCAAATGTACTGGTTACGGGATGTGCTTCCGTGCTCCTTTGTTTCTCTTCATGTCGTTTCCTGATGTCCTTGTAAAGAATTACATTTACATCCTTAAAGAGCAGAGAATAGTACAACTCTTTCCTGTCTAGGCGAGGATTTAGAATGAAACTGTTGCTATGTAGTTACAAAATATGTAATTGTAGTGTTCTTCCTCTCTAGGAAGTTATACAATCTTAGACAAAGACTGCTTAGAGAAATTTGTAAAGTCATCATTAGGAGATGTTCGCCTCCCCTAGTACTGACCAATGAGAGTGACTTGTAGGGTTTAGGAGAGTTTCTAACTTAGTGTAACAAAGTTGCGAAGTCAGTATAAAGACGCTGGTGGGAAAATGATCATCAGCTCGTTCACATTCTGGTGACCTGTCCTGCATCCGTGGTATGCTGTATGCTGTGCTGATTCCTGATCTGGCTGGCAATCCTGACTGCAGAGAACTTTTTCCTAGAGACTTTGCACATCATCGGCTGGTGGTGCTGCCTACACTATTCTCCTACGGCCGTGGAGATAGTTTTCTTGACTAATTGCACGCTGTGCATTAGTTTTCTCTAATTTACCGAGAGGTAACTGAACTGTGATTACCCTGATGTTTCCTTGTTTCCCTCTCTCTTCCTCCTTCTTTCTCACCTGAATTTTATGATCTCTGAATGTCTCTACTTGTGATAACTGTGATGTTTGCCTGTGATATTATGAACAAAGTGTTTTTCTTATGATTTGTATTTGTGTATGACCATTCATATTTTCTGAAATAATACCAAAAAGGTACCAAGAATGAATAGTGTCTGTCGTTTTTTCCTCTGAGTCATGACTTATTTTTAGGATGACATTTGACATATTATTGATGTATTTGTGGTGTAATTTTATGGTATAGCTGTTTCTTCATTACAGGTCCTCATGAAGGAATAGTTCTCTGATTTCTCTACTTAGTCCCTTTTAGCTCTACCAAAGATCCATTGGAGGTCCTTTGATATTGCTAACAAAAATAATAATGACTTATGGGCCCGTCATTATAGTATTTACGCTTCCTTTGGTATTGTAAAGGTTGGTGTGGGTTAATATGGGACCCCCCACCGCTTCCGCTGCATCAGTAACTGATCCGTATTATTTTAAAAATTCTCTGTTCACAACTCCTTTACTCCACACACGCATTCAATTTCAGGACTTTATCTTCACAACTTTGTGAAGTTATTTGTAAAGGTTTGGAAACTTTATGAAGCCTGTGAATGTATTCTTTTTTTTAAAAATTAAAATTATTTTCACAGTAGAATTTTAAAAAGAAAAAAACACCACGTAATTCTGCTGGTATAATAAAAACTTTGACCATCCATTTGCACGCCATCTCTCCTTATTTCACAAGCAACTTCCAAGGAACCATCAAGTCAACTATCATAAACATGAGTCTGGCCACTGTTGTAAAGGTATATAACTTCTGCACATCATTCCTAAAATGTGATGTTCTTAACAGTGCACTTACACCAGACCTCCAATCTTACAAAGAGCCCTCCAGACAACAGTTAATCTTGCGCTTGGAATCGTTTGCTGCAGGAAGTTAAGTTCTCCCTATTACTAATAAAATCCGCAGATCGCAGCACCCTAACACCAGCCCTCTTATCTCACCAGGAACTGCCCAAAGGGCCTTGAATGCAGCTGTTGTAAATTTCAATATAGTCTGTTTCATTCACCTCACGCAAACATGTCCTTAGCTGTGTTTCTCTGTTTTGATAGAAAGCATCAGTAAGTACGGAAATTAAGAACTCGTACATCATGAGTTTCCCACTGTAACCTCCTTACAGGAACTATCACAATAATGCCATGCTTACCAGAAGTAGCAGGGAGTGAAGCAACTTCTGGTAATCTCAGACCCCACTGAGAGCAGCAATCAAAGACCTTCACCCGCCCCACGCCCACCCACAACCGATCGTGGGCTTTCCACTGACCATCGACCAAGCCTTCAAATGATCTCAGACAGAACATGAACAACATGTAAGGAATTTCGAAGAAGATTATTATAGCATAAGGCTTCATTTTCACAGCCATTTAGCTGTGTAAGGACGAGGTCATTCCGCCAAGCCTTTATCACTTCCCGAGTTGGCAAAATGAGCATGATTGAGCTGACCAATGCATGTTGTTTAGAGCCACCTTTTGGTGCTTAAAATGATATGCACAATATTCAAGACCCATGGGACGGCAATGCGTAGTCTGAGCACAGGTCCTCTCAGTGTGCCATGCTGCTGCCTCCCCAGATTCTTAGTGCAAGTGTTCGGGAACTAAAACAGGGGCTGTGACCACTGAGAAAGTGACTTGCATGTGCAGCACAGATATCCAGTGCCCTGTGCTTGTACTGGTCTTCTCTGAAGCTACTTTATAGTTGGATGGTTAACGCTGCACTCATTCAATTCAATTCAATCCATTAAATGGATTTAATTTTCACAGCAGATGACCTGACAGCTTATCTTGTGATCTGAGGTGTGCTCTGCACTACACACAGAGACAAGCTACTGACTAAACTTAAAGGGATCACATGGCCTTCACATGATACTGCACCTGAGATACGCTCCTTGTCCTGTGGTGACATACGTTAACTTCCAAAGAAACGATAACCCCAATCTTTTAAAAATACAAAGAACAAAAATGGCTCCAGAAATTGGCTACAAACATCTATTAACTTGAAAACTAAAAAATCAACATAAATACAATCTCCACGCGTGAGCCAGTAGTAACCTGCACATGTGCTTCTGCCCCATGTCGCTTAACTTCTCTCTGTACACGTTTACGTTTATCACAGGCTGACAGATGCCCCCACCCTGTGCCCCCATCCACTCCTGCAGTGAGGAGTCAAACAAGCAGCACCCTGCCCTACTACTCCCTCCCACTCCCCCACCTCCACCAATGAAACTTACAGGCGGAGAGGTCCCAACTCTGTGTTCACTTCCTGCGGCCATATTAAGACCCTTTAAAAAAGGTGATCTGATTTAAGAGGCGCAAGTTCAAGTTAATCCCATTGTTTTACAACTCTTCGCAGCCCCGCGTTTTCTCTCGGGAAAATCACCAAAAATTTAAAGGAAAATTGACAGCAGTGCAAGCAAAAACAGTTCTGTGTTTTTTTTATTTTCAGAAAAGATTGAACACTACATATTGTGTGTGCCCATGCACATAAATTATAAAGACGAAGAAACTGACATCCCTGCAAGTTAGTGGTGCAAATGTCCAGAGGTCCAGAATGATCTTTTTGCCTCTCGGAACATTCCCGCTTCAGGCAGCTCATTCTCTGCAACAAACGTAGCACGACGACTGCTCCATTTTGAGAGAGGGGAGGAAGAGACCGCCATGAATGATGTCAGCCGCAACAATGACATAGACAAGGAGCGTGATGAGGACAACGAATTGTGGATCTTTAATAATTAGTTAGGGGCGTCCTTAAGGACATACGATTACGATTATGGGGCAGCGCAAGGGAGACTAAAAATGAAAGATGACTTACCCTCTGCCGGCCACCGCATCTGTGCTTTTCTCCCCCTGTCCCGACTCTTGACATGCTCTCAGACTCCCCTAGGTCAATCCAGACGCTGCTCTCATGCTGGTAATACTGTTACCCAGCATGAGAGAAGCACCGGGATTGGTGTGAGCGGGCTGGTTTTCCACTCACATAGGGACTGGGAGCCTGTGTCTGCTCTCCACTCAGCTGTGCAACACAGCTGGGGTTGGAGGCTCCTAAGGGTGCATGTTGGTTTGACCATCCTAAGACGACCGGCCAAACCGACATGCACACTTAGCAGTGCCCATCAATCCTACTCCCCTGCATCTGCTGTCATCAGAATCGGTTGCCCTGCCCTCAGGTCAGCTGGCAGCCTGCAAGAAAAATAAAATGATAATACAATTGTTTTATTATCATTTTATTTTTCATGCTTGAATTTGCTGGCTCTCAGCCAGACGTGTGATGTTCCTCCACACTAACGGGGGAGCCGCCACTGACCAAAAAGTAAAAGAAATGTTGGAGACCAAGTTCAATCAAATGCTGAATGTCGACTATGAAGGTATATCTTCAACCAAGCTTGACAACAGGTTGGTAAAACAATGAATGTGTTTGTTGAAAGACTTGATGTACTCATTAAACATTGCAAATTCTGTGACTTCACCGACAAAGAAGCCATGCACCTCAGGGTCATTGATGGCTGCCTTTCAGATCATTTTAGAAGGCTCATGCTGGGAGAAACACACAGTCTAGAGAAAATGCTAATGGCTGCGAGAGCAGAAGAACGAGTAAACCAAGCTGCTGACATGGAAGCAGGAACAGCACACAATCAATCGTCATTGACCGTGAAAAACAGGCACAAGCATAAACAAGATACACATGAGTTGATGTCTTCAAGGAAAACAAAGCTATGCTTCCATTGTAGATTTTCATTTCCCCATGAAGGTAAATGTCCAGCCATCGAACAAGCCTGCAAAGTTGTGGAAAAGAGAACCATTTCATAACCGTGTGCAGAGCTAAAGAAAAATCAAGTGCGCCACAACGGCAAGAAAAGATGGACGCTATAACGTTCCAGAAGAATTCTCGCCACGCCCCTAAAACCAAAAAGCAACATCAGCTACGACAAGTCGAAACCAGACAAAATCAATTGTTGTCAAGCTCAACATACAAAGGTTCTTCAACGTCACTATCGAGTACCAGCGAAGAAGATGGGTGTGCGCTAATAATATCTACCAAACAACAGCGTGCACATGTGGGGTTAGCTGCCTCTAAAGAAAATCACAGTTCAAAGAAAGCTTACCAATCAAAGCGACAAACTTCATTTGGACACTATCCCAAAATCACATTGAAAGTGAACGATCACCGAATAACCTTCATCATATACAGTGGTGCCTTGAATAATACCATGCCAGTGGAAAAGTTTAACAGCCTATCCCCTGTTCCTCATCTCACACAGTCAGACACAGAGGTATGTATATATATATATATATATATATATATATATATAATATATATATATATATATATATATATACACACATATATACACACCTGGGCCGCTTCTGAGCCATTGCCAAGCCAGGTGTCATTCACGGTGACAATGTGGCACAAAAAGACATCGATGTAAGCCAACATTCATGTTCTACAAGGGACTTCGTTGAGCGCCTGTTTGCTCGGTTTTGCCACTGCTGCTGACATGGGGTTGATATCTTTATACTACAACCTCTGTGCTCAGTCTGAGATCACAAGCCAATTCCCAACGCTGTTCAATGCCTGGGAAAACTCAAGAAAATGAAAGTACAGCTTTATATCAATGAAGACATTCGCACTGTTGCTCAGCGGCACCGTAGAGTTGCTTTTCATTTACAAGAAGCTGTAAAGAAAGAGTTGGAAGAACAATTAAAACATGGCATCATTGAATGCTCCACAGGCTCCACGCCATGGATTTTGCTCAAAGTTGTAGTAGTATCAAAAAAGGAGAGTAGCGGAGCGCTGTGCATTTGCGTTATGAGCCAGGCAAACAAAGCCATTGAGAGAGAAAAACACCCTAGTCCACACATTGCAGACATGATCATGCAATTGAATGGAGACAAAGTGTTTTCCCATCTTGACCTGAATAAAGGATACCATCAACTCAAACTGGAGGGGAACTGCCAGTACATTACTACCTTTTCGACTCATGTTGCTTTGTTTAAATACAAGAGACTGAGTTTTGGAGTAACTTTTTTTATTTTTTTATTATTGTCTTTATTAAATTTTGTTGAGAGCAAAAAGAAGACAAATAAAGTTAAAAAAATGAAACACCCCAAAACATAATCATATAATAATTACATCCACAGTGTACAGCAATGGCAATCAGATCATGTTATACATTACAAGACGTCAATCTTAAGATGGTGCATATTGCAAGATATCCTATAATACAACTTAGTCATTACAAACCGGGTCACCGGCCTCTATACAAATCTCGACCTCAGCAGGCTTCACAGGGCCGACAAGCAGTGGGTACGCACGGGGCGTGAACACATGAGCCTTCCCAAGGATGTACCAAAATAAATATTTCTAACTAATTGTGCAGTGTTAAACTAGATCTCTTCACCCTGGTGTTTCTGACTCGCTACCAGCTAGATAACTCTGATATAAACTCCAGAAACGTTTGGGGTGACTCTGAGGGGGAAGTAGCTCGCTCTATAGTTCAGATTGCGTGTTACAAAAGATCATGTCCTTAGACCATTCTGCTATAGTGGGCGCCAGGCCCCTGGTCCATTGTGCTATTCTGCGCTTCGCTACCAGAAGGCCCATGTCCACTAGGTGCCGCACATCCTTCCGCAGTTGTTTAGAATGCCCCAGGAGAGCCAGCAGCGGATCGGGGGACAGGGGGAATCCTATAATGTCGCTAAGTTTTAAAAATATTAACCTCCAGAAGTTAGCTATGTCTGGGCATGTCCAGGCAAGATGCATGAACCCCGCTGGATTGACTCTACATCTTTCACACTCAGCGGATTCCCGAAGGCCGTATCTATGCAGCCGGGCCGGAGTGTAATATATTCTGTTTAGAAATTTTAACTGAATAAGTCGGTGTCTACCGTTCAGTGAAATGCGCTGCGTAGATTCACAACAGTAACGCCATGTGGCGTCGTCAAGGGCCATGTCTAGGTAATTTTGCCATTCCACTCTCGTCTTAGTATATGAGCTTTTATGTTCATCTTGCATTATACCATATATAATGGACACTATCTTGTTGGGGGACTTAGTGCGCAGTATACAAGATAAGGGGGCAAACTCGGGTGTTTCCATCATATCTTCTCCGAGCAATTCACGGAGGGCATGAATAACCCTGAAGAAGTGAAATCGCGCCAGCAGTGTCTCATTATGGCCTACTTCTTCAATGTCAACCCAGTTACGGGCCACACCATCCTGAAACAAGTCACCAATTTTAGTTATCTGTAGTGTCCCCAGCGCTCTAACAACCTCCCTTTCCCCGCAAGTTGGTAACCAGTGGCACCACTCCAGTGGTGTCAGAGGGGAGTACAATACGGCACTCGCCTGTATCTTCAGTAGGTTGTGCCAAGGATGCACTGTAGCATTAATAGTGGCCAATATACCCGCTCTCCTGGATGGGGCGTTGAACAGTAGGCTCAGGAGTGGGGCAGGCCCAGCCGCCACCTTTTCGATTTGCAGGTGAGGCAGGGTGTCGCTCTGATGCATCCAGTGATAAGCATGCAAGCATTGCGCCACCCTATAGTAAAGCTCTAAGTCTGGTGCCCCCATGGAATAAGGCAGAGTGAGAACATTCCACTCAGCGCAGGGCTGCTTACCGGCCCAAACCAATTTCACCAATAGTGATTTAACGGCCTTAAAAAAATGTGAGGGGAGGACCATAGGTACATTAAGGAACAAGAACAAAAATCTGGGTAACACCACCATTTTTATCAGGGAGATACGGCCCAGGGGCGATAAAGGCAAGCGAATCCAGCGCTCTAACTCATCTTCCAATCTAGCAAAAGCCTTGCCGTAGTTCTCTGTGAAAACAATCTCTGAGTTCGTATGCAGCTGTATTCCCAGGTAACGAACCGAATCAGTGGATCAGGTGAGAGGGAAGTCCAATTCAATAGACTCCATGGCCGGCATTAAAGGGAAAATGGTGGATTTTGTCCAATTTATTTTAAGACCAGAGAATTCCCCGTACCGCACTACCTCCCTCAGTACTGGGTACAAATTTAACTCAGGGTCTCTGATATACAGGAGTGTGTCATCGGCATAAGCGGAGACAATCAAGTTGTAACCCGGGAACCTAATCCCCCTACGCCCGTGGTATTCTCTGAGGGCACAGGTCAGCGGCTCGGCTACTAAGGCGTATAGAAGTGATGATAACGGGCACCCCTGACGAGTGCCCCTGGAAATCTTAAACGGGGCTCTCACCAGGTCTCCGACCCTAATCCTGGCTGTAGTGGCATGATATAATACCGCCACTAACTGTAAAAAGACTTCCCCTAAGCCCATCCTCCGCAACACAGCTGACATGAATGACCATTCTACGGAATCGAAAGCCTTCTCTGCATCCAGGAAGACCGCTGCAGCTTTAGTCTCTGGTTTAGTGTGTTGTATCGCCCCAAACACTGTACGTAAGTTGTATGTCAGATTATGTTCCGGGACAAACCCCGCTTGTTCATGCCCAACCAGATGTGGCACCAGCGGGGCTAGGCGATTAGCCAACACTTTAGCGAATAATTTAGTATCGACGTTGAGTAACGAGAGAGGTCTGTACGAGGAGCATTCATTAGGCGGTTTGTTCGGTTTCAGGAGAGTTGCTATCAATGCCTCCCGCATGGAGGGGGGCATCTCCCCGCGCTCGCCCATCTCCCCGAACAGTGTGGTCAAGTGTGGCAGCAGGAGGTCTTTAAACTCCTTGTAAAAGGCAACAGTAAGGCCATCTAAACACGGCGCGCTACCAGAGCACATATTCTTTAAAGCAGTAAGAACTTCCCACGCCTCCAGCGGTCTCATAAGGTATTCCCTGTGCACATCAGCCAGCCACGGTAATTTGATGTGTTCTAGGTAATCCAATAGTGCTGCGTCATCAGTTGACCCTTATGAGCAATACAATTCTGAGTAGTACTGAGTTTTGGAGTATCTTTGGCTGCTGAGATATTTCAGGATGTCATTGATGAGTAATCCAGCCTGTTACTCATGCTTTCATTACAGAGACAACATACTGGTTTTTGGGAGAACACAGAAAGAACACGACAAATCCATTACCCAAGTGTACCAGCTACTTGCTGATGCAGGTCTCACTGTGAACACCGCAAAGTGTGAGTTTCACAAAGCCAAACTCAAGCTTTTGGGGCAGATATTCTCTAATTAGGGAATGACTTCAGACCCAGACAAGGTGCAAGGACTGTCATCCACTCCGCCCCCATCCACTCCAGAATGTGACCATGCTGCGATCTTTTCTAGGCACAGCAAAATACATTCACAACTTTGCTACAGTACCCCATTTTTTTTAATTTTTTTAATGTTTTTATAAACATTTTCAAGAGAAGAATACAACCAAGCTGTAGTCAGGAAAGATAGCAGCAGCTGTCCCATACACAGATGGGGCTATCAGATTGTCATGTCAAACATTTCCAGTCAATCTACAGCCAAAAAAAACCAAAATATAAATAAACAATACAAAACAAATACCATGGAGCAATTGTACGAGTGGTGTCTTAAAAAACATGCATCGCATAGCGGTGCTCGTGCCCATCTAGTTAACACCGCTACTAAAGCAGTCTGTGGATAGTGTCCTATATGTAGATCGTGTCAGAACATTACCCAGTTTTCCGCTCTAACAATATGCACTCAATTACTTCAACAAGTGATATCAGCCCCACTAAGTATCTGTGGAGTGTGATTGTAGATAGCTTTTGAGAGGCTGCCAAATATCACAGGGGCGTGAGGTGGCGGGCAGTAGTGTAGCGTAAATGTCGCTCATAGTGCCACAGTAAGTGAGGTCTCGGATCCATGCCTGCACTGACGGCGTTTGCGTCCTGCCCCAGTGCAGTGAAACCTGTCTCTTAGCTATCAGCAGAGCGATAGCGCTAAAACATCTGATGCTTCTCTTGAAAGGCTTAACATATCCTAATAAGGCTGTCAACGGCTCAGGGGGTATAGTATGTTCTACCATGGCAGATAGGCGTCTAAACACATCTACCCAATATGTATTTACCAGAGTGCAAGTCCAAGCTAAATGGAAAAAATCCGCTTCAAGAGTACCACATCTTACACAGGCACTAGACACTGCGGGATTCATTTTGGCCATCCATTTTTGGAGTAACGTAGATTCTATGTAAATATTTAAAGTGTAGCAATATGTGTTTGTAATTGCTCGAGGCATATCGCATCTGCGAGCAGCAGTAACGCCATATGTCATCAGTTATGTTAATTGCCAAGTTTTGTTCCCAGGATGTGCGCGCTTTAGTGCCCACATTCGGGCGAAGGGAGAGAGACAGATGGTACATGCGAGAAAACAAGTGAGCACTGTCCGGAGAAGTTATAACAAGTGTGAGAGGTGGGAAATCGCCCGGTTCGGACGATTGATTGGCCAGAATTTTTAGTAACGCACCACGAGTTCTATGAAGCAGGAATGTGTCCATGTATGAATTTGCGCTTCGTGCGGCCAATTCCGCAGTGGAGCACGGCTTGGAATCATGGAACAGATCGCCCAACTTCAAGAGTCTGTTCTTAAGTAGAGTTTTCTTCGTGAGTGTTTCTAAAGTCGGGGTATTGCCGGGTTATCGGTCAGCGGTATGTGTGGGGAGTATAAAGATGCGTGGTTCAGGTACTTATGCAATTTAGTCCATGCCCAACATGTAGTTGGGACCGTTTGGATTTCAGTGGGGACGCGAGGGAGACCCTGTGGTAGTAATGTCGATAGTGAGTGTGGGTAAATCTGTGACCTGTCAGGTTTGAGATACTGTAATCGAGCGTCCAGATGGTACCAAAAATACGAAAAGTGGGTTTGGGCGACCAAGTAGTAAAGATAAAAATCAGGGACACCGAAGCCACCGCGCTCAAATGGCATGGTTAGTGTGATCCAGTTCACTCGCGGTTGCTTACCTGCCCAAACTAGTCGCACTAAAAGTGACCGGAGTGTATCGAAAAAGGCCATTGTTAAAGACAGGGGGATATTTAAAAAAAGGTACAGGAAGCGCGGAAGCACTACCATCTTAATGATAGCAATTCTGCCTGCTATGGAAAGCAGGAGTTTCGTCCACTTAAGAATTTGCGATTCGAGTCGGTCGATCGCTGGTCCATAGTTCAACCGAATCTCCTCAGAGGCGTCGCAATGTAGATAAACACCCAGATACTTGGGAGGTTCAGTGCACCACCGCAGAGGGAACTCTAGATCGCATGGATGAGTACCAGGGGTCAAGGCAAATATTTCAGATTTGGTCCAGTTAATGACCAGACCCGAATGCACTCCGAAACGGACTACCTCACGCAAAAGAGGGGGCAAATTTTCCTCGGGACGGCATACAAATAACATAACATCATCTGCATATAAAGATGCGATGAGGGGGCCCGTATGGAGTTGTAATCTGCGGTGTAGGTGTCGTTCTTGAATATGACGGGCAAGTGGGTCCATAGCAATTATGAATAATAGTGGCGAGAGCGGACACCCCTGCCTGGTGCCCCGAGTCAAGCCAAATTGTGGTGTGATCAGTCCATTAATTTTAAGTCGAGCAACAGGAGAGGACTATAGTAAGCAAACTAAGTTTAAGAAACCAATAGGAATTCCCAGTTTCTGCATAAACGCGTTTAAAAAAGGCCATTCCAAAGAATCGAAGGCCTTTTTGGCGTCCAGCATCACTGCGACTGCCGGCAGGGTGGGCTCCATTTGGTTTATTACCGAAAAAATTGCGCTTAAGTTGAGTGTCGTAGATCGTCCCGGTATAAATCCCGCCTGAAAAGGACATAGTGTGGTGTCAACGAGCAACGCTAAGCGAGTAGCCAGTATTTTAGCGAGAATTTTGTAGTCGTGGTTTAACAGCGAGAGTGGTCTGTAGGACTGACATTTCTGGGGGGATTTACCAGGTTTGAGCAATAATGTAATAATTGCTTCACGCATAGTAGGTGAGAGGGCGCCAGTCTGTAATGACTCGTCATACCCCTCCAGGAGGCGGGGAGCTAATTCATGTTGATAAGCTTTGTAAAACTCCCCGGAAAGCCCATCAGATCCCGGAGCGCGGCTGCTGGCTAAGTCTTTTATGGCTTGTTTAATTTCGTCGACGTCAATTGGGGAAGCCAAAAACTCTCGCTGCCCATCTTCAAGCCACACCATGGCTATTTCCTGAAGATATGCATCGAGGGCCCGTCCCGTGGGCGGGCATCTCGTCTGATACAATGTGGTGTAGTAGTCAAGAAAAGCCTGTGTGATATCCGTCCCTGTCGTCACTGGTTTGTCTTTTTATTTTCAAAGGACAGCGGTCAGGGTTAGAGGCCAGGTAGGTCCTCGGGTAGCCGGAGCTATTATTAATACAAAGGTAGTCTTAGTCTAAATATTATTAGTGAACAGAAAGTGCCAACAAATTTTGGAGAACAAAGTATGCGGGGACACAAGGTTGTTCGAATGATATCACATTTATTAACATCATAAATGAGTATCAATCACATTATGGGAACTAGTCCTGGTGCTCACACAAGGTGAAAAGTGCATGAAGTGATAGGTGCAGGTGACTTAAATTTTTTTACATCGCATTGACAACACTGTACAAAACTCCGTAGTTAATAAAGTATGTTTAAAGGAGTTTCGGTTGTGGAAGTCGACGGCGTTTCGATCTCCTTAAGTTGAGATCATCATCAGGACGAGAAAGCGTGTGAGCAGATAGGATCTAGATAACAAAAGAAACCATTGGTCCCGGAGACATGAATCAATTACTAAAAACAATTTCTTAGAGGACGATTAACTACACTGAAGGTAGGATCATAGACAGTGGTGTACAATTACTTACAAAAATTACTTAGTAGTTAGTCAGGTACAAGAAAAGAGTTAACAGAAAGGAGGGGGAGCTATTAATAAGGAAGGAGCTATAACTGCAGGGTGCATGCACAAGGTGAGGTAGTGCAAGTTGAAAAACATACATGATTGGTCAGAGAATTTAATTAAAATAACTGTCATGTACGAGATTAGGGGATCGTGTGAGTAGACAAATGCGAACAGGGAATGAAAGCACATAACGCAAGTAATGCCGGCATGCCGTAGCGTAGGGTAACTGATTACCGCATGGAGGAGATTGCAAAGTCAGAGAGTAAAGTAGGCAGTGGGAAGGCAAGTCGAGGAGGCAAAAAGGAAGAAGGTACCTTGTAGCGGACCGATGTAATTAAGGATCGTCAACGGGTATGGATGACAGTAAAGGTTCAACCGAATCTACAAGGAAGGGGTAACCGGTTAAGGTGTGCAAGGCCTTGGAGTAATGTAAAGGCAAATAACACGTAGTGGCTTACGTAGTAATTATTTTGTAGGAGGTCTAGCCACTAAGCAGGGTACGTGCTGGCCGTAGACAAGGAGGAATCAATCACGATGAATCAATCGAGCCAACTGTGAAGGAAAGGGGGAAATTAGATCAAGGCATAACCGGTGTTCGTAGCTGACGCGGGAGCAGGATTCTGCTGTAATAAGCAGGGGAAGAAGAGGGAACTTACTTAGGATTGAAGGAAGAGGGACAGGATCCTGCTACTTCCAAGGCAGACAGCTACAGTGAATGGTGCCGGCGTCTGGGAAAACGGATTAGTCAACGTGTTGGTGAAAGCACCGGAAAAACAATTAGATATGGGGAAGAGCGTGCGTGCGTGATGACGTGTCCGGGCTCGAGTTAGGAGTGTCCGGGGCTGGCGGCCATGTTGAATGAGGCATGTAAGAAGCAGTTAAGCTGGAATGAGTGTGAAAAGAATTAAGAAATATGAGGAAACACAACAAAATAGCAAATATTGAATTAAAAACAGCTAACAATGAGTAAGCTGTATACAGACATTATATACAGAATGTTAAGGACACAAACAGTTATAGTATCAAGTTCCATTCCTCAATTGTATTGAGTCCATTTTCAATTGAGCGGCATTTGAACATCCACAGGCACTCAAGCCTGTTGAGGATGGCTTGAAGATCGCCACCTCTTGGACTTGGGTGTACCATGTCAATGACTTGCCATTGCAGATCTTGTTCAGAGTGTCCTTTCTCAATAAAGTGTTCCACCAGCGGTGCATTGATATTCTGGCAGCGAATTCTGCTTCTATGCTGTCCTATGCGAGCTTTTATTCTCTGCGTGGTTTGACCAATATAGAGGAGGTTACATGGACATAGAATACAATAAATCACGTTAACTGAATTACAGTTTGAGAAAAAATCCAGTTTGTGACTAGTAGTGCCGAAAACAAATTCTTTTGTGTTTTTTGTGAAAGGGCATGCAACACAATTACCACATTTAAAATGCCCTGTAACTGGGGGGAGACCGAAACATGAGCGCACAGTATTGGCCTTTAGTAAGGGTTTATGTGCCCTAACCAAATGGTCTTTAATGTTGCGTCCCCTTTTGAAGGAGAACAAGGGGGCCTCATTTGTGATATTGATGGAAGTAAGGAGGGGCCAGTGTTTTTTAATCAGCTTAGTTATTTTGTTACTGGCGGGCCCAAATGTTGTAACGCAAGGAATGCGTGTCATAGGCTGTTTGGGGGTTTGTTCCAGTAGTATATCCCTATGTGTGTACCAGGCCCTTTTCATAGATCTCCTAACCAGGCGTCGAGGGTAACCTCTGCTCATAAGTTTAGCACATAGGGTATCCGCTTCCCTAAAGTAATCCTCTTTAAATTTGCAATTCCTGCGTATCCTTAGGAATTGTCCATATGGAAGACCATCACGGAGTGCTCTCGGGTGGTTACTTTTGTAGTGGAGTAGGGTGTTACGTTCTGTCGGTTTTCGGTATAGGGTGGTGTACAACCCACCTTCTGTTGGTGCGACGTTAACGTCTAGGTAACTAATCTGTGTGGTACTGGAACCATATGTGAACTTAAGATCAGGTTGGGAGTTGTTAAGCCATGTACAAAAGGAATCAAGTTCCGTTGTGGAACCTTGCCAGATCATAAATACGTCATCAATATAGCGCCGCCAGCTCCTGATTTTATCATGATAGGGGTTAACTTGGTTGAGGACATACGTTTTCTCCATGTCGTCGACAAAGAGTATGGCAAAATTAGGGGCAAAAACAGCCCCCATAGACGTGCCCTTGCATTGCCTGTAGTATTTGTCATGGAACATAAAATAGTTTTTAGTTAGGGCTATCTCCAGGAGTGAGATAATAAATTCACTGGGAACCTTGTGAGGTCTAGGTCTGTTATCCAAATGTCCTTTGATGATAACCAAGGTGCCTTTATCCTGCGGGATGTTGGTGTAAAGGGATTCTATATCCAATGTGACAAGAAGCTCAGATATGGGATCAAAGGATTCTTGCTCAATTTGTCTGATGAAATGTGTAGTGTCCTTAACATAGGCTACGGTGTCTTGTACCATATCATGAATGAAAAAGTCGATGTATCTGCCAAGTGGCTCGAGAATGGAGCCGCAGCCTGACAGGATAGGTCTACCCGGAGGGTTAGTTTGATTTTTGTGAACCTTAGGTAGTGTGTAGATCACTGGTGTTCTAGGGTTTTTATTATTGAGAAAAAGAAACTCATTATGGCTAATGTAGCCTATTTCCTCAGCCTCTTTGGTGATGGTCTGAATAAGATTTTGGATTTCAGATAAGGGGCTTTGGTTGAGTAGTTCATAGTGGTTGGCGTTGTTAAGTTGGCGCATGATCTCATTGTCATAATTTATTTTATCTTGAATAACAATGCCGCCACCTTTGTCACAGGGCTTGATGATAATGTTATCCAGTTTTTAAGGTTAAGGAGACTTTTCCTTTCATCAAGGCTGATGTTGTAGGGGATGAAGTCATGTTCATTTCTCAGTTTGTCAAGGTCTTTAAGAACTAGATTTTCAAAGGTTATTACCTCAGGGGGTAAACCACCTGTGGGGGATTAAAGGTCGATTTAGGGCGTAGCCCTGTGGTGTCATATTTGGGTGCGAACTCTTTATTCAGAAAAAAGGACTTCAATCTAATTTTTCTGAAAAATTGGTAAATCTCAATTTGTATGTTAAACCAATCTGGTTTTTCTGTAATGACATATGAGAGTCCTTTACTGAGAAGGGCTGTCTCAGAAGAAGCTAGTTGATGACTAGAAAGATTGAAAATGGGAATAGGCTCCATAGGAGGAGGGAAAAGGTTGTCCTCCATCCTTATTACGTTTAGTATTGGTAGCCCCATTGGTAAAACTTCCGCCGTGTCTGGCGTTCTCTGGCGTTCTCCTGGCGGGAAGTTGTGTCTACGGCCAGCACGTACCCTGCTTAGTGGCTAGACCTCCTACAAAATAATTACTACGTAAGCCACTACGTGTTATTTGCCTTTACATTACTCCAAGGCCTTGCACACCTTAACCGGTTACCCCTTCCTTGTAGATTCGGTTGAACCTTTACTGTCATCCATACCCGTTGACGATCCTTAATTACATCGGTCCGCTACAAGGTACCTTCTTCCTTTTTGCCTCCTCGACTTGCCTTCCCACTGCCTACTTTACTCTCTGACTTTGCAATCTCCTCCATGCGGTAATCAGTTACCCTACGCTACGGCATGCCGGCATTACTTGCGTTATGTGCTTTCATTTCCTGTTCGCATTTGTCTACTCACACGATCCCCTAATCTCGTACATGACAGTTATTTTAATTAAATTCTCTGACCAATCATGTATGTTTTTCAACTTGCACTACCTCACCTTGTGCATGCACCCTGCAGTTATAGCTCCTTCCTTATTAATAGCTCCCCTCCTTTCTGTTAACTCTTTTCTTGTACCTGACTAACTACTAAGTAATTTTTGTAAGTAATTGTACACCACTGTCTATGATCCTACCTTCAGTGTAGTTAATCGTCCTCTAAGAAATTGTTTTTAGTAATTGATTCATGTCTCCGGGACCAATGGTTTCTTTTGTTATCTAGATCCTATCTGCTCACACGCTTTCTCGTCCTGATGATGATCTCAACTTAAGGAGATCGAAACGCCGTCGACTTCCACAACCGAAACTCCTTTAAACATACTTTATTAACTACGGAGTTTTGTACAGTGTTGTCAATGCGATGTAAAAATTTTAAGTCACCTGCACTTATCACTTCACGCACTTTTCACCTTGTGTGAGCACCAGGACTAGTTCCCATAATGTGATTGATACTCATTTATGATGTTAATAAATGTGATATCATTCGAACAACCTTGTGTCCCCGCATACTTTGTTCTCCAAAATTTGTTGGCACTTTCTGTTCACTAATAATATTTAGACTAAGACTACCTTTGTATTAATAATAGCTCCGGCTACCCGAGGACCTACCTGGCCTCAAACCCTGACCACTGTCTTTTGAAAATACATATCACCCCTGGTCGCACTATTGGGGTACCCTTGTTCTTTACATATATCATACGTGCAGTGGCTGCACTGTACGGGTCACCACTCTCTCTCGAGTGGTTTATTTATTTATCTATTCAATGTATTTTTTATTGTTGTATTAAGTTATGTTATCCTATATGAGTTAACTCTATCAGTATTAAACCAATCAGGCCACTTAATATGAACATGTCCACACCATTTGTCCCCACATACACAGATGACTACATTGCCAGAATTACTAGTGGCCCTTCCTTGTTTCAAACATCAGCACCTATAACAGCACCCACTGATGTAGCTACAGAGAAGTTAACTGCCCTAGAACATCTAAAAAGAAACATATCCGTACTGAGCTGCACGCCCGCATGCTGACGGAATATTTAAAAGCAGGAATAATACCAGTGGGTTTGCAAGTACGCAATACCCCGGCCATTTTCATACAGGACCCCAGATTCAAGAACGGCTTCGCCCATATTGGAACAACTTGTTCTAGACACTGGATGGTTCTTGGCATAGACACAGCACTAGAACACAGCAAGAAAGAGCTTGAGGAAATACTAACATTAGAAAAAGCCATTCTGGAACTTGACAGCTTGTCTGACGCTAAAACCATCCTTGAAAGATTAGAAAGAACCATTTCGGATTTCCATAAATTCGAACATCACAAAAAGGCTACTAAGGTTACCAAAGACATAAAGAACTATAGTAAAGAAAAAAACTACCCATACCTTCAAGAAGACTACTTCACAAACTCCCAGTTCGCTCCTAGACAACAGGCGGGTACGTGGGGCAGATTTAAGAACCGACAACCTGTCTCCTTCTCTGACTCATCTGCAGATTCTGATTCTTCAGATCCAGGTACAGGATCCAGCTCAGCTAGTAACCCCAATTTTTTAGGGAGAGGCCAACCCTTCCAAACCGAGAGGGGGAGGGTGAAACAACGTTACAACTTCCCGCCAGGAGAACGCCAGACACGGCGGAAGTTTTACCAATGGGGCTACCAATACTAAACGTAATAAGGATGGAGGACAACCTTTTGCCTCCTCCTATGGAGCCTATTCCCATTTTCAATCTTTCTAGTCATCAACTAGCTTCTTCTGAGACAGCCCTTCTCAGTAAAGGACTCTCATATGTCATTACAGAAAAACCAGATTGGTTTAACATACAAATTGAGATTTACCAATTTTTCAGAAAAATTAGATTGAAGTCCTTTTTTCTGAATAAAGAGTTCGCACCCAAATATGACACCACAGGGCTACGCCCTAAATCGACCTTTAATCCCCCCACAGGTGGTTTACCCCCTGAGGTAATAACCTTTGAAAATCTAGTTCTTAAAGACCTTGACAAACTGAGAAATGAACATGACTTCATCCCCTACAACATCAGCCTTGATGAAAGGAAAAGTCTCCTTAACCTTAAAAAACTGGATAACATTATCATCAAGCCCTGTGACAAAGGTGGCAGCATTGTTATTCAAGATAAAATAAATTATGACAATGAGATCATGCGCCAACTTAACAACGCCAACCACTATGAACTACTCAACCAAAGCCCCTTATCTGAAATCCAAAATCTTATTCAGACCATCACCAAAGAGGCTGAGGAAATAGGCTACATTAGCCATAATGAGTTTCTTTTTCTCAATAATAAAAACCCTAGAACACCAGTGATCTACACACTACCTAAGGTTCACAAAAATCAAACTAACCCTCCGGGTAGACCTATCCTGTCAGGCTGCGGCTCCATTCTCGAGCCACTTGGCAGATACATCGACTTTTTCATTCATGATATGGTACAAGACACCGTAGCCTATGTTAAGGACACTACACATTTCATCAGACAAATTGAGCAAGAATCCTTTGATCCCATATCTGAGCTTCTTGTCACATTGGATATAGAATCCCTTTACACCAACATCCCGCAGGATAAAGGCACCTTGGTTATCAAAGGACATTTGGATAACAGACCTAGACCTCACAAGGTTCCCAGTGAATTTATTATCTCACTCCTGGAGATAGCCCTAACTAAAAACTATTTTATGTTCCATGACAAATACTACAGGCAATGCAAGGGCACGTCTATGGGGGCTGTTTTTGCCCCTAATTTTGCCATACTCTTTGTCGACGACATGGAGAAAACGTATGTCCTCAACCAAGTTAACCCCTATCATGATAAAATCAGGAGCTGGCGGCGCTATATTGATGACGTATTTATGATCTGGCAAGGTTCCACAACGGAACTTGATTCCTTTTGTACATGGCTTAACAACTCCCAACCTGATCTTAAGTTCACATATGGTTCCAGTACCACACAGATTAGTTACCTAGACGTTAACGTCGCACCAACAGAAGGTGGGTTGTACACCACCCTATACCGAAAACCGACAGAACGTAACACCCTACTCCACTACAAAAGTAACCACCCGAGAGCACTCCGTGATGGTCTTCCATATGGACAATTCCTAAGGATACGCAGGAATTGCAAATTTAAAGAGGATTACTTTAGGGAAGCGGATACCCTATGTGCTAAACTTATGAGCAGAGGTTACCCTCGACGCCTGGTTAGGAGATCTATGAAAAGGGCCTGGTACACACATAGGGATATACTACTGGAACAAACCCCCAAACAGCCTATGACACGCATTCCTTGCGTTACAACATTTGGGCCCGCCAGTAACAAAATAACTAAGCTGATTAAAAAACACTGGCCCCTCCTTACTTCCATCAATATCACAAATGAGGCCCCCTTGTTCTCCTTCAAAAGGGGACGCAACATTAAAGACCATTTGGTTAGGGCACATAAACCCTTACTAAAGGCCAATACTGTGCGCTCATGTTTCGGTCTCCCCCAGTTACAGGGCATTTTAAATGTGGTAATTGTGGTGCATGCCCTTTCACAAAAAACACAAAAGAATTTGTTTTCGGCACTACTAGTCACAAACTGGATTTTTCTCAAACTGTAATTCAGTTAACGTGATTTATTGTATTCTATGTCCATGTAACCTCCTCTATATTGGTCAAACCACGCAGAGAATAAAAGCTCGCATAGGACAGCATAGAAGCAGAATTCGCTGCCAGAATATCAATGCACCGCTGGTGGAACACTTTATTGAGAAAGGACACTCTGAACAAGATCTGCAATGGCAAGTCATTGACATGCAAGTCATTGACCCAAGTCCAAGAGGTGGCGATCTTCAAGCCATCCTCAACAAGCTTGAGTGCCTGTGGATGTTCAAATGCCGCTCAATTGAAAATGGACTCAATACAATTGAGGAATGGAACTTGATACTATAACTGTTTGTGTCCTTAACATTCTGTATATAATGTATGTATACAGCTTACTCATTGTTAGCTGTTTTTAATTCAATATTTGCTATTTTGTTGTGTTTCCTCATATTTCTTAATTCTTTTCACACTCATTCCAGCTTAACTGCTTCTTACATGCCTCATTCAACATGGCCGCCAGCCCCGGACGCTCCTAACTCGAGCCCGGACACGTCATCACGCACGCACGCTCTTCCCCATATCTAATTGTTTTTCCGGTGCTTTCACCAACACGTTGACTAATCCGTTTTCCCAGACGCCGGCACCATTCACTGTAGCTGTCTGCCTTGGAAGTAGCACGATCCTGTCCCTCTTCCTTCAATCCTAAGTAAGTTCCCTCTTCTTCCCCTGCTTATTACAGCAGAATCCTGCTCCCGCGTCAGCTACGAACACCGGTTATGCCTTGATCTAATTTCCTCCCCCCTTTCCTTCACAGTTGGCTCGATTGATTCATCGTGATTGATTCCTCCTTGTCTACGGCCAGCACGTACCCTGCTTAGTGGCTAGACCTCCTACAAAATAATTACTACGTAAGCCACTACGTGTTATTTGCCTTTACATTACTCCAAGGCCTTGCACACCTTAACCGGTTACCCCTTCCTTGTAGATTCGGTTGAACCTTTACTGTCATCCATACCCGTTGACGATCCTTAATTACATCGGTCCGCTACAAGGTACCTTCTTCCTTTTTGCCTCCTCGACTTGCCTTCCCACTGCCTACTTTACTCTCTGACTTTGCAATCTCCTCCATGCGGTAATCAGTTACCCTACGCTACGGCATGCCGGCATTACTTGCGTTATGTGCTTTCATTCCCTGTTCGCATTTGTCTACTCACACGATCCCCTAATCTCGTACATGACAGTTATTTTAATTAAATTCTCTGACCAATCATGTATGTTTTTCAACTTGCACTACCTCACCTTGTGCATGCATCCTGCAGTTATAGCTCCTTCCTTATTAATAGCTCCCCTCCTTTCTGTTAACTCTTTTCTTGTACCTGACTAACTACTAAGTAATTTTTGTAAGTAATTGTACACCACTGTCTATGATCCTACCTTCAGTGTAGTTAATCGTCCTCTAAGAAATTGTTTTTAGTAATTGATTCATGTCTCCGGGACCAATGGTTTCTTTTGTTATCTAGATCCTATCTGCTCACACGCTTTCTCGTCCTGATGATGATCTCAACTTAAGGAGATCGAAACGCCGTCGACTTCCACAACCGAAACTCCTTTAAACATACTTTATTAACTACGGAGTTTTGTACAGTGTTGTCAATGCGATGTAAAAAATTTAAGTCACCTGCACTTATCACTTCACGCACTTTTCACCTTGTGTGAGCACCAGGACTAGTTCCCATAATGTGATTGATACTCATTTATGATGTTAATAAATGTGATATCATTCGAACAACCTTGTGTCCCCGCATACTTTGTTCTCCAAAATTTGTTGGCACTTTCTGTTCACTAATAATATTTAGACTAAGACTACCTTTGTATTAATAATAGCTCCGGCTACCCGAGGACCTACCTGGCCTCAAACCCTGACCGCTGTCCTTTGAAAATACATATCACTCCTGGTCGCACTATTGGGGTACCCTTGTTCTTTACATATATCATACGTGCAGTGGCTGCACTGCAAGGGTCACCACTCTCTCGAGTGGTTTATTTATTTATCTATTCAATGTATTTTTTATTGTTGTATTAAGTTATGTTATCCTATATGAGTTAACTCTATCAGTATTAAACCAATCAGGCCACTTAATATGAACATGTCCACACCATTTGTCCCCACATACACAGATGACTACATTGCCAGAATTACTAGCGGCCCTTCCTTGTTTCAAACATCAGCACCTATAACAGCACCCACTGATGTAGCTACAGAGAAGTTAACTGCCCTAGAACATCTAAAAAGAAACATATCCGTACTGAGCTGCACGCCCGCATGCTGACGGAATATTTAAAAGCAGGAATAATACCAGTGGGTTTGCAAGTACGCAATACCCCGGCCATTTTCATACAGGACCCCAGATTCAAGAACGGCTTCGCCCATATTGGAACAACTTGTTCTAGACACTGGATGGTTCTTGGCATAGACACAGCACTAGAACACAGCAAGAAAGAGCTTGAGGAAATACTAACATTAGAAAAAGCCATTCTGGAACTTGACAGCTTGTCTGACGCTAAAACCATCCTTGAAAGATTAGAAAGAACCATTTCGGATTTCCATAAATTCGAACATCACAAAAAGGCTACTAAGGTTACCAAAGACATAAAGAACTATAGTAAAGAAAAAAACTACCCATACCTTCAAGAAGACTACTTCACAAACTCCCAGTTCGCTCCTAGACAACAGGCGGGTACGTGGGGCAGATTTAAGAACCGACAACCTGTCTCCTTCTCTGACTCATCTGCAGATTCTGATTCTTCAGATCCAGGTGCAGGATCCAGCTCAGCAAGTAACCCCAATTTTTTAGGGAGAGGCCAACCCTTCCAAACCGAGAGGGGGAGGGTGAAACAACGCTACAACTTCCCGCCAGGAGAACGCCAGACATGGCGGAAGTTTTACCAATGGGGCTACCAATACTAAACGTAATAAGGATGGAGGACAACCTTTTCCCTCCTCCTATGGAGCCTATTCCCATTTTCAATCTTTCTAGTCATCAACTAGCTTCTTCTGAGACAGCCCTTCTCAGTAAAGGACTCTCATATGTCATTACAGAAAAACCAGATTGGTTTAACATACAAATTGAGATTTACCAATTTTTCAGAAAAATTAGATTGAAGTCCTTTTTTCTGAATAAAGAGTTCGCACCCAAATATGACACCACAGGGCTACGCCCTAAATCGACCTTTAATCCCCCACAGGTGGTTTACCCCTGAGGTAATAACCTTTGAAAATCTAGTTCTTAAAGACCTTGACAAACTGAGAAATGAACATGACTTCATCCCCTACAACATCAGCCTTGATGAAAGGAAAAGTCTCCTTAACCTTAAAAAACTGGATAACATTATCATCAAGCCCTGTGACAAAGGTGGCGGCATTGTTATTCAAGATAAAATAAATTATGACAATGAGATCATGCGCCAACTTAACAACGCCAACCACTATGAACTACTCAACCAAAGCCCCTTATCTGAAATCCAAAATCTTATTCAGACCATCACCAAAGAGGCTGAGGAAATAGGCTACATTAGCCATAATGAGTTTCTTTTTCTCAATAATAAAAACCCTAGAACACCAGTGATCTACACACTACCTAAGGTTCACAAAAATCAAACTAACCCTCCGGGTAGACCTATCCTGTCAGGCTGCGGCTCCATTCTCGAGCCACTTGGCAGATACATCGACTTTTTCATTCATGATATGGTACAAGACACCGTAGCCTATGTTAAGGACACTACACATTTCATCAGACAAATTGAGCAAGAATCCTTTGATCCCATATCTGAGCTTCTTGTCACATTGGATATAGAATCCCTTTACACCAACATCCCGCAGGATAAAGGCACCTTGGTTATCAAAGGACATTTGGATAACAGACCTAGACCTCACAAGGTTCCCAGTGAATTTATTATCTCACTCCTGGAGATAGCCCTAACTAAAAACTATTTTATGTTCCATGACAAATACTACAGGCAATGCAAGGGCACGTCTATGGGGGCTGTTTTTGCCCCTAATTTTGCCATACTCTTTGTCGACGACATGGAGAAAACGTATGTCCTCAACCAAGTTAACCCCTATCATGATAAAATCAGGAGCTGGCGGCGCTATATTGATGACGTATTTATGATCTGGCAAGGTTCCACAACGGAACTTGATTCCTTTTGTACATGGCTTAACAACTCCCAACCTGATCTTAAGTTCACATATGGTTCCAGTACCACACAGATTAGTTACCTAGACGTTAACGTCGCACCAACAGAAGGTGGGTTGTACACCACCCTATACCGAAAACCGACAGAACGTAACACCCTACTCCACTACAAAAGTAACCACCCGAGAGCACTCCGTGATGGTCTTCCATATGGACAATTCCTAAGGATACGCAGGAATTGCAAATTTAAAGAGGATTACTTTAGGGAAGCGGATACCCTATGTGCTAAACTTATGAGCAGAGGTTACCCTCGACGCCTGGTTAGGAGATCTATGAAAAGGGCCTGGTACACACATAGGGATATACTACTGGAACAAACCCCCAAACAGCCTATGACACGCATTCCTTGCGTTACCACATTTGGGCCCGCCAGTAACAAAATAACTAAGCTGATTAAAAAACACTGGCCAGGGATGTGGAATTCCTATAGCCCGACGCCCAGGACATATTGTTTGGGGTCAAGGGCAACAAGTTTTCATTTGTTTTTTGTCCTTGGGACAAGTAGGCTCAACCCCCTGCAGCATCAACCCTTTGGCTGCCAGTTTGCAGTACCACATTATGGATCAGGGAAGGGCACTGTCTGCAGTTAATATTTTTGACCATATGTTAATGCTGTTCAAACTTGTATTTATGGTTCATTAATTGAAAGCCTTTATTATTAGGGTGAGCGCTTAAGTTAATGTTGTAAGCTCCGACTGCACTACTGACAGTGGCTCCAGTGTAAAAATGTGTACACACGTTTTCAAAGTTTAGCAATATGAGGCTATGTATAACGCTCCCAGAATGCTCTCGGATTTGATGCAAATATTTGCAGAAGCTTGATAACAAGATTGATGATTCTTTGCTTTCAAAATAAAATGTTCATTAAAAAAATGAAAGCAGGAAAAAAAACATTTCGCTAAACTACTGTAAAATTTCAGGTACCACTTCTTTGCAGCATCATTTAGTAACATGTGTTGATGCATGCTAGTATTTCCCAAAAATATTCATAATGGAAAATCAGTGTAATCAGTTTCAATAGGATTATGGGAAACAAACAACCATTGACAAAGCCAGTAGGTCTGAAATTGGTGGTCAGCTTTTTAGTTTTGTCAATGTGTGAATTGTTTTGGCATGGTTTTCGTAAAACCTTAATGGTGTGCGAGCTGCCGGGCCCTTGCCAATATAACAAACATTGGCAAAAGCAAAAATTGTTTTTGATCTCAAAAAGCACTCTGCCACAGTAGTTACTGGCACTGAACAAAACTACATTGTGTGCCGATATGCTCCTTGTGAAGGAGCAGAATGCAGTCACTTACAGTGAAGCCAGCCGATACAGAGAGAGACAGACAGAATTTTAATAAACGCCAAAAAGGTCATGGTCAACACCAGACCAATTTAGGGGCCCAATTATTAAAGAAAGTCTCAAAAGTGCACCCATGGTATATGCCCTTGCATTAAGTGCAGCTATATGGCTTTCGTGAATTGCCAAGAATTTACAGAAGTAGGACAAGAAATAGTGCTCCTAGAAAATATTTGTGAACTGCATTTTAGCATGAGCAAATATGCATGTATAGATTTGCTCATGCGAAAATCTCAGTGTTTGCAAGTTCACTTTCCCTCCAACCACTTTTTTCACAACTCTGGAAGAAGGTTTACATCTGACATTGTCAGGAGTAAATTTCCAACATTTCTCAGTATGAAAAAAGATTAAAGAAGAGTTGTTGAAAACCCTTAAAACATGCAAGTTAGTATGTTTGCACAGACACAAAAGGGCATTCTAACCCTGGAACTATTGCTTACCACTACCTTCAGCCCCAGTATGTAGATCTGCGGAAACGTGGCAACATAAGGGGATTGCAAGTATTCAAGCACTGCTATGGTATGAGCCCTGGCATAATCAGAGAGGCCATATCGGAGCTCTTATATAATGAGATTGCTGCCATAATCTGTCGCCGCACTACATGGCACCAAAGGGACAAGTGGATTTTGTTACAGGACAAGTAGATTTATGAAGCAACCTGCCCCAAAGACAAGTAGATATTTTACTCAATTCCACACCCCTGACTGGCCCCTCCTTACTTCCATCAATATCACAAATGAGGCCCCCTTGTTCTCCTTCAAAAGGGGACGCAACATTAAAGACCATTTGGTTAGGGCACATAAACCCTTACTAAAGGCCAATACTGTGCGCTCATGTTTCGGTCTCCCCCAGTTACAGGGCATTTTAAATGTGGTAATTGTGGTGCATGCCCTTTCACAAAAAACACAAAAGAATTTGTTTTCGGCACTACTAGTCACAAACTGGATTTTTCTCAAACTGTAATTCAGTTAACGTGATTTATTGTATTCTATGTCCATGTAACCTCCTCTATATTGGTCAAACCACGCAGAGAATAAAAGCTCGCATAGGACAGCATAGAAGCAGAATTCGCTGCCAGAATATCAATGCACCGCTGGTGGAACACTTTATTGAGAAAGGACACTCTGAACAAGATCTGCAATGGCAAGTCATTGACATGGTACACCCAAGTCCAAGAGGTGGCGATCTTCAAGCCATCCTCAACAGGCTTGAGTGCCTGTGGATGTTCAAATGCCGCTCAATTGAAAATGGACTCAATACAATTGAGGAATGGAACTTGATACTATAACTGTTTGTGTCCTTAACATTCTGTATATAATGTCTGTATACAGCTTACTCATTGTTAGCTGTTTTTAATTCAATATTTGCTATTTTGTTGTGTTTCCTCATATTTCTTAATTCTTTTCACACTCATTCCAGCTTAACTGCTTCTTACATGCCTCATTCAACATGGCCGCCAGCCCCGGACGCTCCTAACTCGAGCCCGGACACGTCATCACGCACGCACGCTCTTCCCCATATCTAATTGTTTTTCCGGTGCTTTCACCAACACGTTGACTAATCCGTTTTCCCAGACGCCGGCACCATTCACTGTAGCTGTCTGCCTTGGAAGTAGCACGATCCTGTCCCTCTTCCTTCAATCCTAAGTAAGTTCCCTCTTCTTCCCCTGCTTATTACAGCAGAATCCTGCTCCCGCGTCAGCTACGAACACCGGTTATGCCTTGATCTAATTTCCTCCCCCCTTTCCTTCACAGTTGGCTCGATTGATTCATCGTGATTGATTCCTCCTTGTCTACGGCCAGCACGTACCCTGCTTAGTGGCTAGACCTCCTACAAAATAATTACTACGTAAGCCACTACGTGTTATTTGCCTTTACATTACTCCAAGGCCTTGCACACCTTAACCGGTTACCCCTTCCTTGTAGATTCGGTTGAACCTTTACTGTCATCCATACCCGTTGACGATCCTTAATTACATCGGTCCGCTACAAGGTACCTTCTTCCTTTTTGCCTCCTCGACTTGCCTTCCCACTGCCTACTTTACTCTCTGACTTTGCAATCTCCTCCATGCGGTAATCAGTTACCCTACGCTACGGCATGCCGGCATTACTTGCGTTATGTGCTTTCATTTCCTGTTCGCATTTGTCTACTCACACGATCCCCTAATCTCGTACATGACAGTTATTTTAATTAAATTCTCTGACCAATCATGTATGTTTTTCAACTTGCACTACCTCACCTTGTGCATGCACCCTGCAGTTATAGCTCCTTCCTTATTAATAGCTCCCCTCCTTTCTGTTAACTCTTTTCTTGTACCTGACTAACTACTAAGTAATTTTTGTAAGTAATTGTACACCACTGTCTATGATCCTACCTTCAGTGTAGTTAATCGTCCTCTAAGAAATTGTTTTTAGTAATTGATTCATGTCTCCGGGACCAATGGTTTCTTTTGTTATCTAGATCCTATCTGCTCACACGCTTTCTCGTCCTGATGATGATCTCAACTTAAGGAGATCGAAACGCCGTCGACTTCCACAACCGAAACTCCTTTAAACATACTTTATTAACTACGGAGTTTTGTACAGTGTTGTCAATGCGATGTAAAAAATTTAAGTCACCTGCACTTATCACTTCACGCACTTTTCACCTTGTGTGAGCACCAGGACTAGTTCCCATAATGTGATTGATACTCATTTATGATGTTAATAAATGTGATATCATTCGAACAACCTTGTGTCCCCGCATACTTTGTTCTCCAAAATTTGTTGGCACTTTCTGTTCACTAATAATATTTAGACTAAGACTACCTTTGTATTAATAATAGCTCCGGCTACCCGAGGACCTACCTGGCCTCAAACCCTGACCGCTGTCTTTTGAAAATACATATCACCCCTGGTCGCACTATTGGGGTACCCTTGTTCTTTACATATA